>CAUDMG010001614.1:1597500-2052500 GCA_958450375.1 Homarus gammarus | reverse complement strand
CCACCACCATCAACATCATCATCATCTTCATCATCACGACCACCACCACCACCACCATCATCATCATCTTCATCATCACGACCACCACCACCACCACCACCATCATCTTCATCATCACGACCACCACCACCATCATCATCATCATCATCTTCATCATCACGACCACCACCACCAACATCATCATCATCATCATCATCATCACGACCACCACCACCACCATCATCATCACGACCACCACCACCACCAACACCACCATTATCATCACGACCACCACCACCACCATCAACATCATCATCATCATCTTCATCATCACGACCACCACCACCACCACCACCATCATCATCATCTTCATCATCACGACCACCACCACCATCATCATCATCATCATCTTCATCACCACCACCACCACCACCACCATTATCATCACGACCACCATCAACATCATCATCATCATCATCTTCATCATCACGACCACCACCACCACCACCACCATTATCATCACGACCACCACCACCACCATTATCATCACGACCACCACCACCACCATCATCATCATCATCATCATCTTCATCATCACGACCACCACCACCACCATCATCATCATCATCATCATCACGACCACCACCACCACCACCACCACCATTATCATCACGACCACCACCACCACCACCACCACCATCAACATCATCATCATCATCTTCATCATCACGACCACCACCACCACCATTATCATCACGACCACCACCACCATTATCATCACGACCACCACCACCACCATTATCATCACGACCACCACCACCATCATCATCATCATCTTCATCATCACGACCACCACCACCACCACCATTATCATCACGACCACCACCACCACCATCATCATCATCATCATCATCTTCATCATCACGACCACCACCACCACCACCACCACCATTATCATCACGACCACCACCACCACCATCAACATCATCATCATCATCTTCATCATCACGACCACCACCACCACCACCATCATCATCATCATCATCATCATCTCATCATCACCACCACCACCACCACCACCATTATCATCACGACCACCACCACCATCACATCATCATCATCATCATCTCATCATCACACCACCACCACCACCACCATTATCATCACGACCACCACCACCACCATCAACATCATCATCATCATCTTCATCATCACGACCACCACCACCACCATCATCATCATCATCATCATCTTCATCATCACGACCACCACCACCATCATCATCATCATCATCATCTTCATCATCACGACCACCACCACCATCAACATCATCATCATCATCTTCATCATCACGACCACCACCACCACCACCACCACCACCATCATCATCATCATCTTCATCATCACGACCACCACCACCACCATCATCATCATCTTCATCATCACGACCACCACCACCATCATCATCATCATCATCACGACCACCACCACCACCATTATCATCACGACCACCACCACCACCATTATCATCACGACCACCACCACCACCATTATCATCATCACGACCACCACCACCACCATCATCATCACGACCACCACCACCACCATTATCATCACGACCACCACCACCACCATTATCATCACGACCACCACCACCACCATTATCATCACGACCACCACCACCACCATTATCATCACGACCACCACCACCACCATCATCATCACGACCACCACCACCACCATCATCATCACGACCACCACCACCACCATTATCATCACGACCACCACCACCACCATCATCATCATCATCATCTTCATCATCACGACCACCACCACCATCAACATCATCACGACCACCACCACCACCACCATTATCATCACGACCACCACCACCACCATTATCATCACGACCACCACCACCACCATCATCATCATCATCTTCATCATCACGACCACCACCACCATCATCATCATCATCTTCATCATCACGACCACCACCACCACCACCATTATCATCACGACCACCACCACCACCATTATCATCACGACCACCACCACCACCATTATCATCACGACCACCACCACCACCATCAACATCATCATCATCATCATCATCATCTTCATCATCTTCATCATCACGACCACCACCACCACCACCATTATCATCACGACCACCACCATCAACATCATCATCATCATCTTCATCATCACGACCACCACCACCACCATCATCATCATCATCATCATCACGACCACCACCACCATCATCATCATCATCATCATCACGACCACCACCACCACCATTATCATCACGACCACCACCACCACCATTATCATCACGACCACCACCACCACCATTATCATCACGACCACCACCACCACCATTATCATCACGACCACCACCACCACCATTATCATCACGACCACCACCACCACCATCATCATCACGACCACCACCACCACCATCATCATCATCACGACCACCACCACCACCATCATCATCACGACCACCACCACCACCATTCATCATCACGACCACCACCACCACCATTATCATCACGACCACCACCACCACCATCATCATCATCATCTTCATCATCACGACCACCACCACCATCAACATCATCACGACCACCACCACCACCACCATTATCATCACGACCACCACCACCACCATTATCATCACGACCACCACCACCACCATTATCATCACGACCACCACCACCACCATCATCATCATCATCATCATCATCACGACCACCACCACCATCAACATCATCACGACCACCACCACCATCATCATCACGACCACCACCACCACCATCATCATCACGACCACCACCACCACCATTATCATCACGACCACCACCACCACCATCAACATCATCATCATCATCTTCATCATCACGACCACCACCACCACCATCAACATCATCACGACCACCACCACCACCATTATCATCACGACCACCACCACCACCATCAACATCATCACGACTACCACCACCACCATTATCATCACGACCACCACCACCACCATCATCATCACGACCACCACCACCACCATTATCATCACGACCACCACCACCACCATTATCATCACGACCACCACCACCATTATCATCACGACCACCACCACCACCATTATCATCACGACCACCACCACCACCATTATCATCACGACCACCACCACCACCATTATCATCACGACCACCACCACCATCATCATCACGACCACCACCATATCATCACGACCACCACCACCACCATTATCATCACGACCACCACCACCACCATTATCATCACGACCACCACCATTATCATCACGACCACCACCATATCATCACACCACCACCACCATTATCATCACGACCACCACCACCATTATCATCACGACCACCACCACCACCATTATCATCACGACCACCACCACCACCATTATCATCACGACCACCATTATCATCACGACCACCACCACCACCATTATCATCACGACCACCACCACCACCATCAACATCATCATCATCATCTTCATCATCACGACCACCACCACCACCATCATCATCATCATCATCTTCATTATCACGACCACCCCCACCATCATCATCACGACCACCATCATCATCATCATCACGACCACCATCATCATCATCATCACGACCACCACCATCATCATCACGACTACTATCATCATCAGCATCATCACGACCACCTTCATCATCATCATCATCACGACCACCACCACCATCATCATCAACATCATCATCATCATCATCATCTTCATTATCACGACCACCACCATCATCATCACGACTACTATCATCATCAACATCATCACGACCACCACCACCACCATTATCATCATCATCATCATCATCATCATCACACCACCACCACCACCACCACCATCATCAACATCATCACGACCACCACCACCACCACCACCATCATCATCACGACCACCACCACCACCATTATCAACATCATCACGACCACCACCACCATCATCATCATCACGACCACCACCACCACCATCATCATCATCACGACCACCACCACCACCATCATCATCATCATCACGACCACCACCACCATCATCATCATCACGACCACCACCACCACCATCATCACGACCACCACCAGCACCATCATCAACATCATCACGACCACCTTCATCATCATCATCATCACGACCACCTTCGTCATCATCATCATCACGACCACCATCATCATCATCATCACGACCACCACCATCATCATCATCATCATCATCACGACCACCATCATCATCATCACGACCACCACCACCACCACCATCATCAACATCATCACGACCACCATCATCAACATCATCATCATCATCATCATCTTCATTATCACGACCACCACCATCATCATCACGACTACCTTCATCATCATCATCATTATCACGACCATCACCACCACCATCATCATCACGACTACCATCATCATCATCATCATCACGACCACCACCACCACCATCATCAACATCATCATCATCATCATCACGACCACCATCATCATCATCATCATCACGACCACCACCACCATCATCATCATCATCACGACCACCACCACCATCATCATCATCACGACCACCACCACCATCATCATCATCACGACTACCATCATCATCATCATCATCATTATCATCACGACCACCACCACCATCATCATCATCATCATCATCATCATCACGACCACCACCACCACCATCATCATCACACATCATCAGTACCACCTCACCATCATATCATCATCATCATTATCATCATCATCATCACGACTCACCAACACCACTCATCACCGTCATCATCACCACCATCATCACCACCATCATCATCATCACATCATCACACCATACATCATCACCATCACCACCACCACCACCACCATCATCAATACTACCATAACCACCACCAACAACATCATCACCACCACCACCATCACCGCCATCACCACCACCATCACCACCACCACCATCATCATCACCATCATCATCATCACCATCACCACCACCACCACCACCACCACCATCTTCATCACCACCACCATCACTATCATCATCACCACCACCATCACCACCACCACCATCATTATCACCACCACCACCATCATCACCACCACCACTATCATCACCACCACCATCACCACCATCACCACCACCATCATCATCACCACCACCATCACTATCATCATCACCACCACCACCACCACCATCATCATCACCACCACCATCACCACCACCACCATCATCATCACCACCACCACCACCACCATCATCATCATCACCACCATCACCACCACCACCATCATCATCATCACCACCACTATCACTCATCATCATCATCATCCCCATCACCACACCATCATCACACCACCATCATCACCATCACCATCACCCCACCACCACCATCATCATCACCACCACCATCACTATCATCACCATAATCACCACCACCACCACCACCACCACCATCATCATCGCCACCACCATCATTATCATCACCACCACCACCACCATCATCATCATCACCACCATCACCACCATCATCACCACCACCACCACCATCATCATCATCACCACCGCCATCACTATCATCACCATAATCACCACCACCACCACCATCATCATCACTACCACCATCACCACCACCACCACCACCATCATAATCATCATCATCACCACCACCACCACCACCACCATACATCATCAACATCATCACCACCACCACCATCCACCATCATCATCATCACCACCACCATCACCACCACCATCATCATCATCACCATCATCACATACACCACCACACCATCATCACCACCACTACCACCATCATCACCAGCACCATCATCACCATAACCATCACCACCACCATCATCACCACCACCACCTCACCACCACCATCACCACCACCACCATCATCACCACCACCATCACTATCATCACCATCATCACCACCACCATCATCACCATCACCATCTCTATCACCACCACCACCACCACCATCAACACCACCACCATCACAATCATCACCACCACCACCACCACCATCAAAACAACTATCACTATCATCACAAACACCAACATCACCACCACCACCACCACCATCACACAACCACCACCACCATCATCAACTCATCATCATCATCATCATCATCATCATCATCATCACGACCACCACCACCACCACCATCATCAACATCCTCATCATCATCATCATCATCATTATCATCATCACGACCACCATCACCATCATCATCATCATCATCATCACGACCACCACCACCATCATCATCACGACCACCACCACCATCATCATCATCATCTTCATTATCACGACCACCCCCACCATCATCATCACGACTACTATCATCATCAACATCATCACGACCACCACCACCATCATCATCATCATCATCATCATCATCATCATCATTATCACGACCACCACCACCATCATCATCATCATCATCATTATCATTATCATCACGACCACCACCACCATCATCATCATCATCATCATCATCATCATCTTCTTCATCTTCATTATCACGACCACCACCACCACCATCATCATCATCATCATCTTCATTATCACGACCACCACCACCACCATCATCAACTTCTTCATCATCATCACGACCACCACCACCATCATCATCATCATGACGACCACCACCACCACCATCATCAACTTCTTCATCATCATCACGACCACCACCACCACCATCATCAACTTCTTCATCATCATCACGACCACCACCACCATCATCATCATCATGACGACCACCACCACCACCATCATCATCATCATCATCTTCATTATCACGACGACCACCCCCACCATCATCATCACGACTACTATCATCATCAACATCATCACGACCACTTTCATCATCATCATCATCACGACCACCACCATCATCATCATCATCATCATCATCATCATCACAACCACCACCACCACCATCATCATCACGACTACCTTCATCATCATCATCATTATCACGACCATCACCACCATCATCATCATCACGACCATCACCACCACCATTATCAACATCATCATCATCATTATCATCACGACCACCATCATCATCATCATCATCATCACGACCACCACCACCATCATCATCATCACGACCACCACCACCATCATCATCATCACGACTACCATCATCATCATCATCATCATTATCATCACGACCACCACCAACATCATCATCATCCTCATCATCATCATCACGACCACCACCACCACCATCATCATCACGACAATCATCAGTATCATCACCGTCACCATCATTATCATCATCATCATCATCATCATTATCATTATCATCACGATTGCCGTCACCAACACCACCTTCATCACCGTCAATATCACCACCATCATCACCACCATCATCATCATCACTATCATCACCACCATAACAATCATCACCTTAATCACCACCACCACCACCACCATCATCACTACTACCATAACCACCACCACCATCATCACCACCACCACCATCACCACCAACACCACCACCATCACCACCACCACCATCATCAGGATCACCATCACTATCATCACCATCACCACCACCACCATCACCACCACCACCACCATCTATCACCACCACCACCATCATCACCACCACCACCATCACCACCACCATCACCACCATCACCATCATCATCACCACCACCATCACTATCATCATCACCACCACCACCACCACCATCATCATCACCACCACCATCACCACCACCACCACCACCATCATCATCACCACCACCACCATCACCACCACCACCATCATCATCACCACCATCACCACCACCACCACCACCACCACCACCACTATCATCACCACCACCATCACCACCACCACCACCACCACCACCACCATCATCATCACCACCACTATCACTATCATCACCATAATCACCACCACCACCACCATCATCACCACCACCATCACTATCATCACCATAATCCCCACCACCACCATCATCATCACCACCACCATCACTATCATCACCATAATCACCACCACCACTACCACCACCACCACCATCATCATCGCCACCACCATTATTATCATCACCACCACCACCACCATCATTATCATCACCACCATCACCACCATCATCACCACCACCACCACCATCATCATCATCACCACCGCCATCACTATCATCACCATAATCACCACCACCACCACCACCACCATCATCATCACTACCACCATCACCACCACCACCATCACTATCAACACCATATCCACCACCACCACCACCACCATCATCACTATCATCACCATAATCACCACCACCACCACCTCCACCACCATCATCATCACCACCACCATCACCACCACCGTCACTATCATCACCATAATCACAATTATCACCACCACAACCATCATCACCACCACTACCACCATCATCACCAGCACCATCATCACCATAACCACCACCACCACCATCATCACCACCACCACCGTCACCACCACCATCACCACCACCACCATCATCACCACCACCATCACTATCATCACCATAATCACCACCACCATCATCACCATCACCATCTCTATCACCACCACCACCACCACCACCACCATCAACACCACCACCATCACTATAATCACCACCACCACCTCCACCATCAACACTACTATCACTATCATCACAATAACCAACATCACCACCACCACCACCACCACCACCTCCACAACCACCACCACCATCATCACCATCACTATCATCACCATAATCACCACCACCACCACCACCACTATCATCACCACCACCACCACCATCACTATCGTCACCATAAACACAATAACCACCACCACCACCACCACCATCACTATAATCACCATAATCACCACCACCACCATTACTATCACCACCATCACTATCATTACCACCACCACCACCACCATCATCATCACCCAACAAATCCTAACAAATGTGTGTGTGTGTGTGTGTGTGTGTGTGTGTGTGTGGTTTTCATCAGTAAAGACACAAAAGTTGGAAATGATACAAGAGTTAAATGAATATATTATTATTCACTCGACGTAGCATCATGATATTTGGTGCACGAGTCTGTATTTATGTTGGAGAGGAGGAGCAAAGACACACACACACAGACACACACACACACACCTGGACGGGCACTGGGCAGACTCCGAAATAATCCACACGAAAAATAATACCTAATAAAATTAAATTCACAGTTAACTCTTCCTGTAAAGTATTTATAACATTTCTCTTCGCTGGATAAGAAAAAAATAACAATCAACATCAAATAACGGTATGGTCACTTTTATTTTTTGTCGCTCTCTTTTCTTTTGTGGTTTAAGAAATATTCTGTATACGTTCGCGAAATACGTCGGTTGTTACATCAGCTGCGACTTGAATTCTTTTTGTTTTGCATACTCTAAATTGTTTTATCTTCTTACTCTGTTACGTCTTTTTTCTTCTTCTTTCTTTCCCTTCTTTTCCTTCTGTCCCTCCACTCTTTATCCCCCCCCCCTCCCCCTTCTTGCTCCCTCAACCTTTCATTCCTTCACCTCCTCTTCCTCCCGCTTCATTGGTTTCCTTCACCTACTCCTTATTCATCTTTTTCTCTTCCCTTCTTTTCTTCTTCTTCCTTATCCTCCTCCCTTCCCTCCCCCTATATATTCTTTGCCTGTTTTTTGTTTTCTCTTCTTCTCTCCTCCTTTAATATTTCCATCAGGTCTCCACCTTAACTCTTCCTTCAAATCTGTTCCTCCTCCTCCTCCTTTACTCTTCCTTTAATTCTCTTCCTCCTTCTCCTCCTCCTCATCTCCTCTTCTCGTCTCTGACCTTGAAGTTAGTGCGAGACGCCCTGGTGACCGCTGCCACTTGCGCACCAACTTCTTCACTTGTTTACGTTATTTATCTTATCTTATCGTCTTTTATTTTATGTTACAGTCAGTTTAAATATTTCCTTGGCAAAATTTTGAGATTTGGTGAAATATGTTCTTGAAAATGTCATAAAATACGTCATTTAGCGAAGAAAAATAAACTTCTATGACGGGAAGGAGTGACGTAACCTTTCCCAAAACAAAAATGAAGGAGGTTGTAAACAAATCCTGAGTCGCAGTTGGTTCGGTGGTTCAATAATGAGCTTCTCAGACTATCCTTAATAAATTTCAATGAAAAGGCAACACTTTATTACTTAGCCTTTGAGTGAGAGAAGCAAAGAAATGTCTCTTGAGTTAAGATAAAGGGAAGTAGTTTTAGCTGCTGAGAAGAGATTGAGAAATTACGATATTAAATTACTCCTGACGAACACTAAGAGGGGAGGGGGGAGATGGGGATGTGCTAAAGGGGGGGGGGGGGCAGAAGGAGGTGTGGTTAGTGGAGGGGGGAGATGGGAATGTGCTAAAGGGAGGGAAGGGCAGAAGGAGGTGTGGTTAGTGGAGGGGGGAGATGGGAATGTGCTAAAGGGAGGGAAGGGCAGAAGGAGGTGTGGTTAGTGGAGGGGGGAGATGGGGATGTGCTAAAGGGAGGGAGGGGCAGAAGGAGATGTGGTTAGTAGAAGGGGGAGATAGGGATGTGCTAAAGGGAGGGAAGGGCAGAAGGTGTGGTTAGTGGAGGGGGGAGATGGGGATGTGCTAAAGGGGGGGAACGGCAGAAGGAGGTGTGGTTCGTGGAGGGGGGAGATGGGGATGTGCTAAAGGGAGGGAGGGGCAGAAGGAGGTGTGGTTAGTGGAGGGGGGAGATGGGGATGTGCTAAAGGGGGGGCAGAAGGAGGTGTGGTAGGTGGAGGGGAGAGATGGGGATGTCCTAAAGGGAGGAAGGGGCAGAAGGGGGGTGTGGTAAGTGGAGGGGGGATATGGGGATGCCCTAAAGGGGGGGAGAAGGGGGGGTTAGTGGAGGGGGGAGATAGAGATGTCCAAAAGGGTGGAGAATGGGGGGTTAGTGGAAGGGGGAGATGGGGATGTGCTAAAGGGAAGGGGAAGGGGGTGTAGCTAGTGGAGGGGGGAGATGGGGATGTCCTAAAGGGGGGGGGGGCAGAAGGGAGTGAGGGTGTTCGAGGGTGAAGGAGTGCGTGGGGATGTTCTCCTAAGGAAGGGGGAAGTGAGAGTACCCTGGAATGTGACCTTAACGATTCACTGGAGTGTGGCCATAACAGTACCCTGGAGTAAGTGTGGCCATAACAGTACTCTGGAGTAAGTCTAACCATAACAGTACCCTGGAGTAAGTGTGGCCATAATAGTACTCTGGAATAAGTGTGACCATAACAGTACCATGGAGTAAGTGTGACCATAACAGTACTCTGGAGTGAGTGTGGCCATAACAGTACCCTGGAGTACGTGTGGCCATAACAGTACTCTGGAGGAAGTGTGGCCATAACAGTACTCTGGAGTAAGTCTAACCATAACAGTACCCTGGAGTAAGTGTGGCCATAACAGTACTCTGGAATAAGTGTGACCATAACAGTACCCTGGAGTAAGTGTGACCATAACAGTACTCTGGAGTGAGTGTGGCCATAACAGTACCCTGGAGTACGTGTGGCCATAACAGTACACTGAAGTAAGTGTGACCATAACAGTACCCTGGAGTAAGTGTGACCATAACAGTACCCTGGAGTAAGTGTGACCATAACAGTACCCTGGAGTAAGTGTGGCCATAACAGTACTCTGGAGTAAGTGTGGCCATAACAGTACTCTGGAGTAAGTGTGGCCATAACAGTACTCTGGAGTAAGTGTGGCCATAACAGTACCCTGGAGTAAGTCTGACCATAACAGTACCCTGGAGTAAGTGTGGCCATAACAGTACTCTGGAGTGAGTGTGGCCATAACAGTACCCTGGAGTAAGTGTGGCCATAACAGTACTCTGGAGTAAGTGTGGCCATAACAGTACCCTGGAGTAAGTGTGGCCATAACAGTACTCTGGAGTAAGTGTGACCATAACAGTACCCTGGAGTAAGTGTGACCATAACAGTACTCTGGAGTGAGTGTGGCCATAACAGTACCCTGGAGTACGTGTGGCCATAACAGTACGCTGAAGTAAGTGTGACCATAACAGTACCCTAGAGTAAGTGTGACCATAACAGTACCCTGGAGTAAGTGTCGCCATAACAGTACCCTGGAGTAAGTGTCGCCATAACAGTACCCTGGAGTAAGTGTGGCCATAACAGTACTCTGGAGTAAGTGTAACCATAACAGTTCCCTGGAGTAAGTGTGGCCATAACAGTTCCCTAGAGTAAGTGTGACCATAACAGTACCCTGGAGTAAGTGTGACCATAACAGTACCCTGGAGTAAGTGTCGCCATAACAGTACCCTGGAGTAAGTGTCGCCATAACAGTACCCTGGAGTAAGTGTAACCATAACAGTACCCTGGAGTAAGTGTCGCCATAACAGTTCCCTAGAGTAAGTGTGGCCATAACAGTACCCTGGAGTAAGTGTCGCCATAACAGTTCCCTAGAGTAAGTGTAACCATAACAGTACCCTGGAGTAAGTGTCGCCATAACAGTTCCCTAGAGTAAGTGTGACCATAACAGTACCCTGGAGTAAGTGTGACCATAACAGTTCCCTGGAGTAAGTGTAACCATAACAGTTCCCTGGAGTAAGTGTCGCCATAACAGTACCCTGGAGTAAGTGTCGCCATAACAGTACCCTGGAGTAAGTGTCGCCATAACAGTACCCTGGAGTAAGTGTCGCCATAACAGTACCCTGGAGTAAGTGTGATAATCCGGATATTCCTGAATGGAAATCATTCCTCAACAACCCCTGTAACAAAGCAAACTGACGACACAAACCTTCCTGGTGGCATTAGAGTCACCTTTGGTGGAACAGGCGGTGACCATGGGAGGGCAGTTTCCGTGTCAAATGCAGAAACCTTGATTGTGGATGAACTCGAGTGTCTGAATCATGTAGAAGACACACGACTATTTGCACACATTGCATACAGCTGTAGAACACATGGCTCCAGGCGTGTTGTGATTCATGCATATGAAACTGATATAGTTCTAAGTATGTATCACTTTAACAAGATTGGCATGCGAGAAGAGTTATGGATTCAAAGGAACGACAGGTACCTGCCCGTGCATATGTTTGTTCAGAACCTTTCCACAAAGTATGAAAAATCACCTGTAGAGTTGTGTGAATCTTTGCTTAGTGCCCATGTTCTTACAGGGTGACTCCGTCAATTACATATTCAAGCGAGCAAAAAATGGAGCAGCTTCTGTTACTCACAATATGGTGGGCCACATTACAAAGTTTACCAGATTCGGAGATGTGGTGTACATGACGTGACACAATAAGTCATCGACGATGCTAGGAACTTCATTGCAACTCTTTATGGAAGTCATCAATTTCTTCTCTGAATACTCTTCGGGAACATATTTTTGCTGACAACAAGGGTGACATACATTCTTTGCCACACCGACGTTGTTCTCATTACCGTGTCCTAGTATGGCGTGGCGCGCATTTAAGTCCCCTATGATGTATATTGGTTTTCTGTGGCGTAGCAACTGGTTTAGGTCTTGTTCGGGTAAGTAAGGACGTCTGGGAGGTAGGTACAGTACATTGTTCATATGATAACAGGTCCCCTAGTTGTCTCCACCTGCACTCCCAGAACTGAATCCTCGAAGTCTGGCAACACTCTGTGACTCAGCCGTGACCTGATGGCCACAGCGACACGATCGTTCAGCTCACCCGTCATGTTCCTCTGGTATACAGTGCAGCCAAAAATTTTCAGCTTACTTTCGTCCTTTATGCCAGTGCTGTTTAACAGAATGATGTCTGGGTCTAATTGATAGTATAAGTTAGACAGTTCGTTACGTCTATTAAGGGACCAGTGTAGGACATTATGTTGGACAATTTCCATCCTGCTAACGACTGCCAATTCGGAGACTGTAGCTTGGGGCGTCGCTTGGAGTGTTTGCTCGGCTTCTGCCATTTCTAGGGGGACGGAACTTCTTAGCAGAACCTTCGGACATCTGCTTGTCAGTCAATGGCGGGCCCTCGAACTTCTCGTCACCCGTGTACAGGAAGGTGTTCAGGTCCTGGGCCTGCGTGTCGTAGTAATCAACTGACGCTGCAGCTCGAGGGTCTTGTTCCTCTGTGGAGTGAGTCGTCATCACCTGGTCGCATCCATTGACTGTGGTTGCAGTCCGATGGGCACTGTCGTCGCTGGGAGTGCATGTATTGGGGTCGCGGGCATTTACGGTGTCGTTGGAGCTGTGATCCCAGGGGGGACTGACTGGCCACGTCGGGATTGCGGTTATACTGACTTTTGCCCAAGTCAAGGAGGTCATGGTCTATTTCTGGCGTGGGTTGAGGTCGTCGATAAGTCGTTGAGGAAGTAGCCGATAGAATGGAGGTGATTGCTAAGAGGAGTTATGCTGACATATTAGCAGGGCCACGGGAGGGGGCGGAGAGTAATGCAGGATCAGAACAGGTTCTGCAACAGCTTGGGACTTTGAAGAAGTGTGTCGAAGAAATGAAAATTAACGGACCTACTGTTAAGGGAGAGGAGGAACACCAGGAACGTCTCCAGCGCAGGAACAATGTAATAGTTTTTGGAGTCCCAGAGATCCAGGTGGGGGGAACTGAGAGTAAGGTAACACCGATAAGATGCTGTTTCAAAATATTTGTACAGAGATTCTGAAGATTCCATCAACCCCTCAGGATGTGAGGAGGTTGGGACAAAAGCAGGGGGATAAGCATCGCCCCCTCAGGATCACACTAGTGAGTGAGGAGGAGAAATGGCAGGTTATTCGGCAGGCAAAAAACTTAGCAAGGAGCGAGGCATTTCGGGATGTATTCATTCACCCAGACCGCACGGTAATGCAGAGGGAGCAGCACAAGAAGCTCCTGCAGGACTTGAAGCAGAAGAGGGAGGAGTCAAGGAGGAACGGGGACAGGTGTACATGGGTTATACTCAGGGGGGGGGGGGGTAGTGGAAACAAGTGTGCCGACACAAGGTCAAAAACAAGATCCAATGTACCCGCTACGTA
This sequence comes from Homarus gammarus, assembly GCA_958450375.1. NCBI lineage: Eukaryota > Metazoa > Arthropoda > Malacostraca > Decapoda > Nephropidae > Homarus > Homarus gammarus. The sequence continues at coordinate 2,037,500 of CAUDMG010001614.1, read as the reverse complement.
AGGCAGTGAAAATAATGCAACATAACGTCCACCACTGGAGAACTAACAAATTCAGTCTGTCCAGCCCATATAAAAAGATTGACGCAGATATTATACTCATAAACTCACACGGCCAAAAAACGGCTGAGGAACTGAAAATATTTGGTTACAGGATCCATAAATCCAATCTATCAGAGGAGCCAAATGACGGGGTGGCCATCGCCATAAAAAGAGATGTCCACCACAGAATCATAGACGACAAAACCTCTGAAACTCTTAGACTGCCAGACTGGGGTCACTAATTCTAAGGGGAAATACTTAACTCTAATCTTAATTTCTAAGGGTTGCTGCCACCAGACCCCCTCTGGACAGTATGTAACTCGTTAGGTAGCGTGCAGAGTGGACTAGGCATTGGGTTAGGTTTTTCATTGACCAGATCGATAAGGGGAAAGAAGGGTGAAACCATAACATGTCTTAACTAATTTATTCTTTATAAACTATATGGTAACAAAAAAATACAATTGAGCTGGCCTTCCTCAGAAAAACAACGATGAGCTTGGTTACCCTGCTTACAATATAAGAACATAAGAACATAAGAATGGAGGAAACTGCAGCGGGCCTATTGGCCCAAACTGGGCAGTCCCGTTTACACCCAACCCCTATTGCTCATATAAGCATCCAACCTATGTTTGAAGCTATTTAGCGTATTCGAGTTAATGATGATATTTGGTAACTTGTTCCATTCATCCACCACTCTGTTTCCAAACCAGTGTTTACCTATTTCCCACCTAAATCTAAATTTGTCTAATTTAAAACCATTGTTACGAGTTCGCTCCTGGTTGGATAGTTTGAGTACCTTTGTAATGTCCCCTTTGTTTAGCCCTGCCTTCCACTTATACACCTCTATCAGGTCGCCCCTCGCTCTACGTCTCTCAAGGGAGTGCAAATTAAGATGCTTTAACCTGTCTCTATACTCAAGGTTCCTAATGCCCGGGATTAGTCTTGTCATTCTCCTCTGAATTCTTTCCAAGGATTCTATATCCATTCTGTAATACGGTGGCCAGAACTGAACTGCGTAATCCAGGTGTGGTCTCACAAGAGCAAGATACAGTTTTAGGATGACCTCGCTAGTCTTGTAACTAACACTCCTTTGTATGAACCCAAGTACTTTATTAGCCTTGTTACTAGCAAAAACCCATTGTTTACTTGGCTTAAGGTTCCTATTTATCATTACTCCTAAATCTCTCTGGCAGTCGGATTTCTCTATGGCATCGTTGTTCATCTGGTATCTGGTTTCCCTGTTTACATCTCCTATACTGAGTACTTTACATTTGTCCACGTTGAATTTCATCTGCCATTTTTCAGACCATTCGAAAAATTTGTTTAGATCTTCCTGTAGTTTTGCTGAGTCCTCGTCAGATTTAATAACACATCCTATTTTAGTGTCATCAGCAAACTTGCTTATGTTGCTGTCTATGCCGATATCTATGTTATTTATGTATATAATAAATAATAATGGTCCAAGTACTGAGCCTTCGGGAACTCCACTTGTGACGTTGCTCCAATGGGACTTCGTGCCGTTAATACTCACTCGCTGTTTCCTGTCCTGTAACCACGCCCTAATCCATTTAAGGATGTTACCTTTGATGCCATGAGCTTCTACCTTTCTAATTAGTCTTTCGTGGGGGACTCTGTCGAAGGCTTTGCTAAAGTCGAGATATACCACATCATAATTGTGCCCCTCGTCCACCGATTCGAAAACTGATGAAAAGAATGTTAATAGAATAGTTAGACAAGAGCGTCCGCTTGTGAAGCCATGCTGGGAATCATTGATCAATCGGTGCTTCTCCAGGTGATTTCGAATAGAGTTTGAAATGATTGCTTCCAGTAATTTGCCTACTATTGATGTTAGACTGATTGGGCGGTAGTTAGAGGATAGTGATCTATACCCCTTCTTGAAAATCAGTATTACATTCGCTATCCTCCAGGATTCTGGTACTACACCTGTTTTTAAGGACATGTTAAACAACTTTGCTAAGGGCATACTAAGCTCTTCCTTACATTCCTTTAATACTCTGGCAAATATCTCATCGGGACCAGGTGACTTATTGGGCTTTAGTTTGTCTATTTGCTTACTAACATTGTTACTAGTCACTACTATCTCGCTTAATTTGTTTTCTTCACTATCTCTGAATAGAGTCGGTGCCTCGGGTATCATGTTTAAATTTTCGGTGGTGAAAACTGTTGAAAAATATTTATTCAAATTATTGCTCATTTCTCTGTCGTTATCAGTGAGCTCACCGGCGTCTGACCGTATTTGTCCAATCTTTTCTCGTGTTTTAGTTTGATACATTTGGTAGAATCCTTTGGGGTTTGTCTTCGCCTCCCTTGCTATCCTTACCTCATTATTCCTCTTTGCTTTCCTTATCTCGGTTTTAACCCTACTCGCCAATACCCTATAATAGTCCCGGAGGTGAATTTCGCCACGATTTATCCTTCTACCTATAGCCTTCCTTTAACACTTCGGACTGCTCCACCTGTATGGAATATAGCACCTTAGGTCATCATACTTAGTAACACCATCTCACCTCCCTGTAGCACCAGCTCACCACACCTGCAAGTATGGGACTCCTTGTGATTTCTAGGTGCACACATCGGGCACCTCGTTCGCACACCGTCTTCTGTGGGTAGAGACGAGGGCTACACCCAGAGACATACCAGTACTGTTTCTGCGCCTGGCATTATAGGTCGCTCCAAGTGACGACCGCGGAGTTTCTCAAGCATTTCCTTATTTATTCCTACTCATTTGGGGATCCACAGGTTTACAGTGGAATAGTATAGCTGGTAGTCACCTCACATGGTGGGACGCTCACAGGGAGAATGGCCTATGTTCAGCAAGGTGCTCCAACCGCTTGTGACCTGAGGTAATGTTAGAACGTAGGACACTGAGAAATAATGCCTGATGGGCGGTTATCACACACCCTAACACATTACTATTTCACTTATACATCAGGCAAAGCTTTAAACTGTAATAACTGCGATATAAGCCTTTTTTACAGGGCGGGATGTAGCCCGATAGAGGACACTGACCTGATGTGACGTTAGAACGTAGGACACTGAGGGTAGTGCCCCGTCGCTCATCACAGCATAGGCCTACAGTTTCCAATCTTTAATTTTTACTTTTATTTCTCACGGTTCTCACCTGAACATTTTCCGGTATATTGTAACTCGTGCCTTATAAACACATATTTTAATCATAAATTACAAACTAAGGTAAGGTTCTGGTTTGCTAGTTCGTGGGTAAGTTTATTGGGTTATAATATCAACGCGGCACATTCGAGGCGGGTACAGGACGCTCCCTAAAACAAAAGCCGAATGTTCATGGCGTGGGTATATCCACTTCACTTAAAACTGTAATGAGGAATCCTCCTCTTACACATTGCACTATTTGAACACAGACATAAGATTCTCTGGTCACTGTACATGTCGTGGGTATATGTCACGCGAGGATACAAGGTGCATTAAGTACACACCGATGGATACAAGATATTTCCTTTCAAGTATAGTTTCTGGATCACTTCCAACACCTCACATAGTTCTGATACATTTATCCTTTTTCCAGATCATTGTTCTCATGTATTTTCATATGATATCTGTGGAAGTTATGTTCGCTACACGTTCACAGACGTAAATAGTATGACCTTCAAACCATGATCCACACTTAGTCCTACAGTACACTAGTCCGGCTCAACTGGACTTTCCCAATCAGCTTATGGATACCCTGAGTCCTCCTTAATACTATGATTACATACAATTAACATGATATAACTGTACCTGGGTACAATACAACACATGATTCAGTACATTGAGTAGGTGAGTTATCCTTTATCAATGTGTCCCGTTTTTTGAGATTCTACAAGCGCTGTGGATTTGAATGTTATGTAGCGTAATATGAATTAAAGTGGGTTTTTAGGAATGGCAATGATGTGCGCAGTACACTCTGGCTATTCAAATCGACTTGACCACAGAGCCAGTCATAATAGCCACAACCTACCTCCCACCACGTAGGGACTACCTGCCTTACAGGTACTTCCACAGACTCGTATCATACCACCACCCAACCTACATCACTGGAGACATGAATGCCAGACATCCTCTACTAGATGGTAAGAGGACAACTAACAATGTTGGGAGAGGCCTCGCTGGCTTCATAACAAACAAAAAACCCCAACTAATAGGCCCAGATTCCCCACGTTCTACAGTAGGAACTCAGCCACTACTCCAGATATAGCAATAACAAACGGCAGATGCTTCCACAACTATCTCTTTGAACAAGGCCCTGTAACCTCCAGCGACCACCTACCTATAATCATGACTATTTCAGCAACACCAATAACTATACCAGCTCCACCACGGAGAATCGTCAAGCAAACCGACTGGGACCTATTCAATGAAAAAGCTACAGCCGAACTTGAGGCCAAGGACATTACAATCCTACAGACCATAGACAATCAGCCGGTGAACAGAATAGACGAAGAAATCAACACATGGTGTGAAGCCATAGGAACAGCCTATCTGGAGGCCACGCCTCTCAAAAGCAACAGAATTCTCCCACACCCACAACAGGCTCCAGAACTCATAGCCCTCACAAACCAGTTCCAACTGCTACAACAGAGAGCCGAGACCCATGGCTGGGACATCGTAAGCTATAATACATACAGAAGAATTCGGGAGGAAATAAAAACAATATCTCTGGAACAATGCAACCTTAAATGGGCCGAAATAGTTGAACAACTCTCACATACATACAACGATCCAGGAGAGTTCTGGCGTCGAGTTAAGAGATTGAAAGGTTGCAGCCGTGACGAACCATCATATATAACTGAGCACATAGGAAGCAAAATATATGACGACCAAGACAAAGAACCCATATTCAGGGACATATGGAGGAACATCTCAGAGTGGACAGCCCATTGTCCAAACCGATCACCTCGGAAGAACTCAACAAAACCATCTCTAATACCAAAAATAAAGCCCCTGGTTATTCAGGCATCACCAAGGAGATCCTCAGCCACTAAACAACCCGGCCATGGAGAGACTGAGAACCACAATGAACGCTTGCCTGGCCTCGGGTTACTTCCCAACTAAATTCAAAGAGGCCATTATTACCCTAACACCAAAACAAGGAAAGAACCCCGCCGTCCCACTCAACTACAGACCGATCTCCTTCCTCGAAGTGCCTGGAAAAATACTAGAAAAATCATCAACAACCGTCTGAGAAATCACCTGGAAACAACAAACAGAGTCAACTGTAGACAATTCGGGTTCAGGAAAGGGAAGTCCACCACAACAGCGACAGCCCTGGCATGTGAAAACATAGCCAGAGCCGCGGCGAGTGGTAGACAATGTAATCTAACTCTCCGAGATGTAGCGAAGGCATCTGACAAAGTCTGGCACGACGGTCTAAAATATAAGATCCTCCAACTCGGACTTCCCACCAACATTGAAAACTTGCTTTGCAACTTTCTTGACGGCAAGATTGCCAGACTGAGGGTAGGACAACACACAGGAGAGACCTTCCCACTCATGAGTGGAGTCCCTCAGGGGAGCGTCCTCTCCCCCACCCTATATATTATCTACACAAGTGACACCCCGCCCCCCACTAGAATAGGTAACGAAGATATTATGTATGCAGATGACATCACTCAAATAACAACACATCAAGGAAAATCTCGAGCGTTACAGGTCGACAACACCAGGCGGGAATTAGAAAGGGTAAATAATCGCGAAAAACAATGGAAAATCCAAACCAGTCTCCAGAAATTCACAGTGATACCCTTATGCAGAAGGAAAATCCATCCATTAGTAACCAATAATGCCCACATAGAATACAAAAGTAGAGGCACTCTCCTGGGCCTATATATATCCACGACAGGTTACTCCCATCATGTCCACACCAAGAAGGAAAAAGCAAGAAGAGACCTGAAAAAACTATACCTCTTTAAAGCACTTCCTGAGAAAATAAAACTCCGCCTAGTGACATCATTTATCACACCGATATTAATTTACCCAGCAATACCTCTTCATACTATGAGCACCACTCAAATATTAAAATTACAGGTGGTTAAAAATGAAGCCCTAAGATTCGTCACAGGTGAAAGATACCCCTTCACCAGAACCACAGCCGAGATACATAGAGACCTGAGAATGAAACCCATCAACCAGCAGCTGCACACCCTGGCCAGCAGAATCTGGCAAAAGATAGAACGATCAGAGCAAGAACTCCTTCAAAGACTCCCACCAGATAACGACAGCAACCATACATGGTTCCCAAAAAGTTACCAAATCTCAAAAGGTCCATTACCACCCCCGATCTACACGGCCAGGCAATAGACAACCTCCCTAGACCAACATCCGCCAGTAGGGTCGGCGGAATATGAAATAAGGCCCTTAAAGCACCCATGTATGGGATACTGGGATAGGGTAGGATGTCTAGCGCCCATGACACAACCCTAACACACTATTAGCTTAGCTAGGCGGTCAGACCGCCCTCTCTTACCTCCTCCTAAACTTCTTCAATTTCCGAACTATAACTTCCTTCCCCCACCTCTAATCTTCTTTCACCCCTCCTTTCTCTACAAAAAAAGAAAAAAAAACAGGGCCAGGGGGCAACAGTGCACCCTCCACCCACTCAACCCCCCACCCGGGAGGTGGCACCAGCTCCGCCTACCTGACAGGAGGAGGCGAGCGCCGTGTAAACAATGACATTTCTAACCACACCCTGCAAAATACAGTGTACTTAGCAAATGCTGCAGCTTCTGAGAATGGTGGGGGGAGCAGGTTTACTACTAAGAGCAGAGACGTTACCAAGAACAAATTCTAGCTTGAATGTCATGTACACTAATACTGACACGTTCCTTGATAAGAGAGAGGAGTTTGAAACACTACTGAAAGTACACCAACCAGATATTGTAGGTGTTGTAGAACTGTTGTACAAGAACAGGAGAATCGACCCAGAGGAATGTGAGTTCAGTATTGCTGGATATGACTCATTTACGAACCTTTCTCAAGAAACTTGCAAGAGGGATGTGGTTATCTATGCTAGGCAAGACCTTAGAGCCAGCCAGGCGAGGGTACAGGGAGAGGATGTTTTTGAAGAATCCAAGTGGTGTAAAATTAAATTAAAGGGAGGGGACTTATTTATCGTCGGGTGTATCTACAGATCCCCAAACTGTGGCCCACTAAATCAAAGGAACTTAAGAACCTTAATAAACAATGCGGCGATGCTCAACCCCAGCCACCTCCTTATCATGGGGCACTTTAACTATGGCGACATCGACTGGAGAAACGAGTCCACCCCAAATGACTTGAATAACCCTGCTACTCTTTTTGTAGAAACTCTAAGAGATAATTTTCTGTTCCAACATGTGAGAGACCCGACACATTACAGAGGGGAGCAAACACCCAAGCCTCTTGACCTCATCATAACAAACGGGGAGAGTATGGTGGCCAAACTGGAACATCTTGCCCCAGTTGGCACCAGTCACCATATAGTCTTGTCATTTAGATATAACTGTTACCTAGTTCAGGATAAGGCCTGGCTAAGGTGCAAATATTACAATGGAAATTACAATGGGATGAGTGAAGAGATGAGGGGTATCAACTGGCCTGACTCATTAAGGTACAAGAATGCAGACACTACGCTGAATATCATAACTAGTAAAGTGACCCATTTGATCGATAAATATATACCCAAGACCAAACCCAGTGCCTCTAGGAATACGAGGGGATCACTACACATGAACCATGCGGCGGTCGACAAAATTAAGAAGAAAACCCAGAAATTCAAGACGTGGGTTGGGTCAAACGATGAGCAAGACAGGAGGATGTATGCAAGAGCCAGAAACCAAGCAAAGATAGAGTGTAGAAGGGCTGAAAAGGAGTTCCAGAGGCTGGTTGCAAGCGAGGTCAAGTCAAACCCAAAGGCGTTTTACCGCTATGCAAAGTCGAAATTGAAAACGCGAGTAGGAGTATCAGACCTGAGGCTGGTGGATGGTAGTTACGCAGATTCTGACCAGGATAAAGCTGAGGCAGTGAACAGCTTCTTTTCCTCGGTGTTCACAAGAGAGGCTGCAACTAACCTTCCTGCGTTTGTGGACAGACGGTTCGACACAGCACTGACCCACATTGTGTTCACAGAAGAGGGTATTAGAAATAAACTGTTCAGGCTAAAGGTCCATAAGAGTCCCGGCCCTGACATGGTGCATCCTAGAGTGCTAAGAGAGTTGTGCAACGAGCTTGCAGAGCCCCTGAAGATCCTGTTTTGTAAATGCCTGGATGAACAAATAGTCCACAGTGAGTGAAAAGTGGCTTATGTGAGTCCTATCTTCAAGAAGGGCGATCGTCACTCCACGAACAACTATAGACCGGTGAGCCTGACCAGCATAATATGTAAAGTACTTGAGAGTATTATCAGAGATGCCGCAATGGAACATCTAATACGAAACAACCTTGTAAAGGATTGCCAACACGGTTTTATGCCGGGGCGCTCCTGCTTAACACAATTGCTCAAGGTATTGGATATTTCGACCCATATTCTGGAACGGGGTGGTAATATCGACAATATTACCTAAATTTTGCCAAGGCTTTCGACAGTGTACCGCACGAAAGGCTGAAAATCAAACTGGAAGGGTACGGAATTCGGGGGAAATGTCCTCGCGTGGATAGAAGACTTTCTACATGACCGCAAGCAGTGTGTGGTGATTAATGGCACGAAATCGTCATCTGTACCTGTCACAAGTGGGGTACCACAGGGCAGTGTATTGGGCTAGCTGTTGTTTGTTTGTTTCATAAATGACATGCCTGACGTTGTACACCCCTCCATACAAATGTTTACCGATGACGCCAAGTTATTTCGGGAAATCAAGAACCAAGCGGACTGTGAAGAGCTGCAGAAGGACCTCTGTGGGCTCCAGAAATGGTCGAAGAAATGGCTGCTGAGATTCAATGACGCGAAGTGTAAGAGGATGCACCTGGGGCGTACCAACGGTAAGGAGGCGTATCATATGTCCCAACGGGATGAAGAAACTGCACTAGTTGAGACTGTATGTGAGAAGGACCTATGTGTGTATGTTGACAATGAGCTGAAGTTCTTGGGCCATTGCGAGAAGAAGGTAAATCAGGCAAATAAATTATTGGGTCTTTTAAGAAGGTCGTTCAGATATCTAGACGGTCCGTCCCTCGTAACGATCTTCAGGAGTGAAGTGCTTCCCCATCAGGAGTACTGTCACTCCGTCTGGTCCCCGAGATATGCTAGAGACTGTCAGTTGGTTGAAAATGTTCAAAGGAGGGCCACCAGACTGGTGCCTGCACTTCGGCGCCTCAGCTACCCTGAGAGATTGGAGCGCCTGAACTTGCCTAGCTTATACTACAGACGGGCAAGGGGGGGACCTAGTTGAGGTGTATAAGCATCTCAGGGGGCACTACTCAGTTGAGTGTCCTTACTTGGAGCTGGCGGACGTTCGCCCCACAAGGGGTCACAGCTCAAGATTGAAGAAGCCGCAAGTCCAGAAAACCGCGAGGGCAAACTTTTTCGGAGTGAGGGTTGTAAACTCTTGGAACAATCTACCAGAGAGTGTTGTGACGGCACTGAGTGTGAGCTCTTTCAAGAGAAGACTTGACCAACACTGGAGCGGGTTCAGGTACATTCAGGAGCCGGTGCATGCCCAGTATTTGTCAACAGTGCGTGACAGAGACGTGACCGATCGCCCGGGCGGCTAGCGAGCCGATCTTTTGGTGAAGAATATAAATGAAAAGAGACGTGACCGATCGCCCAAGCGGCTAACAAGCCGATCAGTGGCGAAGAGGATAAAAGTAAAAGTAAAAAAAGCTTTAGTAAGCCCCTTTATAATATTTATACTGTATATACTTGTCACACTTGCCAGATGCTTCTGGTGTTATTGTACAGGGGTACCTAGTGACAGCACTAGGATCCCGCTTCCTCTATCAAGGAATAAACAATTGAAATTGAAATTGAATTAATAACGTAAAAACAAATAAAAAAATTAAAATTCCCGCCAAAACATATTGCTTGAAAGTTATAAAAATATTGAATTGCAAATTTGTCGTATACGTTTGTTTTTATGTTACATTTTATATGAATAATATTGTTTTACTATTCGAAAAGTATTTTTATTATCTCAACTATTAAGAATAAACAGTTGTAAATCAATCGCAGATGCTTCTGTAATTGAATGCAAGATGAATCATCATTACCAGACCAAGAAGTGTACCTCTAAATTTGTGAATGACAACAAAATAATGACCACTGTACTGACTTACCATAATGATGTGGCAAATCTTAACGAAAAACACTATATAGAAAGAAGTGTTGATAGTTTTCAGTGCGTAAATCCTAGTCAAAGGGCAAGTATTCCTTACTGGATAAACGCAGAAGGTGATCGTTAGTTAATTGTTTTGGGGGAGAAAAAAGGACACAAGAAATATGTATGCAGTATGAAGAAACAAAAACTCCAAACACAAGGTGGGTTATCGACACCAGGAGGACATACACAATGGGGTGGTAGGAGCTGGCGTGATAAAATATTTCATAGCCAATAGATGTTATCACATGAATCTTTGTTGTATACTTTACCGAACTAAAGAACAACATTAGGCCTACTGGTTGTCACTGTGATTTTTGTGTGATTCATGTTAGGATGTCAATATAGCATCAAGATAAATGAGTTGTAGAGAAGAGGACGTGGCTGAGGTACTGCTGGTGTGCAACAAGTGGGAGCAGCGGTGTAGTAAATAACCCGCGCTTTTGAAGATAAGACAAATGATAACTCGGCTCTATAGATCACTCGCACGTTGCTGCTGTATAGAGGCTACACCTTTAAAGTACAATACATCAGGCCCCCTCACCAGGATTTTCACGCAGGGGCGGTTGCAAGGAGAGGCCCTGGGGGACTGGACACCCCCTTTTCATCACAAAATTACAATACTTTTTCTTTAATGCAATATTGTACTCAGGCGTTTTTGTATAGTAAAAAATAATAACTATTGACCTCAGAATATCTCTTAATATCAAGTGCACATGGCTTCAAAATGACCATCATATTGATCAGATTCAGATTTCAGATTTGCCCCCGAGGGGGCTAGTTTATTGGGCACCTCCTTACATCCTGTGCAAGGTGAAGCGCAGAAGCGTTTACAGCGCCCAACAGGGAAGTATGAAAAGTTCATACTTGCCTTTATGACTCGTACATTAAGGGCGTAAAAGCCTGAAGGGTCATTGGTTCTGTCAAGTTACATAAAGTGAGAGAATGATGAGTGTGTGGGGGGAAAGTTCCCGGTACATTTTATCTGTTTATGGCAAAGAGTGGCAGGTCCCTAATAATGTCAAATGCCAGGCCTGTGACTAGGAGGAGGGATATCTGATCTGGGAGGGAAGAGGTGTTGGTAACGGCTGGGGACCTATAGGAGGAGGTCATAGGGCAAGTGAGGATGTAGTGAGAGAGGGTGTGAGAGTCGGGTTGGCCACAGTTTACAAACAGTGCGATGAGGCTCAGGGTTGCCAATGTACTCCCATAGGTACCTGTACCCTAGGCCATCATATTGATCAGATTAAAAAAAATGGGGGGGTTGGGTTAACAGCCTCCTCCTCTGTGGGATATCTTTGTAGTTCGTACTCTATAGTAGCACCAAGGAAACTGCATACTCCCACCGTCTACGACTCTACGTCCTTCTATATTTCATGTGAACTGTATACCTGCATATTTTATATAGGCCTACATGCCTCTGCAATTGTAAACATGTATAACAATTTGACTGAATTATTATTATTATTATTATTATTATTATTATTATTATTATTATTATTATTATTATTATTATTATTATTACTATTATAATAATTTGTATTATTATAACGAAAATCGTACATTGACTATTATAAATGTGGTTGTATTGTAGGGGAGAGGATCCAGTGTCTTGGCTAAGGTTGATGCGCTGGTATGGCAACAGTGTTTTGAGTGTTGTAATGTCTTGAATCCAAACAGTTTCTGGGATGGCACAGAATGGTGAAAAAAACGGCGATATGAGGTAATTTACGAAACCCATTGTTATTTATAGTAAAGTGTCTCGCCTACTTAAGCTACCTACATGATGTAAAGTAGATGGAAAGCTATCAGGTAGAGAGAAGAGACTTGGGAATAAAGTTTGGTGGTGACCTCGTGAATCTTGCCATGTGTAAACAACCAATGGTATTTATTTGTTGACGGATTGATTGATCGTTTGATATTTATTCAGGGATATCGTCGTACATGATTTTAATTGACTTAGCATGTATATTGACTGTTTAGGTGTTTATTTATGTAAATATTAAGGGTACTGTGCACGCATCTAATTGTATACGTATTGGATATTTTACCGTGAACGGCTAAGTTCCTACTAACGCTATTTTACCGTGAGTGCGCTCTCATTAGCTAACTACTTTCTGTTTAATATGATTGGGGTCTGTCGCTGGCTAGGAAGTTAGGTAGGTTTCTTTGGTTGGTTAGGTCAGGTTCCATCAGGTTCTAGTAAATGTTGCCTATTTTATAATGTTAAAGTTTCCCTGTACAACAGAAATATAGTTAAGTATATTTACAGCTACACATCGATTGACTCACGGCGAAATAAAGGCCAAATGCTGCCAGAGTCACAGTCAAATATAGCTCTCGCGTTGTTCACCTGTAATAAACGATTAACCAATCAGAGTGGCAAAATATCCACTGCCTATAGTATATACTATACTGTACCAGGGGAAATGAAGAAGAGAAATTAAAGAATATCACAATCAGAAAAAAGGATGCTCTTAAGAAGATAAATAAATAAACGAAGACAAAATCCCCAGGGCCGGATGAAATTTTCCCTCGAGTCTTGAAAGAGTGTAAGGAACAGATTAGCGGACCCCTCGTAAATGTATTTACAAAATCATTAGACACGGGAGTTGTGCCAGACTTGTGGAAACAGGCAAATGTAGTATAGTACCCATATCTAAAAAGGGAGACAGAGCATCAGCGTCCAATTACCAGCCGATTAGTTTGACGTCAATTGTGGGGAAATTTCTTGAAACAATAATAGCAAATAGCATCTGAAGGCATTTAGAGAAAAGAAAATTAATCTACGACTCTTAACATGGGTTTACAAAGGGAAAATCTTGTCTAACAAATCTGCTGACGTTTTTTAGAAAAGTCTTCGAGGTAGTAGATAATGACAAAAATTACAATGTTATTTACTTAGACTTTAGCAAAGCATTTGACAGAGTACCGCATCAGAGGCTTCTGAGAAAAGTTAAGGATCATGGTATAGAGGGGAAAGTTTTAAATTGGATAAAATCATGGCTCATCGATAGAACACAGAGGGTCAGCGTAGATGGTGTTAAATCTGAGCGGGGCTGTGTAACCAGTGGGGTTCCCCAGGGGTCAGTACTGGGCCCACTCTTGTTCATAATCTACATAAACGATCTAGATACTGGGATCAGCAGTGACATAAGCAAGTTTGCGGATGACACCAAAATAGGGCGGCAGATTAATTCACGGCAGGATACAAATGCACTACAGGAGGATTTAAATAAACTGTAGGAGTGGTCAGAAAAATGGCAAATGAAATTCAACACCAGCAAGTGCAGCGTACTTAATAATGGAAGAACAAATGCTGTCAATGTATACAGCCTTAACATCAACCTAGAGAAGTCGACTTGTGAAAGAAACTTAGGGGTACTTGTAAGTCCGGATTTATGGCCTAGAAAACAGTGCGCTAATGTTTGAAATAAGGCAAACAGAGTATTAGCTTTTATATCTAGAAGTGTAAGTAATAAGAATGCAGAGGTCTTATTGCAATTATATCTTGCGCTAGTCAGGCTGCACCTCGATTATGCTGTTCAATTCTGGTGCCCTTATTATAGAATGGATATCAATTCGCTGGAGTCGGTGCAGCGAAGAATGACGAAAATGATTCCGAGACTTAGAAACCTTCCATATCAAGATAGGTTAAAGAAACTAAACTTGCATTCCCTAGAGAGACGAAGAGTGCGGGGAGATATGATAGAAGTAAATAAGTGGGTGAAATGAATCAATAAAGGAGATATAAAGTTCTTTTAATTTCTGAGCAGGATAGGACTCGTAGCAACGGATTTAAGTTGGATAAGCTAAGGTTTAGGAGGGAGATAGGAATAAACTAGTTCACAAATAGGGTGGTGGACGAGTGGAACAAGCTTAGCAACTTTGTAGTAAGTGCTTGAATGCTGGAAAGTTTTAAAAGGAGGCCAGATAGGTTCATGAATGATAGAGAGTTTCAGTAACTCTCGACAGGAGCTGCCATGCACAGGCCAACCGACCTATTGCAGACTCCTTATTTTCTTCTGTTCTTATGTACTCGTCAGCTGGCTACTGTTCCTGCATTCAATACAGTACCCGGTACATGCTGAATTGTATACATGCATTGTTTTGGTCATCCAGTGAATTTTTAGGATTTTAAGCTTTAGAATCGGTATTTTAGACAATTCTAAGACTCGTTTTTCTGTACTCTTTCTTCCTCAAATGATTACTTCCTAGAAAATTGCAATAAATTGTTACAAAATTGTTGTATTTTTTCTAAGTTCTTGTTCATGTTACCACTGCCCGAGATAGCTCTTGTGTGTTTGTTTGTTGGTTAGTACAGTATGCTGCATTATGCATGCGCTAGGGTCTGACACATGCCCAGTTATTTTTGGACGTTGATTGGCAGATATGATTTTGGATCAACCAATCACAGCTCGGTATTTGACCCGCTGCCACGTTCTTGAATTTGAATTTACAGTAATATCTCGATAGCTCGGCACGTATGTGGCTCTGGACTTGCCGAGATATCCCAAATTCCGACTTATTGAGGCACTTCCCCCTCCTACAAAAATACAATAAAAAAATATCGACCCATCTACAGTAAAAAAGTAATACTTACCAGCACTGTAGGTGAAAAGTGAAGCTTCACAGGAGGTAACACAGAGGTATGGTAGGCGACACAGAGGCATGGTAGGTGACAGAGGTATGGTAGGTGACAGATGTATGGTAGGTGACAGAGGTATGGTAGGTGACAGATGTATGGTAGGCAACACAGAGGCATGGTAGGTGACAGAGGTATGGTAGGTGACATGTATGGTAGGTGACACAGGTATTGTAGGTGACAGGCATGGTAGGTGACACAGGTATGGTAGGTGACACAGGTATGGTAGGCGACACAGGTATGGTAGGTGACACAGGTATGGTAGGTGACACACGGGTATGGTAGGTGACACAGGTATGGTAGGTGACAGAGGCATGGAAGGTGGCCAGATATGTCGAGACTTTCCCAGATAATTTTATATATATGAGCATTTCCTGAGTTTTATTAATACATTTCGTGACTATGGTACAGTATATCCATGCTGATTTATGTGAAATTCCGAGTTATCAAATGCCGAGTTATCGAGAGTTTACTGTATTTCCAAGATGTCTTGCTTGTGCATTGATTGTGATTTCAATCACTTCCAAACCATTGCCAGATTTCACATCGATTATTACGGTAAAGACGGAGAAACGTGGATATTTCTACACAAACACAGTGTTCTACCTACGGTTAAGTTACTTGTGTAAGGAGTAACAAGCCCTGTAGCCACAGATGAAAAGCTGCTTTGGTACTGTCCGAGAAGAATTTTTATTCTTAAGTCTAAAAAGAGGAGTCTAATTAAGGTAAACATTCATATTTTTTTTTTTATGGGGATTAGCCTACCCGGGCACGGGTCACTGACCCACATCAGGGCCTGGGGGGCAAAAATATAATAATAATAATCATAGTAATAATAATAATAATAATACGTAATAATAAATTATAATATCTATTATTATTATTTTCATTACAACAATTAATACAATTAATAGCAAATTAATAAAAATATAGATAAATAATAATAATAATAATTATAATAATAATAATAATAATAATAATAATAATACAGTAATAATAATAATAATAATAATAATAATAATACAGTAATAATAATAATAACCATAAATAAATAAAAAAAACGAAAAAATAAATCAAGAGTGAGAAACGATATACAGGTACTGTACTGTACAGTATGTATGTTGTGTTGTCCAAGTAAGAGAAACAATTGAGACCCTGCAATTGTGTGTAAATGAGGCAGAAAGTAAGATCAGCAGCCTGGGACTTGGTCACAATTTTCGTGATGCCATATGGCAGCAGGGTCTACCATTAGGCAACACATTATGCTTCCAATATCTTCCCAGGTGGTAGTACCTCCCTGTTTGGTAGCTGCTTACTACCTACCTAGGCAGTGGCGGCTTGTGACTCTTAATTCGTGGGGTTGCTGCTTCAAAACATTTTTAAGAATTGTTTTGATATTGTGTAAGACACACACACAGACATACAGTATATATATATATATATACAGGTAGTCGTCGACTTACGACCTAGATTGGTTACGGCCGCCTGGTCGTAAGTTGATCTGGTCGTAAGTCGGCATATGTTATAATTACCTTACGTATATTATACTGTGTAATGATAATATAATCATCTTTAAGTCATATTTTATCAACATTTTCTTTGTTCATTATTGTTACGGTCGTCAGGTTTAAGTAAATCACTGCATACTACAGTACAATTGATTTATTATTTACACAACATACAAAAAAAAAATACAGGTGCAAAACATATAAAACATTTTAGTTGCAAAACATACAAACACACAAAAAACATCTTATTGGCCGCTGGTGCTTGGCTGTGGATCGTCGATGTCGTCAGCTGGGGCAGCCTTTGGGGTAGCCGGAGGAGTTGTTTTTTTCATGAACATGGTGAGCTTTGTCTGAATTGTTCGTTTCTTCTTCTCCTCGTAAATTTCTTGATACGGACGAAACGAATTGCGTGCCATCCGCTCAATCCTTGCAAATCGTTCGATGTTTGGGTCCATTCCTTCAAAATGGGCAAGAAGTTTATTCAGTAGAGATAAACCTTCTGATAATCCCTTAGTGGCAGGTTGAGGAGTAGATGAAGACAGTTTCCTCTTGGTAGACATCTTGGGGGGGTGGTGGTTGAAGAAAAATTTCCAAGACAAAAGAAAGGCACAAGGCAAACAGACACGGAGGGAAGTGTGCTGTACCAGCGAGCGTGTTTGTAATTGAGAGCGGGGATGCGCGCGGCTCCAGCTCCCGGCAGCGCCAGGAGGCTGGGGCCAAAACAGTCGTACCGCCGGTCGTAAAGTCGAACAGACGTAAGTCGCATAGGTCGTAAGTCGACGACTACCTGTATATATATATATATATATATATATATATATATATGCAAGTAAATCACTGTAGGTGCGCGTGTTTTCTTCTTTCCTGGTGGTTATCAGCATATATATATATATATATATATATATATATATATATATATATATATATATATATATATATATATATATATTATATGTACTGTATATATAATGATAAAAATAATAAAATACTAAAAGTATGGTAAAAATACTAAAAAAAAAGATACAATACTCCAGTCTAGCTTGATCCAAATTTATTTAAAAATAAAATCCATTCTTCTTGTGTTCTTTTGAGTGAAAAGGTCAACAACTTTCTCATTGATGTTTGGATTACTGTTAAAGAAAAATTTTCTCATTTGAAATCATTGCAAGTGCATTTAGCCTTTCCTAATTCATAGTGCTCCTCAGAAAAGTTTTTATTATTTTTAATGTTGAAAAGCAGCGTTCAGGCTCTGATGTAGTCATAGGAATTGTCAAGAGGATTTTTATCAGTTTCGCAATCTCACTAAGAACACCATCTAAATTATTTTCCAAGATAAATTTCAGCAGGTTAATTAACCCGCAATATTCATGCATATCGGACCTACTGTAGAATACTCTAAGTTCAGCTTCAAATTTGTCTTTGTCAATCATGGGATATGCTTCAGTGGTCAGTCCTATCTCTTCTGAAGGCAGTTTATTCTTAAAACTAGTGAAGCTTTTCTTGTTGAATGATTAGCAGCTACTAATTGTTTAGTGAAAGAATATCTCTCCACTATATCAACACATATGCAGTCACATACTTCCTTTGCTTCAGCCATGAGCGTCTTTGAAGGATTCTCACAGTACTAAGAGTTTCTTATTTCTAAAATAACAGTTTTTAAATTTGTTATATATTCATGTACTTTAAACACATCAATTTCTCGAAACTGCATTTGGTTGTAAATTACTTCAACATGAGGCATGATCTGATGAAAAAGATCCAACCAGAACATGCATTTTTCTTTATTCAGGTAGTGCAAAATTCCTGTTGCTTCTGAAATGGTTTGATCTGCATTTACCGTCGACTGGATTTCAGCAAGGCAGCTTTTTAAATGTTGCAAATTTTCATGAACTTTGTTCACGGTCCGTATGTTTAAGTTCCACCTTGTAGAGGATGGGCGCGGAATGCTGACGTTCATATGCTTATTGAGAATGGATACACGTTGTGGTGATCTTGAGTCCCGCGTAATATTTGCTGCATTTCTCATTTTCAGATTCAGTTGGTGCGCATGACAGTGAATGAAATGTGCATTATTATAAACTGCTTTTATTTTTGCCTGAACGCCCCTTTTTTGCCTTCCATGACATTTGCACCATCTAGAATACATTTTGATATGCCATCTACAGTTTGATTTTCTGGAATAAAGAATCCCCCAAAACGCTCAAATATTTCTTCATTCAGCACGTACCGTAGAACAATTACCATTTGAGTGTGTTCTGAAACATCTGTTGTGTCATCAGCCATGACAGCTACAAATGAAGCTTCTTTAATCTCTTTCTTTATCTCATCATGGTATATCTGCAGCAGGCAGTCAAGTATCTCATTCTGAATAGTCTTAAAAACACCTGTGAAGACTGTACGTACTTGTTTCTAAATGGTTCTTTGAATCTGGGTCTAATTTAGATGCAAAATATATTAATCCCCTAAATACACCTGGATTTACTGAATCATCTTTTTCGTCATGTCCACGTAAAGGAATTTCAAAGTTTCTACAAAATGTAATGCAGTCTATTATCTTGGATAAAATTTCACAGTTCTTGGTAACCTTCCTGTTATGCTCATTGATTGAAAGTCTATAGGCTTCACTAAGTTTTTCTTTAATATTTACGCTTCCTGAAAGTGATAGTGAAACCACTCTTTCAATATGCTTCTTTGACTTTTCATGTTTTTCAGTTTTTTCTTTCATTTTGTTTATATTTCTAAAGCCGTCTTTTGTCCAAGTTACATCCCTTCCAATTACAAACAACAAACACGGAAAACAAAATAATGTATTTTTTACTTCACAACCTCAGAGCCAATTTTTCCTTTGGTACCGTTCTGAATGAAAGCTACGAATATACCTCTTACTGTTGCTTATTCCTGGCTGAGATATTTAAATATCAGGTGAGGGACGGCCTCTTGTCTTAATAGCAACTTTCTCATGAAGAGACAACTGTGAAAATTTAAGTTGTTGAAGTTCATTCACGGTCACAGAACTTGTTTCTTGGGAAAACAAGAAGGCCATGTTTAATTAATTCAAATTCTTCTACACAATAAAGTTTCTGGAAAAAAAACAATGAATACAAAATGTAGTCTCTGAGTATGAATCATACGCATCATCCTGTGTGGTGCTTACACGCCGTCTGCTATATCAAGAGCATTTGAATGTGATAAATTGTAGATGATGTGATATCATACAGTATATCACATCATCTACAATTATCACATTCAAATACTCTTGATTTAGCAGACGGCGCGTAAGCACCACACAGGATGATGTGTAAACACTACCTCCCACACTGATAACCAGATCGGCACTGTGTGATCCACAGTGCTCGCCCCCGCTTGCCTCCAGGACATGTGCGCAAGTGTGCAACAAAGCAAACGCCCATTATTGGAACTGTTGAGTAAGACGGTTCCACATACAAGGGTTTTTGTTGTTTTCTCGGAATTAGAGGATGGCCATTGACATTAAGTTTAAGTATTATTGATAATAGTTTTAAATATCTTGTACACGAATAAATAAATATACATATATGATATATTATATTTCTAATACATATACCGTATATCGGGTGAAATAGGGGGTGCTGCAGTTCCACAGTGCCTACCGACGAGCCGTCACTGTACCTAGGGTTAGGTTTAGGTTGGGTTAGGTTAGGTTTTGGATTATTCTGACCTTCATTTCTATTGCAAATTACTACTTTTTGTGATTTTCCCCCTACCCAAAACCTCTGGTTCGCAGTAGAAATGAAGGTCAGAATCGTTCAAAGCACTTCAAAACCATCGGAAAAACAATTTTAACTTCTAAATAAGTGGATGACCAAAACGATAATTTTACCGGCGATTTTACCGAACAAAAGACCATCAAAGTTGTATACCGGTAATGGGAGTCAGCATATAGTGAATACTTGATCTTATGGGGAAAATTAGGATATGTTCCACAACTACTAAAAGTCAACAGTAATGCTATAAAGGTTGTGGACAAGTCATTACAATACAGGGGGGCCCCCCAAATTCGCGGGCGTTAGGTTCTCAAAATGGCACCGAATGGCCACATCCGTGAATAACATTTGTTGACCACACACACACACAAAACACATACAATACAAAGTGGTTCCTTGGTTAATGAGATTTCGGTTAACGAGTTACCTTCCATAAGATTCTTAACTTCGGTTAACGAGCAATCCCTCGATTAACGAGTTTCTTACGAGCCGACCTGCGGGTAGGTAACAGAGATACCTGTGAATGGTAAGAATCCATGTACTTTTGCTGCCCCCCCCCCCCCCCCCCCCCCCCCAAAAAAAAAACACCCCTGGCCCCCCATGTCCTTATTTACCATATATACCTGTGTGTAGTTCGAGTTTTTAAGACCAAATTTTTTGGCAAAAAATTGGGGGTCGACCTCTAAACGGGTAATAGTTTCGTTAGGTTGAAAAATATTTACCAGTAACTACCAGTAAACAATGGAAACGATGCACCAACGCACCACCAGCTGTGAGTGTCGGTACAGTTGCCAGGGCAGATCTCTTGCGTCATCATAGCAAGCCCAAAGTAGCCAAATCCATGGTATGGTAGCACAGGACGATGTAAAACATAAAGTATTAATTTTTTAAAGTTTATTTATAGATACAAAAATTTTTGTTCATTACATTTGAAACATCAATCTTTGTTAATTAAATTTGAAACAAAAGAAAACTACGATACGGTATTTCTAAATACCGGGTATTTTCATTAAAATATTACATCACAAGTATATTTTACCCTAACTGACTGAATGAATATATTCTCAGAAATAAATATGGAAATGTAATATTTTTGCTGAAATGACGTACGAATTACAGTGGAAAGTGGGATAAAATCATGACGAAAACAATGACTCACTTTCTTTCATTGTTCAAAAGATTTTACCGTAATCGCTTTTCGAATGGTTTTAAGTTAAAAAACTGCTGTATTACAATAATTTTCTATTCTAATTCACTTGAATAAATACTACGATACCATATTTCTGAATATTTTCATTAAAATCCATCAAAATCATTTTCCTTGTCATCATCTGCAGCACCAAACAGCTCCTCCCAGTCCTCTCCTTGAACAGCATCGTCATATGGATCAACACCATCATCAGCCATAAGATCATCAATATCTTCATCCTCATTCACGCTCTCATTAGCCTCATAATCCCACAACAAGTCGTCTTCTGTTCCATCAAGAGCATTCGAAATCCCACATTTCTTAAAAGATTTCACCACAATTTCTGGTCTGATTGCGACCAGGGCTCTGCCGTATCAGCTAGACGGTACACGTGTTTTTCGAATCGTTTTCTGTTAAAAAACTGTTGCATCACAAGTGAATTAGGATAGAATATTATTGTAATACAACAGTTTTTTAACTGAAAACCATTCGAAAAGCGATTACGGTAACATCTTTTGAATGAAAGAAAGCGAAAGTCATTGCTTTCGTCACTTTCCACTGTAATACGTACGTTGTGGCGTACTGTATGTGGCCAGTTGTCAATTCTCTTTAGTTGTCTATTGTCTCTTTGTATGGGCACACAAACGTACGTACATGTAGATATCTTCACTCAGGAATGAGGTTGGATAGAAACTCACGATGCGCTTTCTGTATATATATTGTTGTACAGCGCAGTGCTTAGGAGTAACTAGGTGAGGAGCTGTGAGAGATGTTGCTGGTCCAGTAGCCGAGTGTAGAGTGCTCTCCCTGGACAGGCATGGCTGTATTTATACAATTTACGAGGATCAGGATTTGGGATGCCTGTGGAGCGAGAGCCAATCACAGAGGAGAATGCCAGAAGTACCCGGCACTCTGATCCTGGCGCTGCTACGTGTGCGTCCGCACTGTGGAATAGGTCTACCAGCGTCGCTGGCTGTACGCTGATTGGCTGGTAGGCGTGCGGGAGCTCAGTCATCAGTTGGAAGTTGTAGGGGAGAGGAGCCACTACAACATCATTTCAGCTAAAATATTACATTTCCATATTCTCAGAAATAAATAGTAGTTTTGCTGAAACATAATGTATTTCA
This sequence comes from Homarus gammarus, assembly GCA_958450375.1. NCBI lineage: Eukaryota > Metazoa > Arthropoda > Malacostraca > Decapoda > Nephropidae > Homarus > Homarus gammarus. Next base: position 2,014,927 of record CAUDMG010001614.1, on the reverse strand, counting down.
ATGTAAATTAGGATAAACTACATGCAACTACAATGCTGATGTCAACACAAGCGTGGTTACAGCGAGACTGACTGACTGAGGGAGCACGGGAACGCGGGGTGGCGCGGGCGATGTGTGTGTGTGGTGTGCAATGTGTGGTGTGGTGTGCAGTGTGTGGTGTCGTGCGCAATTTGAATAATGTATATTCCTTTGAATGTATACAGTATTCCTCCAGCGGCAATCCGCGTATTTGCAAATCCGTGTAAGTTAAACCCGCTTATGTTAAGGGCCGACTGTACAGTAATCGGTACTAGGGCTTAAATTCCTTACCATTTTAGTAAATATCAAGAAGTTTATACTATTCAATAATTTTAAAGTTTAATATTAAATTTTTTAGTTCATTTTAACAATTATTGAACATAAGTGAAGGTAAGGAAACTAGTTTTATGCGCGCCATCCAGCCTGTCAACACACCAAACAGGTGTCAGTCTCTGTGTCTTTTCAGTGGAGGTAACATCTTGCTTGAGACACTCTTCAACTAAACGCTTTTTTTCTGTTTGCAAACAAATTATTGGTCATTTTTAAATTTATTTTACATATTGACAATACATAATGCAGTGCAGTGTTGATTTAAAGAAAATAATCTTGAATTACACCAAGAGAACTAAAATTTTATGGGTGAAATGGCGCCATGGGGTGACTTCTCTTTCACCCCAATGCCTTCTCTTCTCACTTCTCCTCCACCCCCATTCTAATTCCCATCATCATCATCCAGGAGCAATTTTCGGTGAGCTGGAACCAATTACCCCAAAACCCATTGAAACAATGGTTTCGGTTAACAAGCAACCTTCTAGAACGGATTGTGCTCGTTAACCGAGGGACCACTAAATAATAATGGAAAAATACTCTCACAAATAATCAGAAACAAATTGATTAAATATATGACAGTCTACCCTCAAGTCCGTGCTTTATAAATAAAGCACGGACTTGAGGGTAGACTCACATTTTTAATATATTTGTTTCTGATTGTATATATGTATTGTATTGTTCGAAAATGCCAGCAACTTTAAAACAACCCACAGACCTTCTTGGGTACATCCAGAGGGGTCTGCCTATATCGTCACCAACCCGTTTCGTCACCACTGCTTTACCCGCTTCGTCACCGGGTTCATTCCCATCACTATATACACGGAAGTAACTGTTACTTGGGATAGAAAACAGTAAAAAACACTAAGACAATTTATTAAAGACGAAAATAAAAAAATAAAAACATTGTTAATACGCCTGCATCCATCTCGCTGCTTGGTGATTTAGGCACTGGTGCCAAATCACCTTCATTTGTTCTGTATTTTGTTTACCAATGTTGAATCGTTTTCTTTATTAAACATTTAATACTGTATTCATGTTCAGTATAGTAATAACACAATACATCTTCATTTGGTCTGTATTTTGTTTATTTACCAATGTTTTAATCGTTTTTTTTTATTAAATAATTAATGTTCATGTATAATAATAATACAATACTTCTCGAGTCGTCTTTATACATGTGTAATTTCTATTCGTGTAAAATAATAACTTAGAATATGTCACTAATACCAGCGACTGTTAGTGGTGACAAAACAGACTTGATATTTGTGATTAAATGGGGTGCATCCCATCCAGTGGGCCGTCCACAAATAATAGAGGACCGCGAATTAAAAATTCGCAAATTTGGGGGCCCCCTGTACTGTAATGTGGGTTAGAAATAAAGGTAATATAATATAATATGAGGAGCATGGGTGTTTGTGTGGAAAGTGGAAGTGTATGAGTGACTGACTCACCACTCAAGCCACATACAGCACAGTAGACACACACACACACACTCTGCCACGTTTCACAACCATTTCTGGAGCATTAATGCTGTAAAAGTCATAGAAAAATCATTAAAATACTCTAATGTGGCTTAGAAATAAAGATAATATAATATAATTTAAAACTAGTGCACCATATCTTCTACAGAACACATAATAGATAATCTTGGATCCTCACCATTTGGGGGCTAGCAGCGGATAGTAATGAAAATTGGTATACAAGTGCAGTAAAATATTGTACGTTGATTCCAAAAATAACTCAAATTTTGAAGAAATAAAAAGCAAAAAGTTACAGCATATTTAATTTGTATTTATAGGGTAGATAAATGTATAGACATACATTTCAGGCAGATACAGATCAGTGCTGTAATGTTACTGCTTGCTTTCCATATGTCACTCACAATGGTTGTCTTAGGTTAGGTTAGGTATCTGCTTGAAATGTAGCGGTCTATATCTTCTGCCTGGGAAGATATTGGAAGCATAATGTATTGTTTAATGGTAGACCCTGCTGCCATATGTGGCCAAGTCCCAGGTTGCTGATCTGACTTTCTGCCTCATTTACACACAATTCCAGGGTCTCACTTGTTTTTTTACTTGGACAACACTATTGATCTTTTTTTCATTTTTGTATTACATTATGGTTCCTTATTATTATTATTATTGTTGTTACTGTTATTACTATTATTATTATCATCATCATCATCAGTGTTGTTGTTGTTGTTATTATTATTATTTTGTTTTTAATTTTTTTATTTTTTATTTTAAATTTTATTTACTATGAACTAATTATTATTATTATTATTACATTTTTGCCCCCCAGGCCCCGATGTGTGTCAGTGACCTGTGCCTGGGTGGGCTAATCCCCATTTAAAAATAAATAAAATAAATAAATAAATAAATAACACTGTTGTCACACACAAAAAAAATGTTTTTGACCTTATGATAATTATTTCTTTGACTTTATTGCACATTATTTATGTAGGATTCTGTGTATGCAACAGAATAAAATAAAATAAAGAAAGTTAAGTTAATTTTTCCAAAACTACAAGTTGAAAAATAACCATAACATGACTCCTACCTCAGCTTAGTAGGGAGAGCACTGGGGGATGTGGCTGCCCCAGCTGACTTCAGGGGGGGGGGGGGGGTGAATTTTTGCTGGGAACCAAATTCATATAAGCAAGGAAAGCTTTTATAACACAAAAAAGAGGTGGTAATTTAGGAAATACATATATCAAAGAATACCTCTATCGCGAAGGAGCGTATAGCATCTGTATGCTGTAAATCCTTGGGACACTAATGCTTGCAGGCCCACAGGGTGGTTGCCCCAACATTTCACATCCACCACAGTTATGGAGTGAGAATGGGAAGACAACGGTGAACATTTTGAAACTTGAACCATGAAAATCAAGCGATGAATAGATTTTTGGCGAGTTTTTGAAGTAGGTGACGATATTTTCGTTATTGGAACGCTAACAGGATTGTTTTGGATCATTGACTCGCCAAAGTGTTAAAATCAGACGAACAGTCCATCTTCCATAGGGTTCACAAGATTGATTGCAAAGAATCTCCCAATGTTTGAGGAAAGACACAGCTCTGACACATTGTTCTCAGAAGAGTGTATTAGGAACAAACTGTCAAAGCTTAAGGTTCATAAGAGCCTTGGCCCTGACAGCATGCACCTGCTGAGAGAATTATGCAATGAGCTTGCTGAGTCCCTTAAAATCCTCTTTTGCAGATGCATGGATGAACATAAGGTCCCCAGCAATTGGAAAATGACACATGTGAGTCCTTTATTCAAACAGGGAGATCCCCTCTCCAAAAATAATTATAGGCCAGTGATCTTGACCAGTATAGTGTATAAATTGTTAGAGAGCATTATAAGAGATGCCATTATGGAGCATATTATGACACAACTTAGTAAAGGACTGCCAACGTGGTTTTATGCCGGGACGCACCTGCTTGAGGTGCAGGATGTTTGGACCAAGGTCCTGGAGTGTGGTGGTAATACAGGATCTACAATATACATCTGAACTTTGCCAAGGCTTTTGACAGTGTACCCCACAAAAGACTGAGAATTAAACCTGAAGGGTATGGGATTTGGGGGAGAGTATTCTAGTGTTGATTGGAGACTTTCTTTATGACCACAAAAAGTGTGTGGTGATTAATGACCTGAAATTGTCATGCACACCCATGACAAACAGGGTACCAAATGGCAGCATACTGGGCTTGCTGTTGTTTCTTTGTTTCATATATGACATGCCAGAAGCTGTTAACGCTCATAGGAGCGTTATTGGTTTGTTGCTGGAGAAATAAACCCTCATCGTTGACCCGTACCATATAATTCGGTCAAAACCTGTTAAAGAACATTTCTCATATAACAAATGCTGTTATCTCAGGACACATATTATGAAATACAATCAATATACAGTACATAGCCTGTTAACATCTTAAATATAACTCGCATGTTATAACTATTGATACAGGAGACAATTGGTATAATATGATCAAATTGCAGTACACAAATATACTTATTAAAGTTATTTAGAGTTTCTTAGCAGATTCTAATACTTCACGATCACTCACGTTTTAGGGTCTAGTGGTCTGAACCAACGTGTTGTCTGTCCTGTAGAAATCAGTAGACTACCCTCGAGGGCAATCTCAGCCCGGAGGCGAGGGCCATATGTTTTCGTATTGAAACACCTCAGCAGATTGGTCAGCAAATTCGTTGTCAACACTATATCTCTTATCTCATCTCATCCCCTCTCTCTCTCTCGCCTAGTTTATCTTATTATGGTTATCCCTCTCTTTCTCTCTCTTCTAGCTTATCTTACTGTGGCGGTAACAGAAGCTATACACTTCTCCATACAAATGTTTCCAGACAATGCCAATTTATTCAGGGAAATTAAGAACCAAAAGGACTGTGAAGAAAGCTTCGGAAAAATCTTGTGTCAGTTTCAGGAGTGGGCAAAGAAATGGCTGTTACGATTTAATGTCACGAAATGCAAAAGGATGCACCTAGGTTGCACCAACAGGAAGGAAGTGTATCACATGTCCCAAATAGGGTGAAGAAACAGCATTAATTGACACCAAATGTGAAAAAGACCTGGGTGTGTATGTTGATAACAGCTGAGGTTTTCAGATCATTTTGAGAAGAAGGTGAATCAAGTGACTAAGAGCTTTTAGATACTTTGATGGTACGGCCCTTGATTGAAAACATCCAAAGGAGGGCCACCAGACTGGTGCCGTGCGCTACGGCACCTCAGGTACCCAGAGAGATTAGAATGCCTGCAATTACCTAGCTTGTACTATAGATGGTTAAGGAGTGACTTAAGTGGAGTTTATAAACACCTCACAGTACTCAGTCAAGTGTTCATACCTGGAGCTAGCAGGTGCCTGACCCTTTATAGGTCAATAGCTTTAGGTTAAAGAAGCCACATGTTCAAAAAAATTTCAGGACACAATTTTTTGGAGTGAGGGCTGTGAACTCTTGGAACAATTTGCCAGAGCAATGTGACGGCACCGAGTGTGAGCTCATTCAAGACAGACTTAACCAACACCGGTATAGGTACAGTACAGATACATTCTAGAGCCAGTAGTAAATGACCATTACTTGCCAATAGTGCATAACAGACACATGACTGACCACCTACAGTAAGTGGCTAACAAGCTGATCACTGGTGAAGAGGATTAAATGCAGTTAACACCTTGGGTACACGGAGGTTTCTCTGTGTCGAATAAAATGGCCGGCGTTAGCCAAGTAAAATTTTAAAGCTGCCTCCCGAAAGCTGGGAATGCTGTACAGATGCCGTAGCTACTGTACTGTACTTCACTCCGGAGCAGTTGCTTCAAGTTTATTAGGGATTCATTCGTACTAACTTGGAGTACTGCTCTCATATCTGGGGTGGCTCTTCTTCTGTCCAACTGTTAGATAGGGTGGAATCAAAGGCATTTCGTATTATTAACTCACCTCCTTTAGTTGATAATCTTTCTTCCCTTTCTCTTTGCTGCAATGTTGCTTCACTCTATTTTACAGGTACTTTAATGGGCAATGTTCGGTGGATTTGGCATCCTGTGTACTGCTGGCAAGGCCGTGGGCTCGTAACACTCGTCTTGCCCATGGTGCCCACCGTTTCTGTGTGGTTGTTGGCCACACTAGAATAACCCGTTATTGTACATCCTTCTTTCCTCACACAGCCAAACTGTGGAATGCTCTGCCTTCTTCTGTGTTTCCGTACTCTTACAATCTGTCTCGCTTCAAAAAGCTGGTTTTCCGGCATCTTCGTGGTATAGATTAATACAGTATAGTGATCCCTCGGTTAACGAAATTTTGGTTAACTAATTACCTTCCATAAGATTCTTAACTTCGGTTAACGAGCAATCCCTCGATTAACTAATTTCTTACGAGCCCCCTCCACATGTTTTCGCTTGCATTTGGCGGTCCACCAGATGTAGTATTAGTCCGCCAATACAGTAATTGGTTCTAGGGCTTAAATTCCTTACTATTTTAGTACATATCAAGAAGTTTGTACTATTCAATAATTTTAAAAGTCTTATATTAAATTTTTTTAGTCATTATAACAATTATTTAACATAATTTAAGCACAGGGAAACTAGTTTTTAGCGCACCAAACAGCCTGTCAACATACCATACAGGCGTCAGTCTCTGTGTCTTTTCAGTGGAGGTAACATCTGTAGATATATGAGACGAATATGCTGTAATATGTAACTGTACTATTTACCATTATTGATTCAGGTCTCTGTATTATATATTATAATCATACCCTCTTTTGTCACTGAGTGTAGTTCAGACTTTGAGCACATGCGCGCTGTACGCGCATGTGCAGATAGAGATACCCAGAGAGATTCCGGGACAGGACGCTGTTTACCCTGTCTTAACTCCTTTTGTGTGTTTGTCCCAGAAATAGAACTTACGAACTTGACACCAGTGTGTTTCCTTTATCCCTGATTGGAAGCATCATCTGAGTCTCCCACAACATCTTGCTTCAGACTCTCTTCAACATAAATGCTTTTTTCTGTGTATCTAGTCAAATTATTGGTCATTTTGAAATTTATTTTACATATTGAGAATATATAATGCAGTGCAGTGTTGATTTAAAGAAAACAATCTTTAATTACACCAAGTAAACAAAAATTTTATGGGTGAAATGGCACCATGGGGTGACTTCTCTTCTCCCTTCTCCACCCTCATACTAATTCCCATCATCATCATCCAGGAGCCTTCTACATACACACCTCAAAGTAAGTGTGCTTTACTACCATTTTTGTTGACTTTAGGCAATTTTCGGTGAGCTGGAACCAATTACCCAAAAACCCATTGAAACAATGGTTTCGGTTAACGAGCAACCTTCTAGAACGAATTGTACTCGTTAACCGAGGGACCACTGTATAGTCTTTTTCTTTTCTATTTTTAATTTGTTTTTACTCTTATTTTTATGCCCCCCAGGCCCCGTTGTGGGTCGATGACCTGTGCCCGGGTGGGCTATTCCCCATAAAAAAAAAGGTTCAGTTACCCATACATATATAAAAGAGGCCAGTCTCGTCAGCATTAAACACTTGCTCCAGGTCACACCCTTTGTCCTTGATCAATTGAAGCAGCATGAGCTTGAAGTGCCCTGCAGCCTCTTTGTCTGCTGATCCAGCCTCTCCCCGAAGCTTCACATTATGTAAAGCAAAACAGTGTTTAAATTTTTCAAGCCACCCTTTGCTTGCTGGGAAATCAGTCACAGAAGCACCGTCACTCCCTGCCCCTCAGTTTTCACAACATGAGCATACATGCTACGTGCTTCCTCATGTATTGCTATGCTATCGACATTAGATCCTTTCTCATTAATCTTGTCCACTGATCCAAACATTTAATAGTTTTCAATTTTTTCTAAGTATCTATCCCTCCTTGGTACTTGAGCTACCTTAGCACAAAGAGATGCAGATGGTTGCACACTTGCACGTATTTTGTACACACGGCTACAAACTGTGCGTATGGCTACGCTTACTCCATCAAGTAGCCGATATAAAATCTTTATTTTCTTGGCTAATGTCAGAATTTTTTTACTTTTCTTGGGTGCGCTACCACCACTAGCATCACCTCTGCATTTGGGGGCCACACCGCAAGGACAAACACACAAAGCAACGCAAAGACACAAAAGGTTGTAAAACCTCTTTGGTACAATGTTGGCGGTACGAGCACCCGAGCGAGACTGGCGGGCATCTCCAACTTATGTTAATATTTTCCGCGTTGGGCAAATTGTTTGGTCACATAATTAAAAGTGTACAGTATAGTCAAAAGCACGTTGGACAAACCAGCGTTGGGCGAGGGGTCACTGTATATAGCTATTGTGAACATTTAGAACCTTGTTCATATCATAGCTTTTTATGGACATTTTCCGTACTTTCATGAGTTAACCTTGATCACAGGTTGACTATCAAAAATCCGGCAACCTCGGGACCTGAGGAGTGCCGGATTTTCGAAAATGCCGGAAAACTGATGGTTATATTTGCTGTATAAGTTTAACAGAAAATGACTACCTGTACAGTCCTTTAAACAAAGAAAATTAAACACTAAATGAAAAGCAAATGAAATTTTATTATATATGCTGTATACAGTGAACCCTCACTTTACGCGGTTAATGTAACCCACAGGGTACCGCGGAAAGTGAGAAACGCGTAAAGTGAATAACATAACATATGGGATTAAATGAAATAGAGACCAGCTGACCCCCAAACTCCACTTTTTCCAACACAATACCTATGTTCTAGTAAAAATAGCATCTTAATTTTATGATGGTACATGCACACAATTAATACTTAAGAGAAATAGAGAAACACAGTCGCCAAGTTAATGTCCATTCAAATAATGGACTCAACTCCCTCCCCCTCTTCTCACACTACACTGCTGGCTCTTCCCTCTGAGAAATTTTGGGGGAAAACCAGGTATAGTAATAAATAATAGCTCAAACTAAAGTTAGGATAATATAATTGACACTGCTGGATTCCTTGTAAGACCAGGAATATTTTGAATATAAATGTCATATATTTTGCACAAAAGATAACATATTTACTCAAGAGTGAACAGTATATCTAAAAATTTTATGTCTAATGCAAAATCTATGATGTTTATATTCAAAATGATCATCAAATTGTAAGAATTCCAGCAATGTAAATTATATTCTGGCCGGGTAATTTGTATGAATTTTATGAGCTAAAATAAAAATCTTCAGTTAATAAAAAAAAAATATTCTTCACATGGTAACAGATGGTCGGTCGCCGGTCCCTCCCTCCCTCCCCCCCACCCCCCCACCCCCCACCCCCACCAACGTCCCTACTAGATAAATGTGTGGGAATACCAGACTGTTTACCTTTTTAGTAATAAATAATAAATCAGACTAAAGTTAGGATAATATAATTGACATTGCTGGATTCCTTGTAAGACCAGGAATATTTTGAACATAAATATCATATATTTTGCACAAATGATAACATATTTACTCAGAGTAAACATTATATCTAAAAATTTGTATGTCTAATGCAAAATCTATGATGTTTATATTCAAAATGATCATCAAATTGTAAGAATTCCAGCAATGTAAATTATATTCTGGCCGGATAATTTGTATGAATTTTATGAGCTAAATAAAAAAATTATACTTCACCCGTGTAAAGGGGTACACCCACCGCGGAATGTGAGCATCCTGGGTTCTGGCAGGGTACCGCGTAAACGTGGAAACGCGGAATGTGGGACCGCGTAAAGTGAGGGTTGACTGTACAGTATATTTAACAGAAAATTACTACCTGTACAGTCCTTTAAAAAAAAAGAAAATTAAACACTAAATAAAAATCAAATGAAATTTTAATGTTTACCAGGCTAAACAGCAGATGGGCTGTCAGGATTATCATCTTTATCACTGACAGTGACAACATCCTCAGCAACAGGAACAGCTTCAACTTGTCTTGAAGTTGATGGCAGTGGATTATCAAGTGTGGACACCGCTGTTGCTTCTTCCTCCTTCCTAGCTATTTTCTTGAATATATCGTGCAATGTCTGTTGCTTCATATACTTGGGTCTTTCTCTAATAAGTTTATCTTGGAGCAAGAAAACATTCATGATTTCTTGTTCACTTACAAAACTTCGTTGCTCTAGTCCAGCCAGCAGTTCAGTTGTCAACCTAATTAACCTGTCAATAGAGATTCTGTCTCTCACATCTTCCTCATTTTCTTCACTGCTTTCATCTTCATCACTACCTGTACAGGCATTTCTCTCCGGACTTTTAACCATATCTACAATTTCAGAATCAGTGTAATGATGAACCGTAGGCACATTATCATCAACATCCAACCATTCTGTTAAAACATCTTCAATTATCCTTGATGAAAGCTCCTTGGCATCAGGATTAGTTACATCTTTAACATAAGCAAGAAGTTCATGTATAAGGTGCTTTTCTGCATCCTCAGTTGTCAGAGTTCTTATTGGCGTACATCTCCAAAATAAGGTAGTCTCGTCAGCATTGTACACTTGTTCAGGACTTAAATGTTCATCACTAACTAACTTTGCAAATTCATCCACATAGGCACTAGCTGCATCCTTGTCTGCTGAATGTTTTTCACCACATACTGCACGAAAATTTAAGCCATGTCGCGACTTGAAACGTTGCAGCCAACCTTCTGTATAGTCACACTTGTGTTGCAATCCCAGCTCTTCATGAAACACTTTGGTATGTTCCTTTAATAAATCACCAGAAATTTCCACACCTTCACTTACACGAAGATTAAACCAGGTTATGAGAACTTGGTCTAGTTCCGCACTTTTTCCCTCCGACATTGACTTCCTTACAAACATTTTCCTTTTTGATCCACTGTCAGAAAAGAACTTTAACAGTTTTTCTTTCTGTTTTTTAATATCATACACTGTTGAAGAGCCGATGCTGTATGTTTCACAAATGGTTCGCACAGACACGCCGCTATCAAGTTTTTTAAGCACTTCCACTTTCTCTGCGATCGACAACGCACGATGTTTACGTTTTACGCCACCGCTTTTCTTTGCTGAATCCATGATGGGGCTATACAGCAGCAATTAAATGATAAAATCAGAAGGAATGAGCATGAATGCTTGTTAGCAGGTGCAAGCAAGACCCAACAGCTGATTCTGGAGTACAGCGCTATCAAAACATAAACGGCGCGTCCAGAAAACAATGGTGCGCCAAGGCAGGAAATTTGAAAATGCGCTCCGAAATCCATGCCGGAAAACTGAAGGTTCCCTTGTTTATTGATTGGCGGATTTTTGATGGTCAACCTGTACCAATTTTACAATTGGCTTCCAGTCTTATCACTTTTACAGGGTGGAAACTGGGTATTATGTGAATGTGGGAATGCCAAGAACCCTCTTAGCTGGCAAGGCAGGGTCGTTACCCCCTTAGGTGATCCACCTACCCAAGAAATATTTCTGCCCCATCAGTTGGACTCCATTAAGATATAAAGGTGGCAGCCTTACCACATTATTTTGGCAGGGAAATGCATGTAAAGGTTGGTAGAAAAAATACCTCACACTGTCACGGCTGAGGTCTTGCTCTGCTCTCTTATTACTCAAGGTCCTCTCTATCCTATTTTGCTCTTCGTTGGTAAGGTAGTTTTATGATACTGTATTTTATGATCTATATAATTTTTTACATTATTATTTAGTAGGAAACCCATTTTAGCGAATGTCGTCACCATTACAATGCCTCATGTACTACATACAGTATATGCAAGTAAATCACTGTAGGTGCGCGTGATCTAGGTATATGCTGATAACCACCAGGAAAGAAGAAAACACGAAGTTCCCAAGCGCTTTCGTGTAATTCACATCTTCAGGGGGTGAGTCTGTACTCACCCCTGAAGATGTGAATTACACGAAAGCGCTTGGGAACTTCGTGTTTTCTTCTTTCCTGGTGGTTATCAGCACATACAGTATATATACAAATCAATTGACCCGTTTCTTTAGAAGGGAAGGAGGGGGTTGTAATTCTCTTGGCTGTACAGTACTGTATACTGTACTATAATTTTCTCATATAATTTTTGTTGTCATTTACAGCAATTCAGAACCATCACTACCACCAGAATCCATTGTCTTCAATACTCTGGAGTTGCTCTCCCTCTACACTGTCATGATGGTGAAGCGATTCTCCAGGAACCTCCAGCTCCGAAATGTGAGTAAACCACAAAATCAAGACTTTTCATGACTATGATTGGCTGGATATGTTAATCTGATTTGAGTTCAAATATTAATATGATTGGGTAGAACTGTTAGTTTTGGTAAAAGTGTTAATCTGATTGGTTATAATAGTGCTAATATGATAACTGAATTTTCTGAAATAATGATAATTGTCTAAATTTGAGGAAATTTGTCTTTTTGTGTAGGAGGTGAAACATAAGATATGAAAAATTGCCACAAGAAGGCAATATCACAATGTCTACGCTGTGTATCAAAATCTAGACTTAAAAATATTCATGAGCACCTTAGATAACTCCCACATTTTTTGTATTTCAGAATTATCTCCCGCAGTTCATGAAAACGATAGAGAGTAATTTGTCTCGGCTGAAGGTCGACAAGCACTGGTATTTTGCCACTGTCAGAGATCAAGTTCGTCTGTGTCACAATCAGGTACTGTATGTCGAGAGTGTTTGGTGGGGAGGAGTGTGTTGTGTTTCTCTCCAGTTACTACTAATAGTGTCCAGTGTTTTTATTCTTGCCTCATCACTCTATTTCATATTCTTGGCATGATGGGCCAGACCGTGACTACTTGTATACTGTGACACTGAGTGAAGCGGGCCTCTGGTGATTGAGAATACAGTACAGTATTAGCAAAGTTCTGTGTAGAGGCAAGTTGAGATGGCTTGGGGATGTGGAGAGAATGGATGAAACCAATTGGGTCTAGAGGTGCACGAGCCTAGACTTGGAGGGTAGGTAGAGCCAGGGGTGGGCCAGGAATATCATGGGGAGAGGTTTTAAGAAGTAATATGAGTTCGGAACCTGACAAGAGAGAGACTGCCAAACATGGAGAGCTGCTGTCAGGTAATTGTAGCTAACTCACAGAAGCGTGAAAAATAGCTGCAAAACATTGATGGTAATGATGATGACGGACATCCTATTTTGAGTAGTATACTGTATACAGTATTTTTGAAAGGAAAATACCATTATCATATATATGTGTGTGTGTGTGTGTGTGTACAGTATATACAGTATAGTACATGTTCATAATGCAGTAAACCCTCGAAAGTCCGGGCAATTATAGGGAAAAAAGTCTGGATTTGCTGTTTGTCCGGACTTTAGCCATTTTTTGGGGGGGGGGTGGGGGTTCTGGGGGCCATTGTGCACTAAGCAACCACTCATTAGCCCTATTGATGACCCTTAATTACAGTACAGGTTGACAATCCCTTATCCGAAATCCTTGGGGCCTGGTGCATTTCGGTTTTCTGAATGGTTAGGGTTTTTTTTTTTTTTTTTTTTTTTTTTTTTTTTTTTTTTTTAATGTGTATTAGCCCACCCGGGCATAGATCACTGACCCACATCGGGGCCTGGGGGGCAAAAATATAATAGTAATAATAATTATAATAATAATAATTATTCATAGTAAATAAAAATTTTAATAAAAATACACCAAAATAAAATAATAATGATAACAATAATAATAATAATAATAATAATAATAATAATAATAATAATAATAAAATGTAATATTCCACGTATTATTAATAAATTGTATTGTTAATTTTGCACACACAAACATTAATTCAATAAAAACAGATTCAGAAACATTAATTAAAATATATATGAACAGTAAATAAGTGTTGCTTTCATATTCTTATGTAAAGTAATGACGATATGTTTTCACGTGTGCGCACTTACATACGCGATCTCTCTTTTTTCTTTACCATTATCATTAGCTACTTCTATTGTTCCATTTATTAACATTAAATAACATTACTTAAAACAACCATATTAATTTTACTACAGCTACAACCATGGTCTTATTTTCTTCAGTTTTATATGTAGAACCAGTCAGTCACTGGTTTTGTAATCAACGAAAACAATGCTGTGTCATTTCCTCGTGTGTTTTAATATTCTACGTATTGTTAATGAATTGTATTGCTCATTTTGCACACATAAACATTAATTCAATAAAAAAGACATTCAGTAATAAACAATAATGAATCTTTTGTACATAAGAGAAATGACACTGTTTACACGATTATGCATGTCGTCTGCACGTTGGCGGGCCGTTCAATCCCGTCGAAATTCAAGTTTCCGCCGTCATATATATACAGGTAGTCGTCGACTTACGACCTAGATTGGTTACGGCCGCCCGGTCGTAAGTTGATCTAGTCGTAAGTCGGCCTATGTTATAATTACCTTACGTATATTATAATGTGTAATGATAATATAATCATCTTTAAGTCATATTTTATCAACATTTTCTTTGTTCATTATTGTTACGGTCGTCAGGTTTAAGTAAATCACTGCGTGTTTGTAATTGAGCGCGGGGATGCGCGCGGCTCCAGCTCCCGGCAGCGCCAGGAGGCTGGGGCCAAAACTGTCGTACCGCCGGTCGTAAAGTCGAACAGACGTAAGTCGCATAGGTCGTAAGTCGACGACTACCTGTATATATACAGTGGGGTATGCTATAACGAACGTAATTGGTTCCAGAACCTCGTTCGTTATAGCATTCGTTCGTTATAGGATTAATCCGTTCCAGGCCCCCAAATACAACCACTTAACACTGAAAAAATTCTGTGGAAAATGTAAAAAATACGGTACTTTATCTTACCTTAGTGTTATTCAGCATGCAGGTACCCCTAAACACTGGCACATCACTATCACTTCCACTGGGAGTCTTGGCTTTAAGGTCCTCAAACAATTGTTTAGCCTTCTCACAAATTATAGCTTCACTAATGTTACCACCTGCCATTTCTTTCTCCTTTATCCACACTAAGAGTAAATTTTCCATCTCTTCAATCACATTACACTTTGCTTTGCTAAGTCTAAAGATTCCCTTAGCCACTTGCACAGTTTTTAACTCCTCTTTATTCTTCAAAATCGTACATATAGTCGATTTAGCCATCCCATATTAATCACTAAGTTTCGCAATGCTTCTTCCATTCTCACGTTTCTTTACAATTTCTTTCTTAGTTTCAAGGGTTATTAGCTTTCTCACTCGCTTTGGACGACTCATTGTTACAATTGTATACTTGTATAACAAAATAGTTATACAAATAACGCAAATTTCCACATCAAAAGACGAAATTTCAACAATAACAGTGGTGCACTGGCTACACAATGAGACAAAGATGGCGCCTGATGCTCTTGTTGTGGGTCGCGGTACAACAATATTCATGCGCCAGGCGAAATAGTCCCGTATTCATCCGCGTTCGTTGTAGGAGTTGCGTTCGTTATAGCATTCTCAATTTTATAGGTAAAACCGTTCGTTATAGGAATATTCGTAGTAGGATCCGTTCGTTATAGCATACCCCACTGTATATATATATATATATATATATATATATATATATATTATATATATATATATATATATATATATATATATATATATATATATATATATATATATATCACAAAAAAAACTTTCGGTTTTCAGAGCTTTTCGGAACTTTTCGGTTTTCAGAATTTCGGATAAAGGGTTGTCAACCTATATTATTATAATGTGCAAAAAATGTCACTTGTGTTTCCCTTTACATTTTTCCTTTACGTACTTTGAAGTCAAATTACAAATACAGTAGAAGTCGAAAAATCCGGACTGCTTGGGGATTGGGTCGGTCCGGATTTTCGGATTTTCCGGATTCTCAGGCAGTACTTTTAAAATTCAAATTTAAGGAGGAATAAAGAAGAGATGAACAGGTACATTTTGATAGTTTATTTATTAGCAAATATAGCATGCTTCATTTATCAAAATGAGCAGTTTTAAAGAAAAAGCTGTGAATTCTAGAATTTTATTCTTTGCCTTTTTTATATCATAAATTGTAGACTTTCCAATGTCGTATGTTTCCATTAGAACAGTATTGCTCACACCACGTTCTAGTTTCTTAAGTATTTCAAATTTGTCACTCAATTTCAACGTGTTCTTCTTTCTCTTCACACAACGAAGTTTATCTACTTTAGGAGCCATTATTATGGGCTTGTACAGTACTCTGTAAATGGAAAGAGTAGGACTCAAAATTACATACGTTGTCACAGTTTGATTGCTCGTTTTAAAGTGGCGACCGCATGGTCGCTTGTTGTCACTGTGCAGCTGTGGCACTCACGCATGCACACATGCACACAAAAGCTAACTAAAAAAAAAAATGAGCGTTTGAAAGGTCCGGATTCTCGGGTGGTCCGGATTTCTGGCATCCGGATTTTTGGACTTTTACTGTTTATGTACTACATTAGAATCCCAGTTATCTGGTATCCAGGCAACCGGTAGATTCAGCTGACAGGCACGAGAATGAAATAATAATGATAATACTTCAGTACGTTCTCCAAAATCAGCTAGCTAGTATTGTTTGTTTGAATAGCGCACACAACAGGGATGAGCTGCCATATTTATTGCTATGATAAACATTAAAATCGATACATAGCATGACATAAAATACAATGGCATATATTTTGTGTACTAAAAATAGTTCCTTCCACACTCAATCATATAATTCTTTCTCTAATTATCACTAAACAAGTTTGGGATACATATAATCTTTCAATAACCCATTTTTTTATATTTAGTAATCTCAAATTTGTATTTACCTATCACAAGGGAAAAAAATGGAGTAGTCGTTTGAGGATGAAATGCAAACAAAACACAGGTGTTTGTAGGTTACTGCAATATTTATCTGACCATTGTACCAGTAGCTTCCTGTAAACTAAAATCAGTCTCCATATCAAAATATTATTCACTTGAGTGAAGAAAGTTTTCTCTTTTTACTGTTACTTTGAGCTGCAGTTTCATTATTGTGACACTAAATGACCTTCTCGTTCTTGTAGGAGTTGTACATTTTGGTGGCAATTCCTTGGAGAGGTATATTTTGGCTGGTTTGGAAAACTTGTAGAGAGTGCCTCTTTTGACAGAGCACCTCTATATGCCATTATCACAGCTCCATTGGGATACATCAGTCTGTCTTTGGTGATAATAAATTTGGTGGGAAAATGCTTCACACACACAACAGAATCATCAGGTGTAAAATCCTATCTATGGATGGCCTTTGTCCACTGATTCTGACGACCCTTGTCTTTTGGGAAGTGGATCACTGATGAGTCATTCACATAGTACATACAGTAGTTTGATTTGCAGCCAGGAACACAATATATCATGGCATCTGCAATACAGTGTTGCCACATACTGGTAGGGCATATAAAGAACAGTGCAGTATGGTAGTTTTGGTAATGTGAAAAGGTGAAGATAGTTAGCTGAAAACTTTAAACAGACCTTTTTACAGATCATTCAATCAGTCTGTAGAGGTAAACAAACCTATGATTAAAGGTATAAATAGTCTGCAATAGGGAGACTATTTTAGGTGACTTTAATTTAAACTCAGTTACTTAGGAACTATTGGTGGGAAAAGATAGATCTGGCAAGATGTTCATAGAGCCCTTCCAAGATAAATTAACACACACACACACAGGACTTGGCAGATTATGGAAACAAACTTATTGGGTGGATTTATTCCTCTCAGGTAGGTACTACTTAGTTCGATGTAAGGGAAACTCTAGGTAATTGTTGCTATCATATAATCTATCTAGACTAATTATTTGCATGGGTTGAAAAATGGCAAGTTCAATTCAATTCCAGAAGTGTTTAGTACTGTACTATAATATTATATTAGGAAGGAAAATTGGGAATTTTAGTTATGAAATGTAAGGGCAGAGTCATAAAAAGTACTGTACTTTGTTATTTAAGTAAAAGTATTGTTACATTGGCAAATTGTTACTTAGGTAGAAGTAAAAGTCTGCTGACTTCCGTAATGATCCACACAGCACCTGATGTGCCGGGAGGGATGGTATGCCTATTCCACTACCCCTCGTCCGTGGTGTGACTTCCGTAATGATCCACACAGCACCTGATGTGCCGGGAGGGATGGTATGCATATTCCACTACCCCTCGTCCGTGGTGTGACTTCCGTAATGATCCACACAGCACCTGATGTGCCGGGAGGGATGGTATGCATATTCCACTACCCCTCGTCCGTGGTGTGACTTCCGTAATGATCCACACAGCACCTGATGTGCCGGGAGGGATGGTATGCCTATTCCACTACCCCTCGTCCGTGGTGTGACTTCCGTAATGATCCACACAGCACCTGATGTGCCGGGAGGGATGGTATGCCTATTCCACTACCCCTCGTCTGTGGTGTGACTTCCGTAATGATCCACACAGCACCTGATGTGCCGGGAGGGATGGTATGCATATTCCACTACCCCTCGTCCGTGGTGTGACTTCCGTAATGATCCACACAGCACCTGATGTGCCGGGAGGGATGGTATGCATATTCCACTACCCCTCGTCCGTGGTGTGACTTCCGTAATGATCCACACAGCACCTGATGTGCCGGGAGGGATGGTATGCATATTCCACTACCCCTCGTCCGTGGTGTGACTTCCGTAATGATCCACACAGCACCTGATGTGCCGGGAGGGATGGTATGCATATTCCACTACCCCTCGTCCGTGGTGTCATATTGTTTCGCACATAATCTGTGTGGTATTTTTTTTACTGTGTGTACTCAATTAGAAGTAAAGTATCTCATTCATGAAGTACTCAAGTACTGAAAATAAAAAGTAAAATATTTTTTTTTGTCTCAAATGTTAAAATAAATCCACAGTAAATTAAAAAAATACAGCCACTCCCCGACTTACGACCTACTCCACTTACGACCACCCGGACATACGACTGTCTCAGTCGTACCAAAATTTTGTCAAATTACTTATTTTCTAGTTCCAATGTCAGTGATTGTGCTGTGTACTGACAAAATTTTCGTTTGTAATTCCCTTTAAAATGGCTGGCAAGCTTAAAAGTGAGAGTTTTGTGGTGCTGAGAAGAAAAAGAGACACCCATTTTAGATTTTCTATGTGTTATTTAAGCATTTTCGACTTAGGATCATTTCGACTTGCAACCTGGATTTGGGTCCCTAACCCTGTCGTAAGTCAGGGAGCAGCTGTAGTTAACTAAAGATAATTATAAGACACATAGCATTACTCGACATCTCCAAAGCATTTGACAGGGTATGGCACAAGTTTTTGCTATCTAACTTCCCTCTTTTGGTTTCTCTCCCCCACTTTGTTCTCTCATCTCTAGCTTCCTTGAGAACCGATCCATGGCAGTTGTTGTCGAGGGTTCGATCTCTCGCTCTTTCTCTACCAGTAGTGGTGTCCCACAGGGATCTGTTCTTTCACCTACTCTCTTCCTTCTTTTTATCAATGATTTACTTCACACTACAACTAATTCTATCCATTCTTACGCTGATGATTCTACTCTTTACGCTTCTTCACATTTTCCCCTTCCTCCTAACTCTCGAACTAGATCTGTTTCAAGAACTGATATCATTACTTCTATTAATGCTGATCTGTGCAGCATCTCTGAATGGGGAGGTACAAACTTGGTTAAGTTCAATAGTAATAAAACTCAATATTTACCAATTACACTTTGTAAATTAGACGATCTCCCACCAATTACATTTCAGGACGCTATCATCCTCCCAAATTCTGAAATAAATATGTTAGGCCTCACCATTTCCTCCAATATGTCCTGGAAATCACACATCGTTAATATAGCTAAAGCTGCCTCCCGAAAGTTGGGAATGGTGTACAGATGCTGCAGCTACTTCACTCCTGAGTAGTTGCTCCAAGTACAGTATATAAGGGATTCATTCGTCCTAACTTGGAGTACTGCACTCATATCTGGGGTGGCTCTTCTTCGGTCCATCTGTTAGATAGGGTGGAATCAAAGGCATTTCATCTTATTAACTCTCCTCCTTTAGTCAACAATCTCTCTCCCCTTTCTCTTCGCCGCAATGTTGCTTCACTCTCTCTCTTTTACAGGTACTTTAACGGGCAATGTTCAGGGGATTTGGCATCCTGTGTACCGCCGGCAAGGCCGTGGGTTCGCAACACACGTCTTGCCCGCGGTGCCCACCATTTCTCTGTGGATATCGGTCACACGAGAATAACCCGTTATAGTACCTCCTTCTTTCCTCACACAGCCAAACTGTGGAATGCTCTGCCTTCTTCTGTATTTCCATACTTATACAATCTGTCTCACTTTAAAAAGCTGGTTTTCCGGCATCTTCGTGGTGTAGATTAACACAGTACAGTATAACCTTTTTCTTCTCTATTTTCAATTTCTTTCTGTTCTTGTTTTTTTTCGCCCCCCAGGCCCCGTTGTGGGTCGTTTGACCTGTGCCCGGGTGGGCTAACAACCGTAAAAAAAAAAAAAAAAAAAAAAAAAAACACACGTTTGTTTGCAAATCCTTCTATTGAGATCAATAAATAACTGAGTCTCAAAATTATGGCTGCCCAATCAGGATCTTTTAGGCGTGACCGACTGAAAGAAAATACTTTCAGCCGCTCTTCTCCCTACAATCCATCACAGGGATAGTGAACGGACTGAAAATATATCCATCCAACACTATGATCACTTTCTTCCTTATCCACACAAGTATTGTCCCTTATCCGCACAAGTATTGTCCCTTATCCACACAAGTATCATCAACATGCACTTATGGTTAGCAGACAAAATGTTGTCTCTCCTCTCATTAGGTTAGGATACAACCTGTCTGGTAAGTATCTGAGGCAGGTGATGACCTGCACTTCTCTTCCTGTAACTCTGTAACTGTCCCAACACTAACACCCTTCATCACTACTGTATTGCCTTGACTGTCCCACCGTCAGGAACTTCCTACCTCAGGGAGAGTCACTAACCACTATAGGTCACCACCTACCTATACGTATTAATTTAGATTTAATTCTTGTAATCTACCCACGCTTTGGTGGGTGCTAACTCCCTTTGTCCTTAATCAAACAATATTGTCAGCATATCACAAGTCATAGTGTTTCCTGCGAGACACGAGTATCAGTGTATCACTGTTTGACCACATGGTCTTGTGACTAGGGTTGTTGCCCCCTGGGATGTAATAAATTAATTAAATAATAGATAATAAGCCCAGCACGACTAAACAGACACTCACAAGCAGCAGATGCAGGTAGTGGGGTGTTCAGCTTGAGAGATAAGTCACATAATGTTGGGAAACACCTCAGTAGCTCCATTTCATCCCCTGGGCATGCCAAGTAGCTATCAAGCTCCTTCAGTCGAGGAGTTTGTGGATGATTCTTGCCTCCATAGTGACTGAGTCTGACTAAGACTCAACATGAACTGTCCCTCTAATTGGGGGTGTGACTGTGGTGACGTCACTTTTCTATTCTAATTTATAAGTGGCTGAATTTTTCGCACCACGTAACATCTGGTGAGTGCTTTTTTGGGTGGGGGGGGGGTGGGTTTAGTGGTACGTAGTTATTTAAGCAGAATTTTAATTACACTCAAGTCTCACACACATGTATAGACACAGGGTTTATAATTATCTAAGATGGAATTATGTAAAGCATTTTAGAATCACAGTCTCTCTGAAATTAATTTAAGGTACAGGTACAGGTATATGTAAAGAGCAACTGACGTCTAATGGGAAGACCAAGGCCCTGATGGAAAGGTGGGGAGAAGAGAGGGGATAAGAGGGTAGGCTAGGTGAGGTGGGTGGTCAAGGTGCTAATATGGACACAAGCAGATCAAAGGTAAAGTCTGCAGTTATGGCCACTGCCACCTGACCTTCACCTCATGAGACCTCCAGGTATGTGACCGCGTGGTGTCTCCCCACGCCATACCCTCCACCCACACATCTCTTTTACATTTGGTTAATAAATAACTAGTTTATTAAAAAGAAAATATCATTAGTTTGCATGTAACGAGTGACCAATTTTTGTTTTTTCAGTTGTATTGGAGTAAAAGTATTTGAAAACAATACTTAAGTAAAGGTAAAAACTTTTTGTAGTAATGTTTAACCCTCAGGCACAAATAAGTTTTAAGTTTTCCTGTTCGAAGATCACAATTTCTCTTGAGGCTCCCAGGGCAGGCAAGACATCGCACATTGGATATATTTTTTGCTTTATCAATTTTCCCCCAAACTTGTTTTAATTGGCATAAACCATACTGTATATCTTGGCCTCGTAACTGATTGTTCTGCAACATAAATCCCCAGAAGTAATACAATTACTGTATATAGCTATTTTTCATCACTTCTAATAAAAAGGAGAGAGAAAAAATACACCAATATGTTCACAACCTCCTAACTCAAAATTGTCTGAGCCAACTTTTTAACCCTTACGCACCGGGCTAGGGTGCCGTAACCCCCCCACCCTAGGTAAATCAAGAAAAATTAACTTTTCCTAAAACAATTCTTAATTTTTTAACCCTTAAGCCCCGAGTAAGGGTGCTGCTGGCACTATCCCCCCCCCCCCCCAACCCCCAGGATAAATCACAAAATATCTACCTTTAGAAAAAAAAGTAGCAGGAATTGGCGGACGTTTTGGAACGTCTCCCGGGGCCTAAGGGTTAAATAATAAAGCAATCAGAAAGAAGTAAAAAACAAAACTATATATTGACCCTCTAGAAACTTCTCTGTGGCCACAGTGGCGAGGGAGATAAGGGGACAGTGTTGTTTGACGGTGAGCGCTCGTGGTCACTATGTACTTAGAGGCCATTTTAATAATAATAATAAAAATGGTTTATTAATAGAGTTGCAGCCGGTGGCTGAAAATATGCAAACTTACATGTGATTTAAACATAATGATTTGCGTTCAATACATTTACAGGGCTGTACAGTACATAAATAAGGGTTGTGTGCACATGTGTGTGTTCGCACACGGTGGTGAAATGCGTCTAGAGTGGCAGCATTATGTTAGTGTTAAGGTGCAAGCACTGCTTGCTCCCTCTCGCTTTCAGCTGCCGCCGTTTGCTAGCCCTCGTGGCGAACAGGGAAGCAAACTTGCATAAGTCTTCCCCTGCCAGTACACAGCCTCCTCACCATCAAGACTCCTGCTGTGCCTCCTTGTGGCAACACATGGTAACTGGGTGCCTCGTGGGTCCAGGCTAGACCATTAGGGGATCTCGGAGTAGCAGTGGGCCCCAGATGGACGGTGCATGGCCCACTGGCATGTGGACACATTCTGATGCCTGCTAACCACTGCCCCGCTGCCTTGCGGATTAACCTTGGCAGGTATAAGGCTACGGGTGTAAACCCCGAACAAAGAATCTGAGGGTGGAGCCCCACATCAGGCAGACATGCTTGCAGAGCTCCAACAAGACCCCAATGGCGATGAAGGCGGTAGAGCTGACCACCATGGGAACCGGCAGACGAAGGCAATGCCTGATGGTCAGGCTATTAAGGCGAAACCCAACAAACTGGGCTGTCAGCAGTCAATTGCAACTCTTCCTCTCCCCAGCCGTTTTAGCACTTGCAGCACTTGATCAGGAAAAGGGAGAGCTAAGATGTGTGGTTGCAGCCAGTGCTCCTGCCTCACCACATAAATCAACTCACACGCAGCCATCACCCAGCACATCATACCTCTCATCATCACCAAACCCCTATACCCCCAAAAAACCGATGGCGATGGACGAGTGACAACGGGGACAGGCAGAGATGACTGCCAGGAGTCTCTAGTCACAACTCTGCACATGGGTGGTACAGATAAGATGGTCGTTTATGCACTGGGATCTAGGCAGCAGTGCAATCCGGTCCTGTCTGTGTGACTGAGCAGTCCTGTCGAGGAGCCACTCTGCCCACCCCACATGGGGAGGGGGCTAGAAAAAGTGGCCTAAACATAGCCTACCTAAAAACCCAACGTGACTGGGCAACCGCACCCAGTAAGGTCATCCTTATGCGGTCGAAAACACAATCAAAATCACAGATCCAAACAAAAGCAAACCATCAACCTCTTATGGTCGCTGCATGGAGTGTCAGGACCCTTCTGGATACTGGCACAAATGAGCGTCCTGAAAGAAGAACTGCCCTTGTGGCAAAAGAGCTGGCTAGGCACAACATCGACATAGCAGCCGTCAGTGAGGCCCGTCTGCCAGATGAGGGCCAACTCACAGAACGGGGGTCTGGCTACACCTTCTGGAAGGGTAAGCCTGCTGCGGAGAGAAACTGCATTTATGGAGTTGACTTTGCCGTCTGCCAATGCATCCTACACAGGCTAACTGAAATGCCCCATGACGCTTCGAGTTCCACTGAATCACTCACGTCAGACCTATTTCATCAGTGCATACGCCCTAACACTGGATGCATAGGATGACATCAAGGAGACCTATTACGTTGACCTCGACCTCGACAGAGTACTAACCTCTATCCCCAGAGAAGACAAGGCTGTGCTCGTTGGTGACTTCAATGCCAGAGTTGGTAGAGATGCTGACGTTTGGCAGGGAACCATAGTGAGAAATGGACTTTAGGCAAATGTAATCCCAACGGCCTACTACTCCTCTGCAAGTGTGCTGCTCACAACCTCACTATCACCAATACCTTGTTTAGGTAGGCCGACAAATTCAAGGGTTCATGGCAACATCCACGATCCAAACACTGGCATATCATTGACTACATCATTGTCAGAGAAAAAGATCGCCGAGATGTCTTCATCACCCATGCCATGCGTGGCTCAGACCACTGTGACACTGATCATCGACTTGTCAGATCTAAGCTCTCACTTCACGTCACCCCAAAATGACGAAGGCAGCAAGCCTCCAGAAGAGGTTTTAATACTAAGCATCTGGAGGATCCAGCGGTAGCACATGCTTTCAGAGAGCAGCTTGAACATGAGCTTATAACAACCCAACAGCAAACAAAGGGAATCTCAGTGCCGGATGGGATACTCTTAATACTGTTAAGACAAAAACCTGCAGAGAGACCCCCGGCCAGTTCAAAAGAATACACCAGGACTGGTTTGATTAAAATCACCCGGCAATCAAGGAACTCATCGATGAAAAACGTGCTGTTTTTACTGACTGGCAGAACAACCCTCAGTCTTGGACCAAAGCTGATACCTTCCGCAAGAAGAAAGCAGCAGCCCAGAGGGAACTTCACAATCTAAAGAATGACTGGTTTAAAAATAAAGCATGTGAAGCACAAAAACCTGCAGATCAGCACAAGATGCGAGAATTTTTCATTTCCACTAAAACATTCTATGGGCCAGTCAATTGTGGCGCAGCCCCCCCCCCCCCCGCTCATCTGACGGTAACCATGTAATTAAAGACAACGAAGGCCTCCTTCAGCTCTGGAAAGAGCACTGCCATTCACTGCTCAACCGAAACACCTATGTGGATGTTCTGATTACCCAGCAGGTTCCTCAGCATCTAGAGCTGACTCATCTCAGCTGTCCTCCATCCCTGGATGAGGTAGCTACTGCCATTAAACAGATGGAAAATGACAAATCCTCAGGGCCTGATGGAATCCTAGCCGAGGTGTATAAAGCAGGAGGACCTCTACTTACCAGCTGTCTCCACTCTCTCCTGGAGAATATATGGGAAAAGGAGGAAATCCCCCAAGCTCTTAAAGAAGCCTCCATTGTCAATATTTATATGAATAAGGGAGACCGGTCAGACTGTGGCAACTACCGTGGGATCTCGCTGCTCCTAAACAGACTTCTTCCGGAGGCGGAAAACTTCCTCCCAGAATCTTAGTGTGGTTTTAGACCATCACATGGCACCCTTGACATGATTTTTGCTGCCTGCCAGATATAGGAAAAGTGCAGAGAACAGCGTCGTGACCTGTACATGGAATCATCGATCCAACCAAGGCCATCAACTCGGTCAACAGGAATGCCCTCTTCCCTCAGCTGTTTTGACTGCCCACCAAAATTCATAGCCGTTGTGAGGCAACTACACAATGGCATGAACGGCACCCAGTCTGCATTCTTCCCCATCCAAGCGGGGGTTAAAAAGGGTGTGGACTGGCACCAACTCTCTTTTGCATCTTCTTGGCTGCCTTCCTTACTCGTGCCAGTGCCAATTTAGCCAGCGGGGTCAACATCAAGTACCGGGTAAAGGGGGGATCTTTTCAACATTAAACGACTTCAGCAGGAACAAAGGTGTCGGCTGCTTCCATTCCTGAACTTCAGTATGCAGACGACCTCACCCTTGTTGCTCACACTGAACATGACCTACAAGAGATCCTGAACACCTACGCAGACGCTTATGCACACTAGGGCGAGGTGAATAAACTTAAGACTCAGATTCTCTTTCAGCCTGCTCCTGGTTCGGCCACACCGCCACCATCCATCCAGCTTAACGGTATTACCTTCTCTAAAAATGTTGCCCACTTTTGGTATCTTGGCTCCCACCTGTCCACTACTGCAGACATTGATGAAGAGATTCAACATCGGATCAGATGTGCATCTCAAGCCTTGGGCGTACTCCAAAATCGTGTCTTCAGCTGTAGGGAGCTGAAATTATCTATGAAGTTGCACGTATATCAAGCAGTGGTCCTCCCCACCCTGCTATATGGCAGCGAGGCATGGGTCACATATAGGAGGCACCTCAATGCACTTGAAAACTTTCACCAACGTAGTCTTCGTTCCATCCTCCGAGTTCGCTGGGAAGACAAGCGAATAAATGCCAGTATTCTTGCTGACACCAACTGTAGGAGCATCGAGGCTACCATTATCCATGAACAACTATGTTGGACTGGCCATGTTACCCACATGGACGACAGTAGACTGCTAAAGCAGCTACTTTACAGTCACCTATCAAATAGTAAACAAACGCTGGTGGGCAACTGAAAAGGTATAAGAATAGTCTTAAGACAAACCTCAAAAAGTGCCAAACTCAACCCCCTCACCTAGGAGACGATTACTTAACATTGTAATGCTTGGAGGAGCAGACAAGCGCCAACGTCGGAAAGACGCTGCGTCGCCCCTCCCGCACTAGATGTAGCCTTCCACACGTGCAACATATGTGAACGGCCCTACCGGTCCTGTGTCGGCCTCTTTAGTCTCCTCAGAACTCATCAACGAAGGTGACATCCCTAATAACTCATATCATTGTATCATAGCTAGATGATCATCATACTCGATTCCGAGTGACAGCAAAGTAGTAGTGTGTTGTGGAGTGTGCGTGTGCATTGTGTTGTGTGTGCGCGTGGGTGCGCCCACACATGTGTTTGCTCTTCCCAGGAGGATTACCATCACCATTCTGTGGCTGAATATGTGTTGATCTTATAGCTAACCAATCATAGTGCAGCATTATGGGCGAGTCCATTATAAGAGTGGGGGAATAAACTGTTCAGTCGTGGGTCCGAAGGAGGAAAGGGCTCAAAGGATTGCTTGTTGGCTGCAATTATAATGACCGTGCATGGTGGGAATTTCAAATTGCAAATATTTAAGGGTTTGGACAAATGTTTCCTGCCCTGAAAGGGACTGGACCATCTGGAATCCAAACTTAGGTGGTCTGGACTTTTGAGGGTTTACTGTAGTTGTTTTTCCTTAAGGTGCTTCTGTTCCTGTGGTTAATAAACATTGTCCATTTGGTCCTGGTTTCACTGCCAGATGATTTTTCAATTACTGTAATCAAAATTGATTCTATTTCATAATGAGCAACATCTATTTTACTTATTTTTCTTTTCTTTTGTATATTTATAGCAACTCTGTTTTGTTGATTTCAGTGGCAGTGCATTGATGATGACACAGATATTGGCATGATGCATTACAACACCCACCTGATCATAGTGGCCCTAAGATTGGGACTAGAAAATATGTGGGTGCCTGATGGATGTCTGCCACTCTTTGAAGACACTATAGTTGGGGAGCTGAAGAATCTGTATGAGTCTGGTAAACCATCTTTTGCCCTCAAGCAGCTGAGTCAGGCTGATCCTATGTTTGAATTTCTGATGCATCATTCACCAAACTTGGAGAAACTTTTTATGCCGCTCAGTGATAACCAGTCCTTCCAGAACTGTGTTAAGTTTTCGTAAGTTTGTTATTGGTTTTTATTATACAAGTGTACCAGTAGGGGATAAAACTATTTGTGTGTGAGAAAACTAATCTTATATGCCAGTTTTCAACATAATTTCACCCAGTTGGTATAAATGGTACATATGGGCTAGTCATGTGTAGATGCCAAAGTGATAGTTTTGTGGTGAATTAAGTTGTCCATATGGTACAGGTACCAAACTATTTAACTGCCAAGGTTGGGACCTGAGGTGAACCGGTTTCCTGGATTTGGCAAATCTCTGGTCCAGACGGTCAAATGCTAAAAAGTGTATTTTGTGTCAAATTTGAGAAGCACAAAATCCTTTGACAACAAAGGGGTTTTAAGATTTTTGCTATGCTAAATCCACATAAAATTCTGCACTCTCAGGTTCCAGCAACACGGTGGGGTTGACACCCGTGGTGCTGTTTGTTTAATTTTCAGGCGTGAGTAACATGACAAGCACGGCTCCTGGATGACTTGGTCAGTGATAAGAACGATATGATAAATGACAAGAAAAACAATGCCTGGCAGGAATTACCAGTGAATATAACACTGCAGGAATGGGCCAGGTGTAAGTAAATGTTCGTGTTAATTATACAGGTTGACAACCCTTTATCAGAAATTCCGAAAACCGAAAGTTTTTTGTGGAGCATTTTTTTTTTTTTTTTTTTTTTTTTTTTTTTTTTTTTTTTTTTTTTAATACGGGTATTAGCCCACCGGGGCACAGGTCACTGACCCACATCGAAGCCTGGGGGGCGAAAATGTAATAGTAATAATAATTATAATAATAATGATAATAATAATAATAATAATAATAATAATTATTCATAGTAAATAAAATTTTTAATAAAAAGTACACAAAAATAAAATAAGAAAGATAACAATAATAATAATAATAATAACAATAATACTGTAATAATAAATTAATAATAATAAAGAAATACAAGAATGAAAAAAGATCAAAAGTAAGAAACACGACCTAGACCTATAACGTGTTATTATTATTATTATTATTATTATTATTATTATTATTATTATTATTATTATTATATTTTAGCCTCCAGGCCCCAATGTGGGTCAGTGTCCTGTGCCCGGGTGGGCTGTTCCCTGTTAAAAAAAATGAAAACAAAAATAACCATTCTGAAATCCGAAAAATTCCGAAAACCGAAATGCATCTGGTCCCAAGGATTTCGGATAAGGGATTATCAACCTGTACTGTAGTGAAATTAAATTATTACATTCATATACTGTAGTTCCTTTGAGTTCCTGTAAACTGAGAAGCTTTGTCAATCCTTAGACCCCTCTCATTCCTGAGCCTAAAATTTTCATAGTACTGTACAGGGTGTCCAAAAAGTCTCTTAGATATTTTATTACTAGAAAACCAAAAGGGATATAGTAATACAGTTTGCTGCATCATATTCCCAAGTTAATCGAGGTTTTTTTTACATGTGTGTGTGTGTGTGTGTGCGTGCGTGCGTGCTCTCTCTCCCCGACTTACGACGGGGTTGGGGACCCAAATCCAGGTCGTAAGTCAAAAATGCAAAAAATAATACATAGAAAATGTAAAATGAAATACAGTACAGTAAAAGTAATCAATAGTAAAGAATGGATACAGTGTTTCTGTGCACTTACCTTTAATGTAGTCAGCTGAATGCACACGGGGCCTCAGTAATTTTCTAATTAAACATGGAGACTACATTACTTGGATGAAGCAGAGGAGACAGGGCTGGGTGGGTCATCAAAGTCGCTTTCTTCAGACAGGTTAACATACAGGGGAAACTTGCTTGTTGAAAGTATTGGATCATCTTTAGGGAGTGAAGAGGCAGCACTGGTGGGGCGTGAGGAGACAGCAATGGGGGACTTCTTAAAATATATGTCCAATTTAGACTGCACAGTTTGCCTTTTCTTTTCATTGTAAATCTCCCTGTAGCAAGCAAGCACATCTTCGATCATTCTGTCACCTTTTGAAAAACGCTCAACATCTTGATCCATTTTGTCAAACATCTGCATCCCCTTATTAATAATAGCAAATGCCTCTGACAGTGGGACAATCAAGGCAATACAGTAGTGTTGAAGGGTGTTAGTGTTGGGAAGTTTACAGGAAGGGAAGTGCAGGTCATCCCCCGCCTCAGATACTTACCCGATTGGTCTGTTTCCTAACCTAATGCGACCAGAGACAACACTATGCCTGCGGACCATAAGTCCTCGTTCATGATACTTGTGTGGATAAGGAAAAAAGTGATCATAGTGTTGGATGGATATATTTTCAGCCCGTTCACTATCCCTTTGATGGATTGTAGGGAGAAGAGCGGCTGAACGTATTCTCTTTCAGTAGGTCACGCTGAGCTTATATTTAGGCCAAAAGATCCTGAATGGACAGCCATAATTTTGATAATTTTAAATGCTATGTATCTTTTATTTTTATGTTTATTTAACTATTTTTTTATAATTTACTGTAGTTTTATTCTAATATTTGAGACAAATAATTTTGTTGTTACTTGTTACTTTCAGTACCTGAGTACAGTGATCCCTCAGTTAACGAACGCCTCGGTTAACTAGATTTCGGTAAACGAGTTACCTTCCATAAGATTCTTAACTTCAGTTAACGAGCAATCCCTTGATTAACGAGTTTTTTTACGAGCCGACCTCAACATGTTTTTGCTTGCATTTGGTGGTCCACCAGCTGTAGTATTAGTCTGCTAATACAGTAATCAGTTTTAGGGCTTAAATTCCTTACTATTTTAGTAAATATCAAGAAGTTTATACTATTCAATAATTTTAAAAGTTAAATATTAATTTTTTTGTCATTTTAACAATTATTGAACATAACTGAAGGTAAGGAAACTAGTTTTATGCTCGCCATCCAGCCTGTCAACACACCAAACAGGCACCAGTGTCTCTGTCTTTTCAGTGGAGGTAACATCATGCTTGAGACTCCCTAAACCTAAACGCTTTTTTTTCTGTGTTTCCAAGCAAATTATTGGTCATTTTGAAATTTATTTTACATATTGACAATATATAATGCAGTGCAGTGTTGATTTAGTAAATAATCTTGAATTACACCAAGAGAACTAAAATTTTATGGGTGAAATGGCGATATGGGGTGATTTCTCTTCCACCTCATTGCCTTCCCTTCTCCTCCACCCCCATTCTAATTCCCATCATCATCATCCAGGAGCCTTCTACATACACACCTCAAAGTAAGTGAACTTTTCTACATTTTTTGTTGAATTTAGGCAATTTTCTGTGAGCTGGAACCAATTACCCAAAAACCCATTGAAACAATGGTTTCGGTTAACGAGTTTTTCGGTTAACGAGCAACATGCTGGAAGGGATTGTGCTCGTTAACCGAGGGACCACTGTACCTTAAAAATGAGATACTTTTTTATTTCTACTTGAGTACATTGACTTTTGGATATTTTTACTTAAGAAACAAGGTCCAGTAATTTTTAGAACTGCAGGTAAGTAATTCTAGAAATAATTAATATGTACAGGGTATATGGGCTCATTTGATATTGCTAACAATATTCTTCTGCCCATTGATATGGGGCTCTTTGGGGATGGGATATTGGGTCATCAGGTCATCAGGATCCTCTTGGTTCTCAACAAAGTCTTGGCAATCAATTTCATCCGGCATTGAAGCATTCTGTCGAGTGGGCATGATGGCCAGAACTGCAACAATGACAATTTTCTAAAAAGATAAACTACAAATAATCATGATGTAAATTGAAACACACTTCAATAAACCTCCTTTACGTAATACAATCATTGCTGTTATCACAATTTTATATTTTTCTTATCCACACTAAATGAGTGAAAAGTTGTGCACATAGAGTAGGTACAGTATAGTCTTTATGTTTTTACTCTCGCTCCACAGTACAGGTATAATATATCTCAAGTAATATGATAACCTAATATGCCACCTACCTAACATAATGCTGCAATACATACCTCTGCAAACTATAACTGAAGAAAAATATAAATAACATTATTCTTTTAGGATTTAAACATGAACCGTAACTCTTGAGTTTTAACCTAAATAACTTGTAAGTAAAAAGAAAAATAAGATATTGATGGTAAAATATAATGAATG
This sequence comes from Homarus gammarus, assembly GCA_958450375.1. Taxonomy (NCBI): domain Eukaryota; kingdom Metazoa; phylum Arthropoda; class Malacostraca; order Decapoda; family Nephropidae; genus Homarus; species Homarus gammarus. Next base: position 1,982,966 of record CAUDMG010001614.1, on the reverse strand, counting down.
ATATAAGTGGTTCTAAAAATGTTTTGTTTTTGTTTTTCTTGGGTTAACCTTTCTAATTATAATGTATTTATCATCTCTACAATAATTTGTTTTCAGAGTGAGTATGAAACAATGGAAAAACGTTCATCTTTCTTGGACAGAGCAACTCATATTACTGGCCAACCTTAATACACATCAACGAGACTATAAACTCTCTCTTACTTTACTTGATTACATCACAGCTATAATAAAAAAAAAGATGTATCAACCTTCAACTTAACACACATTACTGTATAATATAAAAGTTATAATCAAAGTTTGCTTTGATAAGGCCAGAATCATCCACCAGCAGGTCTGTTGATATCAGCTATGATAAGGTCAGGATCATCCACCAGCAGATCTGTTGATATCATCTATGATAAGGTCAGGATCATCCACCAGCAGGTCTGTTGATATCAGCTTTGTTAAGGCCAGAATCATCCACCAACAGGTCTGTTGATATCAGCTATGATAAGGTCAGGATCATCCACCAGCAGGTCTGTTGATATCAGAGAGATTGGATCCCTATGAATCATGAGTATTGTGAGAACTTGAGAAAATTTGAAAATTTTTACTATACTGTACTGTATTATAAATATAGGAGAAGACTAAGATATCTACATGTTATCAAATAAAACCCTCCTCAAAATTTTGTGTCCAAATTCCAATATTTTTATGAATGCACCAAATTTTTTAAATGAAAACTAGCTTTTAACATAAAGATTTTCTTTTGGGGAAATTTTGCAGACACACAATTCACTTTTAACATAAAGTCGTTAGTCTTTTAAGCCTTTAATTTGGCAACTTATGACCTCAGCTGTTGCGTCGCCAGGAATATAATTACCACAATCAATCACTGCCTCCACACAAACACTCACCTACCACAATAAATACCCACCCTCTTCATTTTTCTCATTTTATAGTTGAAATGATTTTTATTAAACTTTTATAGTTTCTTTAGCTACATGCAACACTGGCATTGTGTGTAGCCATCTCACAGCTGACTGGTGATGTGTTATGGGAAGTTCTATTATTACTTATAATGGTTACTTTACATGATATTAGATGATCTTCACACTGTTCATACATCATTCTCTGGCACTGAGTGGTCAGAAACCACCTGTAAAAATGCTGGTGAGAGAGTGCAAGGAGAATCACCCATCATGACAAACAAACAAAGACCCACAACTAACTAGGTTCAAAAACAACTGGTTTCAGGTAAATCTAGTTTCCTGGAAGCTGGATAAATGGTTTGGTACAGTTGCCCACAGGTATTGTGTTTCACCCCTTTGGTGGTATATTTTTTCAGTAATACAGTATTTGTACTTGAGATTTGTGATAATTGATATAATAGATGTAACATCTGTAAAGAAGGTTCAACTATGATTCCAACGTGGCCACATGATTGGAAAGGTGACCGAGGGGTGGAACACTCTACCTGTGGGCAACTATATCTGTACTACCAAGCGAGCCAGCCAGGTGAATGTGTTGTCTTCATATATCTGCTCAGCTCCAATGTTATTTTGAGTTAATGTTGTTGCAGGAACTTACGTATGGTAGAACTGGCCGGCGGGGTTTCTGATAAAGTTATGTGCAGTGCCCTGTGGAATATTAACAACAAGAAAAGTGACAAAGTATTAGAGATGGCTCTTAAGGATTCCAAGGTGAGCAGTGCATGGTAGCTGTTGATGTTATGAAATACTCTTATCTAATAGTTTTAATGTTCTCATACTGATGTTACAACATAGATTAAATTCACTTAAATTTTCAATATAGAAGAAGTGACCAATATAATTATACGTAGAACCTATTTCTAATTTAACCCTTTTAAGTCCAGGGGAGCCTATTGTGTGTGTCTCAAGGTGCAGTCTGGGGATGTATCATATTAATATATTTGTTGGTGTGTTTTTGTTTTTTCTCATAACTCATGAAGATATGATGTATCCTGCCACCCAAACTTAGGGGGGTAAAAGAACATGGGTATGGCAGAATACCCTCAAGCCCTTCTAATTTGGACATTTTTAGCGGTGTTGAGTTACTCAGGGTTTTTTAAACTGAGACCCAAATGCCTAAATTACACTGCAGTTGTGGAATTTACCCTCACTTCCAGTAAGTTGAAACTTGTGGGTTTGTGCAGCAGAACGCTACTTACACACTGATATTCCCTTCAAACATATTTTATTAAAAAACTATTAGCTAGAATATTTAGTAAATTATTATTTTCAATAAAAATGCACCAGATATGAAGATATTTGTATGACACTACAGCACATCTTGGTAACATGAGTGTATTGTTTCTCTCCCCCACTTTGTTCTCTAATTTCTAGCTTCCTTGAGAACTGATCCATGGCAGATGTTGTCGAGGGTTCGATCTCTCACTCTTTCTCTACCAGTAGTGGTGTTCCACAGGGTTCTGTTCTTTCACCAACTCTCTTCCTTCTTTTTATCAATAATTTACTTCACACTACAACTAATTCTATCCATTCTTACGCTGATGATTCTACTCTTCACATTTTACCCTTCCTCCTAACTTTCAAACTAGATCTGTTTCTAGAGCTGATATCATTACATATATCAATGCAGATCTGTGCAGCATCTCCAAATGGGGAGGTACAAACTTGGTTAAATTCAATAGTAATAAAACTCAGTATTTACCAATTACACTTTCCAATTTAGATGGTCTCCCACCAATCACATTTCAGGATGCTAACATTCTGCCAAACTCTAAAGTGAATATGCTTGGCCTCACCATTTCCTCTAATATGTCATGGAGGCCACACATCCTCAACATTGCTAAAGCTGCCTCCTGAAAGCGGGGAATGCTATACAGATGCCGTAGCTACTTCACTCCTGTGCAGTTGCACCAAGTATATAAGGGATTCATTCATCCTTACTTGGAGTACTGCTCTCATATCTGGGGTGGCTCTTCTTCTGTCCAACTGTTAGATAGGGTGGAATCAAAGGCATTTCGTCTTATTAACTCTCCTCCTTTAGTTGACAATCACTCTTCCATTTCTCTCTGCTGCAATGTTGCTTCACTCTCTCTCTTTTGCAGGTACTTTAACGGGCAATGTTCGGTGGATTTGGCATCCTGTGTACCGCCGGCAAGGCCGTGGGCTCGTAACACACGTCTTGCCCGCGGTGCCCACCGTTTCTCTGTGGATGTCAGTCACATTTGAATAACCTGTTATAGTACAGTACATTCTGATTTTACTGTGTTTGGCCTTGAGTCTGCACTAGAGATGTTTGGACTCCGGGTGACTTGTGCTGTGTTGGAGCGGTGTAGTTCTGGGCCTGGTGGCCTCTGCTTGCAGACAGCATGTTAGCTCTCACTGCCATCAGTTGATCCACTTTCTTCATTTGCTTTATACTTATTAAACCCTTAAAAATTATTTCATGAAACATACAGTATTAAAAATATTTAATGCTTCTCCAAAGAAATTAAATATGTGTAGAATGTTTTTGTTTTTTTATGGGGAATAGCCCACCCTGGCACAGGTCATCGACCCACAACGGGGCCTAGGGAGCAAAAAATTAAAGAGTTCAAAGAAATGAAAAATAGAAAAGAAAAAGATTTTATTAATTTACACCACGAAGATGCCGGAAAACCAGCTTTTAGAAGCGAGGCAGATTGTATGGGTATAGAAACACAGAAGACGGCAGAGCATTCCACAGTTTAGCTGTGTGAGGAAAGAAGGATGTACAATAACGGGTTATTCTAATGTGACCTACATTCTCTGAGAAATGGTGGGCACTGCGAGCAACACGAGTGTTACGAGCCCACAGTCTACCCTCAAGTCCATGCTTTAATAAATAGAGCACGGACTTGAGGGTAGACTGTCACATTTTTAATAAATTTGTTTCTGATTATTTGTGAGAGTATTTTCCAGTTATTGGAGTGTGTGTGTGTGTGTGTGTGTTAAGAGTATTAAAAGTGTTTATAAGAAACCAGTCAACACCCCAGTTGACTAACTTACTGAAAACTTACAGATTTCCGCGGTGATCGGGTAAAGGTTTGTATTACTACAGCAACATTGTCCTCACCTAGTGATGTGTGACCCACAACATCAAGTGAGGACAATGTTGCTCTAGTAATACAAACATTCACATGAATGCGACAAAAATCTGTAAGGCTGTGTGTGTATACAGTACAGTACATTTTTCTGAGATTTTGAACTTCAGTCTCTCAAAATTTCTGTGAGCTCTAACTATAAATAATTTATAAAATTGGCTTGTATATATATATATATATATATATATATATATATATATATATATATATATATATATATATATATATATATATATATATATATATATATATATATATATATATATATACACACACACACACACCTCGGTTAACGAACTCAATCCGTTCCAGAAGGTCGTTCGTTAACCGAAAAGTTCGTTAACCGAAACCATTGTTTCAATGGGTTTTTGGGTAATTGGTTCCAGCTCACCGAAAATTTCCTAAATTCAACAAAAATGGTAGAAAAGTTCACTTACTTTGAGGTGTATTTGTAGAAGGCTCCTGGATGATGATGATGATGATGGGATTTAGAATGGGGGTGGAGGAGAAGGAAGAAGAGAAGGCATTGGGGTGGAAGAGAAGTCACCCCATGGTGCCATTTCACCCATAAAATTTTAGCTCTCTTGGTGTAATTCAAGATTATTTTCTTTAAATCAACACTGCACTGCATTATATATTGTCAATATGTAAAATATATTTCAAAATGACCAATAATTTGCTTGGAAACACAGAAAAAAAGCATTTAGTTGAAGAGAGTCTCAAGCAAGATGTTACCTCCAGTGAAAACAGAGAGACTAACGCCTGTTTGCTGTGTTAAGAGGCTGGATGCCGCGCATTAAACTAGTCACTTTACCTTCAATTATGTTCAATAATTGTTAAAATGACTAAAAAATTTAATATTAAACTTTTAAAATTATTGAATAGTATAAACTTCTTGATATTTACTAAAATAGTAAGGAATTTAAGCCCTAGAACCGATTAATGTATTGGCTGACTGATACTAAAGCTGGTTGCCCGGTCAGTGCAAGCGAAAACATGTTGAGGTCGGTTCGTAAGAAATTCGTTAACCGAATTTTTGTTCGTTAACCGAATTGAAGATCCTTATGGAAGGCAGTTCGTTAACCGAAATTTCGTTAACCGAGGCGTTCGTTAAACGAGGGGTCACTGTATATATATATATATATATATATATATATATATATATATATATATATATATATATATATATATATATATATATATATATATATATATATATATATATATATATATATATATATATATATATATATATATGCAAGTAAATCACTGTAGGTGCGCGTGATCTAGGTATATGCTGATAACCACCAGGAAAGAAGAAAACACGAAGTTCCCAAGCGCTTTCGTGTTTTCTTCTTTCCTGGTGGTTATCAGCATATATATATATATATATATATATATATATATATATATATATATATATATATATATATATATATACAGGTAGTCGTCGACTTACGACCGAGATAGGTTACGGCCAACCGGTCGTAAGTTGATCTGGTCGTAAGTCGGCCTATGTTATAATTACCTTACGTATATTATAATGTGTAATCATCTTTAAGTCATATTTTATCAACATTTTCTTTGTTCATTATTGTTACGGTCGTCAGGTTTAAGTAAATCACTGCATACTACAGTACAATTTAATTACCTTACGTATATTATAATGTGTAATGATAATATAATCATCTTTAAGTCATATTTTATCAACATTTTCTCTGTTCATTATTGTTACGGTCGTCAGGTTTAAGTAAATCACTGCATACTACAGTACAGTGTACAATTTAATTACCTTACGTATATTATAATGTGTAATGATAATATAATCATCTTTAAGTCATATTTTATCAACATTTTCTCTGTTCATTATTGTTACGGTCGTCAGGTTTAAGTAAATCACTGCATATTACAGTACAATTGGTTTATTATTTACACAACATACAAAAAAGAAAAAATACAGGTGCAAAACATATAAAACATTTTAAACATACTGTACAAACATACAAAAAACATCTTATTGGCCGCTGGTGCTTGGCTGTGGATCGTCGGGGTCGTCAGCTGGGGCAGCCTTTGGGGTAGCCGGAGGAGTTGTTTTTTTCATGAACATGGTGAGCTTTGTCTGAATTGTTCGTTTCTTCTTCTCCTCGTAAATTTCTTGATATGGACGAAACGAATTGCGTGCCATCCGCTCAATCCTTGCAAATCGTTCAATGTTTGGGTCCATTCCTTCAAAATGGGCAAGAAGTTTATTTAGTAGAGATAAACCTTCTGATAATCCCTTAGTGGTGAACGTCCTTTGTGGCTCCTCCTCCTCTTCGTTATCCGCTGCTTCTCTCCTTTCCTCTTCTGCTACATTTTCTTCCGCCAATTCGATTAGCTCTTCATTTGTAAGTTCCTCTGATTCTTGGTCTAGCAACTCCTCAACATCTTCCACTTCACATTCCAAAGAAAGATCTTTTGCCAGTTTTACTATTTTTTCCCGAATAACTTCAAGCTCATTTTCACTGTCAAATCCTGCAAAAGTATGAACATAGCGCTTAACACACTGTTTCCAGATGCCATTCATGCACTTCTCCGTCACAGCCTCCCAGGCGTTTGCCAGATTCTTGATACCCATAAGAATGTTGTACTGTTTCCAAAAGTCACGCAACGATAGTTCTGGGTCGGCATCTATAGCGGCTATGGCTTGGGCAAAGGTGGTTCGGAGATAGATAGCCTTGAAAGTAGCAATTGAACCTTGGTCCATAGGCTGCAATATTGAAGTCGTGTTTGGCGGCATAAAAATCACTTTCACGTCCGGATGAATATCTGATAGATGAGGTGGATGTCCAGGCGCATTGTCCAGTAGCAATAAAATCTTGAAAGGAATTTCTTTCGTCACACAATATTCACGAGCTTGAGGAATAAAACAATTTACAAACCAGTCTTCAAACAGTGCCTGTGTCATCCATGCTTTACGGTTAGACCGAAAGTAAACGGGCAGCGTGTGCTTGTTTACATTTTTCAACGCCCGCGGGTTTTCTGAATGGAAGATTAGGAAAGGTTTCAGCTTAAACCCCGCGATGTTCCCGCCAAGCAGCAGAGTAAGCCTATCCTTAAATGCTTTAAATCCAGACATGCTTTTGGCTTCTTTTTGGATGTAAGTGCGTTCTGGCATCCGTTTCCAATACAATCCCGTTTCATCCACATTAAATATCTGCTCTGCTAGATATCCCTCATCCGTAATCAATTCATCCAGATTGTCAACAAACTTGCGTGCGCCTTCCTCGTCTGCACTCGCTGCTTCCCCAGTCACTCGAACATTATGAAATTGAAATCTTTTCTTGAATCTCTTGAACCAGCCAGTACTTGCTGCAAATTCTTGACTGTAGTCTTCTCCGGCGCGCTCCTTCAAAGTCTGAAATAGACTTCTAGCCTTCGTCTGCACAGTAAAAAGGCTTAACGGTGTCCGTTTCTGGATCTGATCTTCCATCCACATGTAAAGTAATTTCTCCATTTCGTGGAGAGGCCCAGTCCGTTGCTTCGTTATAACTGTCGCTTGCATGGGTGCAGAACCTTTCACAGCTTCACGAATCCTTTCTTTATCCTTCAAAATCGTCGACACAGTAGAGTGTGATAGCTTCAGATCACGTGCAATCTCATTCACTTTCTTACCCCCTTCGTGCTGTTTAATCACCATCATTTTAGTGTTTAAATCAATGGCCTTTCTTTGCTTCTTGGCAGGTTGAGGAGTAGATGAAGACAGTTTCCTCTTGGTAGACATCTTGGGGGGGGGGTGGTGGTTCAAGAAAGATTTCCGAGACAAAAGAAAGGCACGAGGCAAACAGACACGGAGGGAAGTGTGCTGTACCAGCGAGCGTGTTTGTAATTGAGCGCGGGGATGCGCGCGGCTCCAGCTCCCGGCAGCGTGAGGAGGCTGGGGCCAAAACTGTCGTACCGCCGGTCGTAAAGTCGAACGGACGTAAATCGCATAGGTCGTAAGTCGACGACTACCTGTATATATATACAATATATATATATATATATATATATATATATATATATTTTTTTTTTTTTTATATTACAGGAGCCAGGTACTTGGCATTTGTCTCTGCCTCACCTGGAGGTGCTGAGGAACAACATGCTACAATGCAAGGCACAGGTCAATGCCATGCGGGTGTCTCTGGGAGCTGTGGCATTAGCTGTCCAGCCCAAGCTTAAGGTAGTGGAAACTTTACAATCTTGGGACACTTACTCTGCTGTAGTGTACCTGCTGGATATGGAGGCTAAACAAAGGGTAAATATCACGTGGTCAGTAGTTCATCTATTGTTTAGTTTGTGTGATAAAGAATTAATTATGATGTTGGAGGGAGAAATCTCTCTCTCTCTCTCATATATATTATTATTATTTAATTATTTGTTCAAAACAACCTCCCCCCACGTTTTTCATCTCTAATTGTATTATTATTATTCTACATTGCAAAGTCTCATTTGTTATGAAATTTTAGACATGAAAAAAAAATATTAATAGACCTTTCTTTCAGAACAAGAATGGCTACAGTGAGCGAACCCTTGCTGTCACCAGCCTCAGTGTGGCCTACGCAGAGGAGCTGAACATGGACGAACTTAGAAGCGTTGTGAAGGCTTGTCCCAAGCTGGCTAACCTTAGACTAGACCATACTGAGAACATCCACAAAGAACTGGCTCTTATCTGTGCTGTGAGTTTATGTCTGTATTCTTAATTTCTTGCCTGTTCGTGTACAGTGGAGTCGTGATAATTGGCGGGTTAGTTCCAGGTATCCCTCGCATTACGGAAATTTGGGTTGCAGAAATTCGCCCATCCAGAATTTGTAAATTATGACCACCAAATTTTGATTATGGCCCATAAATTTGATCTTATGGAAATGGGGTAAATTTTAAAAATATTCAACACAAAAATTGTGATATAGAAAAAAAATATAACAAATTCTAATTTATTTGGAATTTGCTGCCACCAACCGTGGGTACGCCGGTGTGTCCACACCAACTCAGTGCGTACGCTTGATCTCTTGACCCAACTCTTGGATTTAACACCAACGTATGTATGTTATTGAGGACGAGTGGAAAGAGGCCATCTAGTGCAATTGAAGGCAGTCGCACTAAAAGAGCTCATGAAAGAATTACGTTTGATATAAAACTCACCTGACGCAACACTCAACATCATTTGTGGTGAATTACTTTCAAGAGTTTTTTTGTGTACAGTATTAGTTTTTTATTTCTCACATTTGCTAGTACAGTTGGGCAGACACCCTGCAGGCAGCTGGAGGGAGGAAGGGAAGCAGATTGGTGAGTCGTCTATGCAGTTACAGCTCACTGCTTCCACATAAACGTTCACTTCCCACACAAACACACCCGTGCTCTTCATTTTTCTTATTTTCTAATTTTATGTTATATTTTCTTGATTTCTAAGCCACATTAGAGTACCGTAATGCTTTTATATATCTTTTTTTGAAATGATCACAGACGAGCTAGCGAGAGATGGTGGGTGGGTTTGCTCATACAAGAGTGAAACCCAAGCGTCAGACACACAAGCCAAGTACTCTACAGGTGTGGTCGTGTACTGTAGATACAGGCATACCTCGGGCTACAGAAGGATGTTTCGTTCCTGAAAATTTGTCCGTAACGTGGGACCAATTTTCCCATTGACTTCCATAATAGAATTTGAGATACATTCCTGTGGACATTTTTTTGGTTAAGAAATGAAAATAGACAGTTTTAAATGCATACAATGATTCATTCATAATGTAACTTGATAATAAATGCACAAAACACTCAAATTTAACATACTAGAAACAATGCTGAGTGAGGTGAGGTGGTGCAATCAGAGTTTTTGAGAGGGAGATGGAGGGTTGCTGCTGACTCCTGCCTCACCCTGTAAATCACCATCTTCTTCAGTTGCTGCAGGGTTTGCTCTTGGGGCAAAAAACTTGTCTAAAGTTCTTTGGCATTGACGACGCATTTTTTCATAGTACAGCTCCCTGTAGCCACTGAGTAGGTTCTCCATGCCTCTTGAAAATTTGAGGCTACGTTCACTCTCGGGATCATTAGTACCAAAGATTTGCAAATCCTCCTCATTAAGACCAAATCCTTTAGCCATTGGCTTTGTTGTCAACTCAAGCGCGGTGTTTGGAACTTATATATCTTCCTCTCCTGCAGCTCGCTCCTGTTCCAACGTCAGATCATCATAAGACAGATCTTCTCTATGGGACTCTAGCAACTCAACCACATCATCTTGAACTACATCCTCAAACACTGCAACATTTGCCAGGGTTACAATTTTTTGTTGAAATTCATTTAATGTTTTTTTTGGGGGGGGGTGGGGGGGGGAATAGCCCACCCGGGCACAGGTCATTGACCCACAACGTGGCCTGGGGGGGCGAAAAAGTAAGAAAAAAATGAAATTAAAAATAGAAAAGAAAAAGATTACAGCTCCTCCCCGACTTACGACCTACTCAACTTACGACCACCCGGACTTACGACCTGCCTCAGTCGTACCAAAATTTTGTCAAATTACATATTTTCGAGTCCTAACGTCAGTACACAGACAATATTTTTGTTTGTAATTTACTTTAAAATTGCTGATAAGCTTAAAAGTGAGAGTTTTGTGGTGCTGAGAAGAAAAAAAGACACCTATTTTAGATTTTCTATAATTTTCAACTTACGACCTGGATTTGGGTCCCTGACCCCGTCGTAAGTCGCGGAGGAGCTGTATATTAATCTGCACCACAAAGATGCCGGAAAACCAGCTTTTTGAAGTGAAACATTGTATGAGTATGGAAGCACAGAAGATGGCAGAGCATTCCACAGTTTGGCTGTGTGAAGAAAGAAGGAAGCACTATAACCGTTTATTCTAGTCTGACCGACATCCACAGAAACACGCTGGGCACCGTGGGAAAGACGTGTGTTACGAGCCCTCGGCCTTGCTGGAGGTACACAGGATGCCAAATCCACCGAACGTTGCCCATTAAAGTACCTGTAAAAGAGAGAGAGTGAAGCAACATTTTGGAGAAGAGAAAGGGAAGAGAGATTATCAACTAAAGGGGGAGAGTTAATAAGACAAAATGCCTTTGATTCCACCCTATCTAACAGTTGGACAGAAGAAGAGCCACCCCAGATATGAGAGCAGTACTCCAAGTTAGGACAAATGAATCCCTTATATACTTGGTGCAATTGCTCAGGAGTGGAGTAGCTATGGCATCTGTACAGCATTCCCAGCTTTCAGGAGGCAGCTTTAGCAATGTTGAGGAATGAGGATGTGTGGCTTCCATGACATATTAAGAGAAAATGGTGAAGCCTAGCATATTCGAAGAGACTGCATAGATCCACTTTGATAGATGATATGATATCGGCTCTAGAAACAGATCTACTGTAATTTGAGAAATAGGGGGAAGGGAAAAATGTGAAGTGGTGTGAAGAGTAGAATCCTCGGCATAAGAATGGATAAAATTAGTCGTGTGAAGTAAATCATTGATAAGGAGAAGGAAGAGAGTTGGTGAAAGAACACCATTATTGGTAGAGAAAGAGTGATAGATCGATCCCTCGACAACAACTGCCATGGATCGGTTTTCAGGGAAGCTGGAAATTAGAGAACAAAGGGGGGGAGAGAAACCATAAGAAGGAAGTTTAGAAAGCAAAGACCACACCCTGTCAAATGATTTGGAGATGTCGAGGACCACGGAGAAAGTTTCCCCATAATCCCTAAGAAAGGATGACCAAAGATGGGTGCAGTAGGAGAGCAGATCACCAGTAGATCTCGCGTGGCGAAAACCATATTGGTGATCCGACAAAATAGAAAAGCGTTCAAGGTGTCGGGGAAGATGAGAGTTTAAGAAAATTTCGAAGGGATGAAGTTAGGGCAATAGGGTGATAATTAGAGGGATTGGAATGGTCAACCTTCTTTGGGATGGGCTGAACCAAGGCATGCTTCCAAGAAGAAGGAAAAGTTTGGTTTTTGAGGCAAAGGTGAAAGAGACAAGCATGGGGGCTAGAATTTCAGCACACACTCCCAGAACATGAGTTAGAGGAGAATAAGGTACCAACGAGATTGGCTTTATCAGAGGGAGAGTTGGCTAAAGAGTTATCAGGTCGAAAAATGAGGGAATGCAGAAGTTATTCCAGATGTTTTGGCTAAGGTTGAGAAAGATTTACTCGAAGAAGATTTAGTCAGGACAGGGTCTTTCTTTTTATAAAATTCTGCTTGGCCCTATGAAGAATAGCCTTACAATGATTCCTAGAAGAAATGAAAGAGGAGTGGGTAATAGGAGGAGATAGTTTCATAACTTGATACACGCAAGAGAACAGAAGTGATCAAACCTGATTGTAAAGTGAAAGTTTTGGTAGAAGATGTGATAAATGCACTCATACCGCCCTGTATAACCCCAGCAATGCTGTCAGCACATACTGAGGCATCCCGAGTGGAAAAGCAACATTCATCCCAAGGAAAGGCAGAGAAGAATTTTTGCAAGGATTGCCAGTTTGCCATCAGATAGTGCTATAGTTGGCATTTTTAGGGGGATGGAGGAGGTGGTTGTGCTCAGTTTGATTTAATAGAAATAAATTGTGATCAGAAGACTCTAAGGGGGCAGAAATTGAGTCTGAATAGTGTGAGGGGTTATAGGTAAAAGAAGATCAAGAATGTTAGTAAGTTGATCGTGGCGATCAGGAACACGTGTAGGGTGTTTGATTATTTGTTCCAGATCATTAAGGAAAAAGAGTGCCTCAGCTCCTCCTGGGTCATCCCTTGCAGAGCCAAGCCACTCTCTGTGATGTACATTGAAATCCTCTAGGTAGAGGATCTCGATGGTGAGGAGTGTGGATAGCAACGACTCATGGCAAGAAGTGAGATAGTCAAAGAGTTCCAAATAGCTGGTAGAGTTGAGAGAACAGTATAGGAAACAAAGAAAAATAGTCACAGTCGGTAGAGATATTTTGAGCCAGATGACATCATAAAGGGAAGATTCAAGATCCGTGAGTCGAGCTATAGGTGTATCATAATATTAATAATAATAATAATAAACGGTTTATAGAGTTGCAGCCGGTAGCTGAAAATATACAAACTTACATTTGATTTAGACATAATGATATGCGTTGAATACATTTGCAGGGCTGTACCGTACATAAATCAAGAGTTGTTTATAATTTTAACAATAGATGGGATGGTGCTATTCGAGGTGGGCGGGGGACTGCCGGTGGCAGGAGGTGGCGATGACGAGAATGGTGCAGTAGTCCACTGCCAAACCTTGCTAGTGCTTGGTGGTGGAGGTCACTGAGGGATGGCATTTCCAGGGTGGAGAGAGTGTTGTTGCAGCCGGAGACTTGAAAAGGTTTGGGTGAAGCTGCTTTGGTCAGTTGAAGTTGTAGGAGCGAGGAGCTTCTTGATAAGTTCAAGGCAGCCATAGATCGTATTAGGACTAAGGGAGGGATCCCTATCATATGCGGTGTCCTGCCTAGAAGGAGAGTTGGCAGTGAATGGTTGTCAAGGGCAGTTGGTGTAAACGACCGTCTTGACAGATATTGCAAGTCAATATCAGTCCCATTCATTGACAACTGGGACAACTTCTATGGCAGAAGGGACCTTTATGCTAGGGATGGGGTGCACCTGTCTAGGGATGGAGTAGCAACCCTGGCTGGGGCTCTAGAGGGGGCAGTTCAAAAGATATCGAAGTCTTTAAACTGCTAAGAGAACATAGGGGCACGGGGGTGGAGGAGACTGCAGTGGGAGCGGGTAAACAAGGCGAAAGATTACAGGGAAATAGTGTTAGGAATGATGACATAACTAAATTAGACAGGGAGTTTAAAACTAAACGCGGTAAGGGAAGGACTCAGAACACGACTAACTTAAATGTATATTACGCGAACAGTAGAAGTATGAGAAACAAAATGGATGATATTAGGGCCTTGGTATGTACCGAAGAAATCGATATAATTGCATTTACTGAAACATGGATCAACCTAGACACACGTGAATTAACAGTCGAATACCAAATTGCGGGTTACAAACTGTTCCATACCGATAGGCAGACCAGGAAAGGAGGCGGAGTAGCAATCTATGTTAGGGATAACCTGAAGTGTGAAATAAATAAGGAAATAAAAACTGAGAGGAATACAGAAACAATTTGGATAGAATTAAGCGACGGTCGGGAAAAATTAATCACAGGAGTAATATATAGACCCCCCAATCTTGACAGAGTCAATGAGAGACTTATCTGGGATGAAATGCGCAGGGCTTCCATACACAACAAAGTCTGTATAGTAGGCGACTTTAACCTTGGCCAAATAGATTGGACCGACCTTACGGGAAACTCAGAATCAGAGGATTTTCTCGAGACGATCCAGGACTGTTTCCTAAGTCAACATATAACCGAACCCACACGGGGTAATAATATATTGGATTTAGTTTTGTCAAACAGAGAAAACCTCATTAGCAATGTCGAGGTAGGGAACGAACTTGCAAACAGCGATCACAAAGAAATTCGATTCCAGTTAGATTTTCAGGGCAGACGTAAGGAAAATTCCACTAAAGTACCAGATTTCAGAAGGGCAAACTTTGACAGTTTAAAGAGGCAGCTGAGAGAGGGGGTGTCGCGCTTGGCCGTGAACCTGACAGATGACACCGACCTGATAACGAGATCTGAGATTGCCGAGTTCCACGACAATTTAAATAGTGAGTTACTTAATGCACAAAGGCAGAACATACCATACAAAAAACTCAGATCAAACAACAATGACCCTAAATGGATAAATAATTATTTAAAGAACATCATTGGCCAAAGGAAAGCTATAGGTAGAAGGATAAATCGTGGCGAAATTCACCTCCGGGACTATTATAGGGTATTGGCGAGTAGGGTTAAAACCGAGATAAGGAAAGCAAAGAGGAATAATGAGGTAAGGATAGCAAGGGAGGCAAAGACAAACCCCAAAGGATTCTACCAAATGTACCAAACTAAAACACGAGAAAAGATTGGACCAATACGGTCAGACTCCGGCGAGCTCACTGATAACGACGGAGAAATGAGCAATAATTTGAATAAATATTTTTCAACAGTTTTCACCAGCGAAAATTTAAACATGATACCCGAGGCACCGACTCTATTCAGAGATAGTGAAGAAAACAAATTAAGTGAGATAGTAGTGACTAGTAACGATGTTAGTAAGCAAATAGACAAACTAAAGCCTAATAAGTCACCTGGTCCCGATGAGATATTTGCCAGAGTATTAAAGGAATGTAAGGAAGAGCTTAGTATGCCCTTAGCAAAGTTGTTTAACATGTCCTTAAAAACAGGTGTAGTACCAGAATCCTGGAGGATAGCGAATGTAATACCGATCTTCAAGAAGGGGGATAGATCACTATCCTCTAACTACCGCCCAATCAGTCTTACATCAATAGTAGGCAAATTATTGGAAGCAATCATTTCAAACTCTATTCGAAATCACCTGGAGAAGCACAGATTGATCAATGATTCCCAGCATGGCTTCACAAGCGGACGTTCTTGCCTAACTAATCTATTAACATTCTTTTCATCAGTTTTCGAATCAGTGGACGAGGGGCACAATTATGATGTGGTATATCTCGACTTTAGCAAAGCCTTCGACATAGTACCCCACGAAAGACTAATTAGAAAGGTAGAAGCTCATGGCATCAAAGGTGACATCCTTAAATGGATTAGGGCGTGGTTACAGGACAGGAAACAGCGAGTGAGCATTAACGGCACTAAGTCCCATTGGAGCAACGTCACAAGTGGAGTTCCCCAAGGCTCAGTACTTGGACCATTATTGTTTATTATATACATAAACGACATAGATATCGGCATAGACAGCAACATAAGTAAATTTGCTGATGATACTAAAATAGGACGTGTTATCAAATCTGACGAGGACTCGGCAAAACTACAGGAGGATCTAAACAAATTTTTCGAATGGTCTGAAAAATGGCAGATGAAATTCAACATTGACAAATGTAAAGTACTCAGTATAGGAAATGTAAACAGGGAAACCAGATACCAGATGAACAACGATGCCATAGAGAAATCCGACTGCGAGAGAGATTTAGGAGTAATGATAAGTAGGAACCTTAAGCCAAGTAAACAATGTGTTTTTGCTCGAAACAAGGCTAATAAAGTACTTGGGTTCATACAAAGGAGTGTTAGTTACAAGACTAGCGAGGTCATCCTAAAACTGTATCTTGCTCTTGTGAGACCACACCTGGATTACGCAATCCAGTTCTGGTCACCGTATTACAGAATGGATATAGAATCTTGGAAAGAATTCAGAGGAGAATGACAAGACTAATCCCGGGTATCAGGAACCTTGAGTATAGAGACAGGTTAAAGCATCTTAATTTGCACTCCCTTGAGAGACGTAGAGCGAGGGGCGACCTGATAGAGGTGTATAAATGGAAGGCAGGGCTAAACAAAGGGGACATTACAAAGGTACTCAAATTATCCAACCAGGAGCGAACTCGTAACAATGGTTTTAAATTGGACAAATTTAGATTTAGGCGTGAAATAGGTAAACACTGGTTTGGAAACAGAGTAGTGGATGAATGGAACAAGTTACCAAATATCATCATTAACTCGAATACGCTGAATTGCTTCAAACATAGGTTGGATGCTCATATGAGCAATAGGGGTTGGGTGTAAACGGGACTGCCCAGTATGGGCCAATAGGCCCGCTGCAGTTTCCTCCATTCTTATGTTCTTATGTTCTTAAGTTCAGATAAGAGTAAGAGGTCAAGGACAGAGGTTAATAGATGTGCTCCACAGAAGGAAAATTGGATCTCAGGCCGCTAATGTTGGAAAAAATGAAGTGTGAAAAAAACCGATCTTCCTCAACTGCGGTGACGTCAGTTGAGGCCCCAGTAGTTTGATGATGATCAGGTCGGCCCTGGGGTCCACAACCTTCCCGACCAGTGGGACCCATCCTAGAAGGCCCCTCTTTAATATTATTGTCAACTGATATCATTGGAGAATAAAAGAATAGAAAGAATAGAACAGATCAAGTTTTTTTTATTTGACCAATTTCAGAGATTTTGAGGCCATAGAAGATGGGTATTTGGACATATCCTACACAATACCTACGTTGTAGTAAAAATAACATCTTAATTTTATGATGGTATGCACACACAATTAATATTTAAGAGAAATACAGTCGCCAGGTTAATGTCCATTCAAATAATGGACTCAACTCCCCCCCCCCCCCCCTCTTCCCAAGCTCGCTGGCTCCTCCTTCTCTGAGAAATGTTTGGGTGTAAACACTAGATTTTAAGGTACAGTCGGCCTTTAACATACGCGGGGGTTACATAACAGAGATACCCGTGGATGTTAAAAATTCGCGTATATGTGCTGCCCCCCCCCCCCCCCAAAAAAAAAAACCCTGGCCCCCCCATGTCCTTATTTACCGTATATACCTGTGTGTAGTTCGAGTTTTTAAGGCCAAATTATTTGGCAAAAAATTGGGGGTCGACCTCTAAATGGGTAATAGTTTCGTTAGGTTGAAAAATATTCACCAGTAACTACCAGTAAACAATGGAAACGATGCACCAACGCACCACCAGCTGTGAGTGTCGGTACAGTTGCCAGGGCAGATCTCTTGCGTCATCATAGCAAGCCCAAAGTAGCCAAATCCATGGTATGGTAGCACAGGATGATGTAAAACATAAAGTATTCATTTATTAAAGTTTATTTATAGATACTGGACATAAATTTTTGTTCATTACATTTGAAACATCAATCTTTGTAAATTAAATTTGAAACAAAAGAAAACTACGATACCGTATTTTCATTAAAATATTACATCACAAGTATATTTTACCTTAACTGTGACTGAATGAATATACGTATTCTCAGAAATAAATATGGAAATATAATATTTTTGCTGGAATGACAAACATATTACAGTGGAAAGAGGGATAAAATCATGACGAAAACAATGACTTTCACTTTCTTTCGTTATTCAAAAGATTTTACCGTAATCGCTTTTCGAATGGTTCTCAGTTAAAAAACTGTTGTACTCGTACTGTATTACAATAATACAGTGGTCCCTCGGTTAATGAGCACAATCCGTTCCAGCAGGTTGCTCGTTAACCGAAACCATTGTTTCAATGGGTTTTTGGGTAATTGGTTCCAGCTCACCGAAAATTGCCTAAATTCAACAAAAAAGGTAGAAAAGTACACTTACTTTGAGGTGTGTATGTAGAAGGCTCCTGGATGATGATGATGGGAATTAGAATGGGGGTGGAGGAGAAGGAAGAAGAGAAGGCATTGGGGTGGAAGAGAAGTCACCCCATGGCACCATTTCACCCATAAAATTTTAGTTCTCTTGGTGTATTTCAAGATTATTTTCTTTAAATCAACACTGCACTGCATTATACAGTCTGCGCGGAATGTTAGATCGTGTGCTGAAAAATATTGATATTTTCGATTATGCTATATAAATAAAGTCAAGTAACACTTACCACTTCAATTAATACTTTGTAGTGTTTCCTCTGCGCTTCAGACAGTCTTCTAGCCTTCGAGGAACACTGTCAGCAAGGTTTTGCAATAGGTCAGGTGGCAAGTTAGCCCAGGTATCCTTGATGGCTGCCTCTAGCTTCGAGATTGATGATGTGTCAACCTTAACAATGGACCACAAATTTTCTATTGGGTTAAGATCTGGGCTACTGCCAGGCCAGTCATTAAAGAAAGGTACCTCACAGTCTTTGAGCCACTGTATGACACTTTTATCAGTGTGGCATGGGGCACCGTCCTGCATGAAAAGGCTTACCTTAGCTTTATCAAATGATTCAGGTAAGAAATCACTGAGCAGTTCAAGATAGTTGTACTGATTCATCATCTGGTTCTTAGGGAGGATTACTAGTTCACCGACACCATAATACGTAAAGGAAGCCCAAACCATAAGCGAGGCAGGGTGCTTAACAGTCTTTACAGTGTACTGTGGGAGGTGCGTGTCTGAGTGGGGGGGGGGGGGGGGGGTACACCCTCCCTCCATTACTCCCAGTCACAGAAAACGTAGCCTCATCCGACCATAATACACTCCTCCATGTCTCTAAATCCCACACTTCATATATTTCTTGCAAAATTTCACTCTATTTTCCTTCTGTCTCTTTGTCAACAGAGGTTTACGGCGGGCACGAAAGTCTTAAATCCTAGGTCATCGTGCAGGGCTTGTTGAACACAACGTAACGAGACGTGACTCAAAAGACGGGGGTTTCTCTCTTTAACTTCACGTGCTGTGAATGAGGGATTGGACCGAACTTGTCGAGAAATAACCTTAAGTGTCCGTGGAGACAATAATTTAGGCCTACCAGATTTAGGTAATGGAGCTGGTAACTCGTCCTCTCCAAGGTCACGGAAACGTTTGACAAGATTTTGAACAACTCGTAATGCCACACCAGTCTTAGCCGATATTTCTCTCAGTACATGGTTCGCTTTGTACAATGCAATCACTGCTGCAATATCGTCTCTTGTAGTAACCCTCCTGGACATCTCTGATGGCCACTATGTCGGGTTAATGCACCTTAAACTAGACAAAACATGGCCATATGGCGCAGGAACCTGCACAATAAATATTCCCCTCACAGCTGCCAGAGGCGCACTGACTACAAGCCGTGACGTGTTCTCAGTTGCCAAATGTCAGCACTTGTCAACAAACCAAGCGTTTTGACATCTCGCATCCCAGGACAGGCTTCACAGCATATGATCTTATTTTTGCGAGAACTTAGTTCGTCGGCCCTATCGCGACTTAACATTCCGCGCAGACTATATATTGTCAATATGTAAAATATATTTCAAAATGACCAATAATTTGTTTGGAAACAGAGAAAAAAAGCGTTTAGTTGAAGAGAGTCTCAAGCAAGATGTTACATCCACTGAAAACAGAGAGAGACTAACGCCTGTCTGGTGTGTTAACAGGCTGGATGGCACGCCAGAAACTAGTTTTTTTACCTTCAATTATGTTCAATAATTGTTAAAATGACTAAAAAAGTTAATATTAAACTTTTAAATTTATTGAATAGTATAAACTTCTTGATATTTACTAAAATAGTAAGGAATTTAAGCCCTAAAACCGATTACTGTATTGGCGGACTAATACTACAGCTGGTGGACCGCCAAATGCAAGCGAGAACATGTTGAAGTCGGCTCGTAAAAAACTCGTTAATCGAGGGATTGCTCGTTAACCGAAGTTAAGAATCTTATGGAAGGTAAATCGTTAACTGAAATCTCGTTAACCGAGGCGCTCGTTAACCGAGGGACCACTGTATTCTATCCTATCATTAGCCTTATAATCCCACAACTGAAAACCATTCGAAAAGCGATTACGGTAACATCTTTTGAACGAAAGAAAGAGAAAGTCATTGCTTTCGTCATAATTTTATCCCTTTCCACTGTAATACGTACATCATTTCTGCAAAAATATTACATTTCCATGTTCTCAGAAATGAATGGTAGTTTTGTTGAAACGTAATGTACAGTATTTAATATTAAAATGCAAAAATAGCTATAAAAACAATTAATACACTCGTAATGTACTGGCTGGCATCTCCACTCATCCCTGCTCTGGCGTCCAAGGTCACCACTCCTCCCAACTCGCTCCCTCCGCTCCCTCCTCCACCTCCTCACCGTCACTACTGCCGACAACAAACACAAATGTTTTGTGAATAACTGCACCTCCACTTCCTATGTACAGTACTGAACTGTACTGTGCTGTGCATTTTTACAAACAATAAACATGGCAAGAAAATCTATTAAAAAAAAAGAAATAAAAATTTCACTTTACTGTACCATACCTATCCTCGGCGACAGGACGGGGGTCATCGGGCTCATCGTCACTCAATTCCATAACGGGTGGTGAAGTGGGGGCGACGGTGAATTCAGCTGCTTCCTCACTGCCGCCAGTGATTGATGGTGTTAAATCTCTCCTTCGGTGATCAAAGAACATGGTGATGGGGAGTTGTGGTCTTTTTCTTTCATTTCTTCCATGATGTTTTTGTATGGAGCAAAAACGTCATCCATCCATCGCATGAATTTCAGGGCACGCACCATGGAGGGGTCCATACTATAGGCCATGTTTTTCAGTGCTTCAATATTCCAGGTCATCTCCCCCAACTTCTCCAACGTTATTTCTTGGTGCTCTTCCTCTTCCCCTTTCGCTTCCTCTTCCTTGCCTGAGTCTACTAACTTCTGTAGATCCTCCTCGGTCAGCTCAGTGTCGCGCTCTACAATTAGCTCCCTAATCTCGTCCTCTGCCATGTCCTGGAAGCCTTCAGCAGCCACTTTCCTTGACAGTGCCAGGGTCTTTCTGAATATTTTCATTAAAATCCATCAAAATCATTTTCCTTGTCATTGTCTTAAGCACCAAACAGCTCCTCCCAGTCTTCTCCTTGAACAGGGCTAGAGGGTACGTGTTTTTCGAATCGTTTTCAATTAAAAAAATGTTACAGCACATGTATATTTTACCTAAACTGTGCCTGAATGAATATATTCTCAGAAATAAATAGTAGTTTTGCTGAAACGTGATGTATTTCAATGTAAAATAGGATAAAATACATGACGAAAACAAAAGACTTTACCTAACCTTCCAATGTTCAAGAGATGTTACTCGTTTTTTTAATAGTTTTCAGTTAAAATACTGTTATATTACAATGATATTCTATTCATACTGTGCTTGATATACTACATTCACAGAAATGTAATATTTTTGCTGAAATGACGTAAGTATTACAGTGGAAAGTGGGATAAAATCGTGACGAAAACAATGACTTTCGCTTTCTTTCGTTCAAAAGTTGTTACAGTAATCACTTTTCGAATGGTTTTCAGTTAAAAAAACTGTTGCATCACAAGTGAATTAGGATAGAATATTATTGTAATACAACAGTTTTTTAACTGAAAACCATTCGAAAAGCGATTACGGTAACATCTTTTGAACGAAAGAACGCGAGTCATTGCTTTCGTCACTTTCCACTGTAATGCGTACGTCATTTCAGCAAAATATTACATTTCCATATTCTCAGAAATAAATAGTAGTTTTGCTGAAACGTAACGCATTTCAATGAAAATTAGGATAAACTACATGAAAACAAAAGACTTTACCTAACCTTCCGATGTTCAAGATATGTTACTCGTTTTTTTAGTAGTTTTCGATTAAAATACTGTTATATTAGTGATATTCTATTCATACTGTGCTTGATATAATACATTCACGGATATGTAATATTTTTGCAACTACATTGCTGATGTCAACACAAGCGTGGTTACAGCGAGACTGACTGAGTGAGGGAGAGCTATGCGTGTGTGTGTGTGTGAGGTTGCGGGAGCGGGCGGTGTCTCTTGTTCGGTGCCGCGTGCAAGTTGAATGGCGTGCTATTTGAATGTACTTCAATTACTTCAATGTACAGAATATTCTTCCGGCGGGGCAATCCGCGTATTTGCAAATCCGTGTATGCTAAACCCGCGTATGTTAAGGGCTGACTGTATAGTAATAAATAATACCTCAGACTAAAGTTGGGATAATATAATTGACATTTCTGGATTCCTTGGAAGACCAGGAATATTTTGAATGTAAACTTCATATATTTTGCACAAAAGATAAAATATTTGCTTTTTGTAAACCAAATTATTACATTAGATATAAAATTTGTATGTCTAATGCAAAATCCATGATGTTTATATTCAAAATGATCATCATATTGTAAGAATTCCAGCAATGTAAATTATTTTCTGGCCGGGTAATTTGTATGAATTTTATGAGCTAAAACAAATATCTTCAGTAAATAAATAAAATATACTTCACTCAGACACTGTCTGTCAATCAAACTACCCCACCTCCGGTTCCCCCCCTCTTCCCACGATCGCTGGGTCCCTCCCTCCCTCCCCCCCCTCTTCCCTCCCTACCAGAGAAATGTTTGGGAGAAAACAGTATATTTACATTTTTAGTAATAAATAATACCTCAGCCTAAAGTTAGGATAATATAATTGACATTTCTGGATTCCTTGCAGGTCAGGGAATATTTTGAATGTAAACTTCATATATTTTGCACAAAAGATAAAATATTTGCTTTGTGTAAACCAAATTATTTCATTAGATCTAAAATTTGTATGTCTACTGCAAAATCCATGATGTTCATACACTGTATTCAAAATGATCATCATATTGTAAGAATTCCAGCAATGTAAATTATATTCTGGCCGGGTAATTTGTATGAATTTTATGAGCTAAATAAAAAAATTTTACTTCACCCACGTATATGAGTAGATGCACCGCGTAAAGTGGGAATTCCGGTTCTGGCGAGGTACCGCGTAAATGTAGAATCGCGTAAAGCGAAACCGCGTAAATAGGGGTATTACTGTGTGTGTGATATATATATATATATATATATATATATATATATATATATATATACAATCAACACCTCAACCCGCCAGGATTCGAACCCACGGCCCACAAGCCTATGACTGTGACCGGGGAACGCTAACCGCTGGACCACCAGGATGCTAAAAGCAGTCCTAGACTTTGTTATATTTCACACAAAGCCTGTTCAACGAGCTTATGGCGCCGTGAACCTCTAATGGGGACCACCCGCACCACTTAGGTGGTCAGAGTAACGTTTTACCAAATCCGGCTTCGAAACACGAGGATCCATATATATTTCATTAGCCCAATAAAGCACGCGGACTTCTACATACAATCAACACCTCAACCCGCCATAAGCTCGTTGAACAGGCTTTGTGTGAAATATAACAAAGTCTAGGACTGCTTTTAGCATCCTGGTGGTCCAGCGGTTAGCGTTCCCCGGTCACAGTCATAGGCTTGTGGGCCGTGGGTTCGAATCCTGGCGGGTTGAGGTGTTGATTGTATGTAGAAGTCCGCGTGCTTTATTGGGCTAATGAAATATATATATATATATATATATATATATATATATATATATATATATATATATATCACACGGGAAAGTGGAAACAACGGAGCACCTTAGCACAAAATAAATAGCTTCGTTTTTACTTGTTTACAAATAATTATTATGTTACATAGTTGAAAATTAACAGCCATTAATAAAAGAATAGGCAAAGGTAATAATTAGCACTAGTTTTTACCTATTAGAAAAAACTACTATTTGCATACAAATAATAGTACAGTTAACCCTCACTTTACGCGGTCCTGCATTCCGCGTTTCCACGTTAACGCGGTGCCTTGCCAGAACCTCACATGCTCGAATTACGCAGTACGTGAACTCCATTACGCGGAGAGTGTCCGGCGCGACGCTATTTTTAGATTCGCCCCACCTGCCACCCGCCCGCCTGCCTGCCTGTGCTCCTCGCCTCCTCCCACCGCTTGGGCAAGAGGCGCGGTAAGGTTGCGCAGTGTGTGTCTTTGTTGCGTTATCACTGACGTCATATGACGTATCAGACCTGTGATTGGCCATGCATCCCTACCCCCCTCTGCTGCTAGCTGTAATTGGCTTAAAGTATTATGACGTGTCCACCCCGGGGATGGAGGGAGGGAGGAAAGACGACGCTTGACCTAGCCGTGGCAGTTTCATCCCTCAAGGCCACTTCGTGTAAACGCGCATCCATTGTTCCGTAAAATGGCTTCCGCCGGACCACCACCCCCAGAGAGAAACCTTTCCTTACCTGGACCCAGCGGCACTAAGCCAAAGAAGACACAACGTTCCTTAAGCTACGAGGTGAAGTATACCATCATCCAAGAGTTGGAGAAAGGAACAAGGCAGGTTGATTTGGCGTGCCAGCATGGTGTGAACGAATCTACGATCTGGACTATAAAGAAGGATGCAGCCAAGATAAAGGAGCACATGAAGATCACAAAGTCTACAGGTGCTTCTATGATCAAGTATTTTCACAACCAGGTGCTTCTCAAGACAGAAAAATTACTTGTGAGGTACTTGGTGCGTCAGGCGCGACGGAACATGGCGGTCGACACGCGCTCTGTTAAGGACTACGCACGTGAACTGTACATGGCAGTGGCACGAAAGATGGGAACTACAGAGCCCAAACCCTTTAATGCTTCCTCTGGGTGGTTACAGAGGTTTAAGATCCGGAACAAGATCACCAATATATACATTGGTGGTGAAGAAGCGAGTGCTGATCGTGCTGCGGCTCGGGAATTTCCTCCGTTTTTACGTGAGATTATGGAGGAAGGACAGTACAGTGATGACCAGGTGTTTAACATGGACGAATCTGGTCTTTTCTGGAAAAAGCTACCTTCCAAGTCCTTCGTTGTAAAGAATGCCAGCAGGATTCGGGGCCGGAAAATGCAGAAGGAACGCATCACCGTCCTGTTTACCACCAATGCCTCCGGTACCTGTAAGCTCAAGTTATCAGTGATCCACACAGCACGCAAGCCGCACGCCTACAAAACCATGGACATGACCAAGCTAAATGTCCACTGGCTGACAGCACGTAAGGCGTGGATGTTCTCTACACTGTCCCTCTCCTGGTTTGATGACTGTTTTGTTCCCGATGTAAAAATATTCTGTGAGCGACAGAATGTGCCATTCAATATTTTGTTGCTGCTGGACAACGCACCAGGACACTCGCCTCTACTGTTAGATCGTCACCCCAACGTAAAAGTGGTCTTCCTTCCTCCCAACACTACGTCATTAATCCAGCCCATGGACCAGGAGTTAATCTGCAATGTAAAAGCTGCATTCTCAACAAAAAAATTCCAGCTCCTGAATGACTACACCAAAACCAGGGAAAAGTTGCGTAACCTGAGTGACACCACCACCGATAGCAAGAGCGAAGAAGATGAGGACCAACAGTTGGAACAGCAAAAAATACTGTTCAAACAATTCTGGGGAGTATTTAACATCAAGAAAGCTGTGGACTTCTTGGTGGAGTCATGGGATCAGCTGTCTATTGCTACAATTCGTCACGCATGGAGACATGTGTTGCATGGAATACCAGGTGAGAGGAGGAGTCAATCTGTGACTGGTGAGGTTCAGAATGTTGCAGTAGCAGTGGACCTTGCCAGAGAAGCTGCGCAGACTGTTACAGTTCCAGGCTTCTCCGAGACAACCAACGACGACATCCTGGAGGTTATCAGAGATCCTGAAGTGACTGCCGACGAGATGTTGGAAGAAAAATACGTCAGTGAAGAGGAGGAAGAAGGTGCGTCATTCTCCGAAGAACACAGTTCAAGTCATAGTGATATTAAGGGTGCCATGGAGTGTGCAGAGAAAATGAAGTCCTTCCTTTCCCGCGACAATGACGATGACCGCTATGAAGTCTTCCATACCCGGCTGGTGCAGGCTATGGAGTCGTACATTAAGGTGTATCACGACAACATCAATGCCAGCCGTCAGCAAAGCATAACAGATTTCTTCGCCCGCAACCCACCACAGCCAGCCCAAGCCAGTGATAGTGGCAGTGAAGATGACTTTGAGGGATTTGTCAGGGAAGCCTTCACAACTGTAAGTGACAGTGATGGTGATTCACCTGAGGGCCAGTAATCTGCCCTCTGCCTCGGAACCAGCCTCCATCCCCGTATGCCGACCCATCTCTTCTACTACCGTAAGTGTTCCACCTAATTTTTAGTTTTCTAACCTAACTTTTATTTTTCTTATGTTAACCTTTATTTTTCCTAACCTAACCTCTCCTATATTACGTGTTTTTTCATACCATCATAAAGTTAAGATAAAATTTTTACTACAACATAGTTGTGTGTCGTCAAAAAGTGGAGTTTGGGGATCGGCCTGGACTCCATTTCAATTAATCCCATATGTTATGTTATTCACTTTACGCGTTTCTCTCTTTCCGCGGTACCCTCCGGGTTACATTAACCGCGTAAAGTGAGGGTTAACTGTACAAGATTTTCTCGATTTAATGAACTAATTTGTGGCACCCATTTCCACTAAATCAAAATATCCGCGAAATCAAATTCCTGCAATTTTTGCTCAATTTACCAAACTACTGTATTTCACTAAATCAAGCATGATTTCGTTAAATTCTGCACTAAGTGCGCCTCACGTCGCTTGGGGTGTCAGATTTGTTTACGGTACATCCGCTCAGTCTGTGTCCTGCTGCCACCACGTGTGTTGTTCACTGCTACCTCTTGATCAACTAACTACACTGGAGCACCTTAGCTTTAGTCTTTATTCAAAACATCTTCAGAGGCAACTGGATTTACAGGGACTGAGTCTTGTATACCTTCCATAACATCAGGTGAGGTCAATAACATGGGATTCACTAATCCACGCACCACCTCCACCGCAAATGAAAGGAGAGCTTATATAAAAAAATGGGTGACATCATAACAGGTCAGGTCAAAAACATGGGATTCACTAATCCATGCACCACCTCCACCGCAAATGAAAGGAGAGCTTATAATAAAAAATGGGTGACATCATAACAGGTCAGGTCAAAAACATGAGACCCTCTAATCATCTACCCTACATCCACCTCAAATGCTTTCAAAGGATTTTTAACCTTAGACCAGTTATTATTAATACCCCAACACCACAACATCACTCACACAACATCTAGAGTTTAAAGCCTTGTGTGAGACACTGTGAGTTGGAGGCAGGGAGTACATTTGAGTACAGTAATATGTTGCTTATATTACGGCTTTTTCTTGACCACCGGGGTTAGTAATACATACAGCCAATGAAAAATCCATAATGTAAGCAACATATTTCTGTACTCAGATGTACTCCCTGCCTCCATCCTTCCTTGCCCCATGTCTCCTCCCTCCCTCCAACTCACAGTGTCTCACACAAGACTTTAAACTCTAGATGTTGTGTGAGTGATGTTGTGGTGTTTCTCAAATGTACAATGGTAAAGGACTAAATTTTTTAACAAACATTAAAATAAACTACAGTACTCCCTCTTTATCGACGGGGGTTACGTTCTGTAGACGGCCGTCGATAAAGAAACCGTCGATACCGTGGTGGTTACATAATTTTTCTAACTATTATTAGCATATGTTGAATAAATGTACCTTTAAGCATTAATGCGTTTCCTTTACACATAACCTTAAATAATAGTGTATAAATAATAATATAATAAGTGGACAAAAATACTAGCAAACTTACTATTTCATTTATTGAAGTGAACATCGGTCCTTACAGTAAACAATACAGTGTACAGTATATACAAGTGTGATGATTGAGGCTTATTAAAAGCCTGACCAGTCAGATGAGTATGATGAGTCAAGGTCTGCATCTTCTTGAGGGGTGTGGGCAGGTACTGCGTCTTGTTGTTGTGAGGTGCCGGCAGCTTCTACGTCTTGTTGTTGTGAGGTGCCGGCAGCTTCTGCCTCCTGTTGCAGGATGCCGGCAGGTTCGGCGATGGCAGGCACTCGGCGACTGAAGAAGTTGGTGATGGTGGTCTGTGCTTTCTTGCTTCTCATTTCCCTCTGCAGTTCTATATATGGCAACATAACATTTTCAATAGCTCTCTTTGCTTTAAGGGACCTATCAAGGGAGGGATCAATGTCATAGAGACGAGCAGAGAGGGCCTTACTCATTCTTATTACTTCACCAAGATTATCTAAAGGCATGGTGATAAGTTGATGTGATGAACCACCAGCAAAAGTTGAAAATCAAAGACTGTTGCCCACGCAGCTTGGCTGATGTCTGTGTTCAGGGAAGGCGGGCCGCGGGTAGACGCTAGTCACTCCACTAGTGCCGCCTAGCGGCGAAAGTACAAACAAGGCCCGCAGAGTTCAAATAAAGCCAAAATAAAAATCCGTCTAAATAATCCGTCGATAATCGAACCCGTCGATAAAGAGGGAGTACTGTACAGTACTCTGGCCCATTATAGTAAAAAATGGAGTTTCTAACTTAATTAGAACTGCATTTATGGACCCTGGTAGTTTAGACTCGAGGAAAACGTCCCCAGCATGCAGAAACATTCTGGGGAAGTGGGCTAGTATCCGTCCGTGCAAGGTGTCTAGTTTAGACACTTGGAAACTTTTCCCAGTAACTGGAAAAGATTGCGGGGATAAGGAATTTTTCCAGGTTTGAGAAAGTCGTCTGGCGAGCCGGAAATCTCTCATCCCCGAAAGTGCTCTGCACCAATTGTTCCGGCTAATGGGGATATCACTAAAGAACAATGTTTTCCATAATTAACTGAAGCATTATCAGCTCCATAAGCAACTACATTATTCACATCAAGACCAGCTCTTTCAATATTTTCCAATAAATTTTGTGAAATTGCATCAGAGCTCTCATTATTTTCCTCATACATCTTAAAGTTTATTTTTGATGCCACTTAAGGGATGAAAGTATCTTACAGCTACTGTAATTATTATTATTTGTATTCCCTTTATTGGATGCATCCATACTTATGGAGAATGGTCTCACACCTTAACCATCATGTACACCTTGTAAGTCATTTATCACAGTTTCAACTGAAGAAGGACACAGTACATTTTCTAAAATAGCCTCTGCTTTAACTCTTCCACAGTGAACAAGTTGGTAATCTTAGAGTCACTGTAAATTTTGGGCTGAAGCTTCATCAAGCGGTCCAATTTTAAGTACAGTAGCTTTGATGATGTTTAATGGCATGGTACAGTTATTTGTACACTTGGGTAACTTCAGAAATAGTGGCTTTGTGTGTGTCAGGTGAGCATATTTGAGAACTTGCCTTCATATGAGTAACAGGAGCTGTTCAGATGTGTCCTCATTGCACCAACACCATCATGACT
Source organism: Homarus gammarus (assembly GCA_958450375.1). NCBI lineage: Eukaryota > Metazoa > Arthropoda > Malacostraca > Decapoda > Nephropidae > Homarus > Homarus gammarus. The sequence goes on along the minus strand of CAUDMG010001614.1, from coordinate 1,953,196 downwards.
GTATCATATTAAGCACTACCACACTGAATTTAAAAAGTACAATACAGCTAGACCCCGACTTACGACCCAAATCCAGGTCGTAAGTCCGACATAGATGAACAAAAAATCCCCCCCCCCCCCAAAAAAAAAAAAAAAAATTAAAAATCTACAATGAAATACAGTACACTAAACGTAATAAATAATGAGGAATGGATACAGTATGACTGAGCACTTACCTTAAATGTAGTCAGCTGAATGCACATGGGGCCCCCATAATTTTCTATTTACAGGATACATGGAGACTATATTAATTGGAAGAAGCAGAAGAGGAGACTGGGCTGGGTGGGGCATCAATGTCGCTTTCTTCAGACAGGTTTATGTGCTGTGAAAACTTGCTGGTTGAAGGTATTGGATCATCTTGAGGGAGTGAAGAGGCAGCACTGGTGGGGCGTGAGGAGACAGCACTGAGGGACTTCTTGAAATAGATGTCCAATTTAGACTGCACAGTTTGCTTTTTCTTTTCATTATAAATTTCTCTGTAGCAAGCAAGTGCATCTTGGATTGTTCTGTCAACTTTGGCATAACGCTCATAATTTTGATCCATGTCATCAAACATTTGCATTGCTTTATTTATTGTAGCAAATGCCTCTGCCATTTGTTTCACTGAAAACTTTTTGGGGGGTGCAGGTTCTTCTTCTACATTTTGTCTCTTCTTACTCTGCAATTTTCTGTACATCTAGTTCAATAAGATCCTCGTTACTGAGCGCTTCTGCTACACTTTCAACCAACTGTCCAACATCTTCAGTATCAATTTCTAACTCCAGCTGTTTACCAAACTCCACTATCTTGTTACTAATATCCAAAATATCTTCATTTTCATTAAATCCTTTGAAACTGTTCACATAGCTTTTCAGGATTTTCTTCCATATTCCATTCATGCAATGTTTTGTAACCTGATCCCATGCTGTACTAATGTTCTTTATACTTTACAAAATGTTGTAGTCCTTCCAAAACTATCTGAGCATTTTCTCACCTTCAGTAGCAGCAACAGCCTGAGCGAAGGTCGTGCGTAAATAATACGCTTTAAAGGCAGCAATAGCAGCTTGATCCATGGGTTGGGTGACAGAGGTAGTGTTAGGTGGAATGTAGACTACCTTAACATCAGGGTGCATGTCGTCCAGGTGTGGTGGGTGTCCCGGAGCATTATCCAAAATCAGCAAAATCTTGAATGGAATCTGTTGTTGCAGACAATACTCCTTGGCTCGTGGAATGAAACAAGTCATGAACCAATCCTCAAACAGTGCTAGGGTCATCCAGGCTCTCTTCTTACTGCGATAAAACACTGGCAGTGTGTGCTTGCTGACATGTTTAAAAGCCCTGGGGTTCTCCAAATGATAGATCATGAAGGGCTTTAGCTTGAAACCAGCAACATCCCCCCCCCCCCCCCCCAACGGAAGTGTAATTCTGTCCTTGAATGCCTTGAATCTGGGCATTGTTTTCGCCTCTTTGTGGATGTATGTCCGCTCAGGCATGCGCTTCCCCAATAATCCAGTCTCATCCACATTGAATATTTGCTCAGGCAAATAATTCCCTTCCACAATCACATCATCTAACTCCTCCTTAAAAGCTTCGGCAGGATCAACATCGGCACTAGCTGCCTCTCCACTCACCTTAACATTGTATAGATTGTAGCGTTTTTTAAATCTATCCAACCACCCATGACTTCCTGTAAAGGTTTGATCACATTCATCTCCTGCCTGCTCCTTCAGGCTTTGGAACAGGCTTCTTGCTTTAGCCTGTATGGTTAGAACTCTTAAGGGTACACGCTTCTGTATCTGGTCTTCTATCCATATCACCAATAATTTTTCCATATCGTGAATAGGACCTTGTCTTCTCTTTGATATTATAGTTCCCTTTATAGGTGTTGTTCCTTTCACTACTTCATGAATATGTTCCTTGTCCTTCAGAATAGTGGATATAGTCGAGTGTGAGAAACCTAGGTCGCGTGAGATTGTTGCTACTGTTTTTCCATTCTCATACTGTGTTATTATCTTCAGTTTCATCTCAAAAGTAATTGCCTATCTCCTTTTCCTTGGAACACCACCAGCACTCTCACTTTTACGCTTTCCAGTCATTATAAAGTCAAATAAATACGATAATAACGAAAATTCACAGCGCGATCATTATAGGATACGATAGCCAAACACAAACAAAGCGCTCCGCTGAGTGAGTGTACCCACGAGGCGACCCGAGACGCGCCACCCTCTCGCCCGGGACAGAAACGTTTCAGTATAGAAAATGCGCGTGTCATTTGAAAATATTTTTGGTCACGACGGTCGCAGTCGTATGTCCTGACGGACGTACGGTCAGAGCAGGTCTTAAGTACCAATGGACGTAAGTTCATGTAGTCGTAAGTCGGGGTCTAGCTGTACTGTATAAACTAATTTTGTTTTATTTACATATTACTAATATGACAACAAGTTACATTGAAATATAATAATGCCCTCAATAATTTTACTGATTATAAAATGACATTAAATTGAGGGGTTTAAACGTTACTGTGACTGTATAAATATTAAGGCTTTTCTAAGTTACAGATTATAAAGGAAATAGACATAATAGAAATATAGTAACTGAAAATGTTCACGGATTACAAAATATGAGACTACAGTAAAGCCTTGAATAATGACTGTAATGTGTACTTCAATATTGCAGCGTATGGTGAATCATTGTATCGTGAATCATTAATTACCATTAAAATAAAGCAATATTAATAATAAGATACATTCCCTAGTGTGACCTTTTCATATCTTTTGTGTTGCTTTTTACCCTCTTTTTCCCCCCAAACAAAAAAATTAATGAAAAATGCAAATTATATTCTTTAAATAGTGTTTATGAATGCACCTCATGCAATATAAATCAATAATGATATGGTCACACAAGAGGAGATGGGACGCAATTGTTGTTGTCAGTGTTTACTCCCATGATGCCAGTTCTCCATCTGAAACTAAAGAAAATAGGACTGGTTGTAGCTGTAGTAAAATTAATGTAAACAAAATATGTATGTGTTAATTAATGTTATGTAATGTACAGTAGAAGAACCAGTGATGGTAAAGAACATAAAGTGAGAGATTGTTAGTGGAAGGCCAATGTATGTACATACGTTCAGTAAGTTTGTGATGGTTTCGACAGATTCAAAGGATTGGTAACCTCTGGTCGAGCCAAACACATGAGCAGTCTTGCCCTCCAACTTTTGTTTGTTTAATTGAATGTTATTACCAAATTTTCATTAATTGTTATTTGTTAAGGAGATATTTTTATTTGTATTCTTATATTTTATCATTTATGTGAGACTTGTGGCTATACAGTAAACCCCCGCTTTACGAGGTTTCACTTTACGCGTTTACGCGGTGCCCTGCCAAACCCGGAATGCTCACTTTCCGCGGTGTGTTTACCCTTTTACACGGAGAGCGGCGCGAGCAGGGTGTGCACAAGGTCGCCCAATCATCAAAACATTACTGAGTTCTTCACCCGCCACCCACCACAGCCGGCCCAAGTCAGTGATAGTGATAATGATAGTGAGGATATGGACTTATAGGGACTTTGAGGGGTTTGACAAAGAGGCCCTGCAAGCCTCTGTGGTGGATAGTGATACAATTGATACAAGTGATACAGGCGAGGGCCAATTATCTCCCCTCTGCCTCGGAACCAACCCCCCATCCCCGTGTGCCCAGCCATCTTTTCTACTAATGTAAGTGTTAAAAAACTAATATTATAGATATTTCTCTTAATTATTAATTGTGTGTGCATACCATCATAAATTTAAGAAGTTATTTTTACTACAACGTAGGTATTGTGTCTGAAAAGGTGGAGTTTGGGGGTCGGCCCGGTCTCTTTTTCAATTAATCCCATATGTTATGTTGTTCACTTTACGCGTTTCTCACTTTACGCGGGCCGCCGTGGGTTCAATTGACCGTGTAAAGTGAGGGTTCACTTAACTGTATTAGCAAGTTGATGGAGGTTTTTCCTTCATATCATTACTCTAGTCTCTGCTGTTGGACTAAACCTATTTTATGTGTGTTCCAAAGTATTTGTAACCTCTTTCTGTGTGTCTGTAAAAAAAAAATGTATGCCAACTTTACTTACCAGAGTGAAAGTTTACTTGACTTTGAAATTATAGTGAGCAAAATTTATCATTGTTGAGATTAAGATGAAATGTCTGAACCCTTAAATGGCGCCTGAGGATTCCGTGTCCCTCATCAGATGCAAAAAAAAAAAAAAAAGAGGGGGGGTGGCTCAAGGAATATGAAACTTCCATTTGTAATGACCGCCGTCCCAACAGCTAACTCCTACTGGTGATACACTATCTGCCATTTAAGGGTTACTATTGTAGATAAATATCTGCAAATTGAGTAAAACTTGAATTGTGAAGTTGTCAGTATCATATTTTACGAGACTTATGTCCACAACTTGTTTCACCAGATTTCATCTCATATTACAGATTATCCCAATGAAGCATGTGAAAAATTTAAGCCTCGACGCCACTAATCTGACAAACCGAGAGCTGACGGTTCTGCTGGCAGAGATGCATAACTTAGAACAGTTGACTCTGCGCCTAACCCTGCGGGCCATCATTAACTTCAACATTCCTAATGAAGAGGATGCCAGGGTCAGTAGCATCTTACTCCTTCACTTGTTCTTCATTTACAGGATCATGAAAATATATGGTGTTGTGGATCAGGGAAGGTTAGGCAAACAGGCCTTGAGGAGGAAGGAAATGGAGAGCAAGAAAAGGGAATGGATAAAAGAGGCTGTTTGCTCAATATTTTATAAAACTTTCTTTGAGAAGTTGGACCATCAAAAATTATTGATACCAGAAAACTATAATGTTTTGGGCCCTGTCCAGCAGACAGTGAGGATAAGAGCATATATCTGCCCCCTGTCCCCCTTTTAGGGATGTAATCACTAACAATAGCTAGTACTGTATTATATTTTCTTCATGTTTACTCTTCTTAAAGTTGTTACCTCTTCACATATGTGGTGGATTGAATTTATGGCTCAGAAGCTAGGGGATCATTTCAGAGTTTGCATGATACTGTTTTTGGAACTGGCAACTGGTGGTCATTACCCACTACTGTATACAGGTAAAAATACAGGTAAAGAATAAATTAAAAAAAACAAAACAATAACAATAAATCCTGTTAAATGCCATCAAAGTTGTGGGGTTGAGGGAAGTTCACAAGGAATCTCTTCACTCCTCTGTGGGAGCCTCGTGGGTGTACATGTGGCTTATGGAAGCTTCTCCAGCTCTGCCGGCATATTCTTCATCGTCGTCACTGAAATTCTCCCAAGATTCACTGGACTCATACCAGAAGACTTGACAAAATGTTTTAAGAAAAATAAATCATGGAATATTTAAATTGAGCCTACAAAACAATAGATTGCAACAGTTGCAGGATATATCTATTGTGCTGGAACCTCACACAATGTGAGACCTTTGACGATCATTGAACGAATCTGCAACATCAGGGAAGTGACACACTTCACCACTATGACTCGGTAACCAGAGAGTATCACCTCTGAGGTGTTCTCAACAGATTGTGTATGCGAGACTTCACCTTGATTACAGGTATCTTTGGGAAAACAGTACCTTGACAACTCAAGAGTTTCGCTGCACACTTTGTAAACTTTGTGGGTGACCCAACTCTCATATATACATCCTCACTACATCCTGGCATGTCCCACAGGTCTCCACCCACTCCTCCTGGAGACAGGCCTGGTACTTGACATTATTAAGGGCTTACCATGCTTGACCATAAACAGAATGATGAACCTATACAGGTAATCATACCTCTGTGCACTCATTTTCCCTTAACTATGATGCACGTACAGTAGGCTCTCACTAATAACGTTTAATAGGTGCCTGAAAAGCACCGTTATTAGCGAAAACGTTATTTGTGTGACATTAAAATACATGTAAAAAGGGTTTATTGGTGCCGCTGCCACAAGAATTTCACCCATTTTTTCCCCTTGAAGCCCTCCTAACACTATTTGTTAGCTGAAATAAAAAGAATTGCTATTCAATCATCAAAATAAAGAGTTTGAGTACCGTATATCTCGGCCTATAAGGCGTTGGGGTGCATAAGACGGCCCCCCCCAAAATTTCCTTTTAAAAAGTAGCTTTTGAGCTCTATTCGCTGTATAAGACCAGTACCCCAAATGTGACACTTACCCACTGACTCAGTAGTCCTCTACCAACCATCCTTGGTTTTTTAAAATAAGGCCAATTCAATTCAAGTAATGTCATCAAATGTTACCCGCTGGTGTAGTGTAAACACTAGTGACGTCACTGAAGCGTCTGCTATTTACCGGTAACTGGAACTAATGTCGGTGTCGAGTAAAATTTTTCCATTTACTTGAAATGGATTTACCGATTTATTTGTTTATTTATTTATTTATAATATACTGTAACATATTAAACACACTGCAAGTATTTTCTTTAATTTATATGCTTGCTTCACACGAGACGATCGGTGGCGGGAGTGTTACCTCGTCTCGGTGGTGGGACTGTGTTCCCACTGTTTACTGTACTTTTTTTTTAGTAAGTTCTTTTTTGTTATATTTTTTACTAAAAGTGTTATTTTATGTGGATAAAAATGTTACAATGGACTTAAAACTATAAAAAATCAACTGAGCATGCTTGAAAACATACATATCGACACCAAGATCACTCAGATTGACCAACTACATCAATTTCTATAAGAAAAATCAACTTTTGAAGGTCAATATGGCGGTCATCTTGAAAAATGGTCGCCATCTTGGATTTTTAAATGGTCAATCAGGCAGACTTGACTAGTAACCATTAGAGAATTACCATGCCAAATTTGGTGCTTGTACCACCATTTTCATGATTCTCTTGAAAAATTGCATTTAGCTGCCCCACTAATGTCACCACTCCCATCTCAACATGACACTGATATACTGAAATATTGTATTTCATACTACAGGTCGTCGTCGACTTACGACCTAGATTGGTTACGACCGCCCGGTCGTAAGTTGATCTGGTCGTAAGTCGGCATATGTTATAATTACCTTACGTATATTATAATGTGTAATGATAATATAATCATCTTTAAGTCATATTTTATCAACATTTTCTTTGTTCATTATTGTTACGGTCGTCAGGTTTAAGTCAAGCACTGCATACTACAGTACAATTGGTTTATTATTTACCCAACATACAAAAAAAAAAAAAAAAAAAAAAAAATACAGGTGCAAAACATATAAAACATTTTAGTTGCAAAACATACAAACACATACAAACATACAAAAAACATCTTATTGGCCGCTGGTGCTTGGCTGTGGATCGTCGATGTCGTCAGCTGGGGCAGCGTTTGGGGTAGCCGGAGGAGTTGTTTTTTTTCATGAACATGGTGAGCTTTGTCTGAATTGTTCCTTTCTTCTTCTCCTCGTAAATTTCTTGATACGGACGAAACGAATTGCGTGCCATCCGCTCAATCCTTGCAAATCGTTCGATGTTTGGGTCCATTCCTTCAAAATGGGTAAGAAGTTTATTCAGTAGAGATAAACCTTCTGATAATCCCTTAGTGGTGAACGTCCTTTGTGGCTCCTCCTCTTCTTTGTCCGCTGCTTCTCTCCTTTCTTCTTCTGCTACTTTTTCTTCTTCCAATTCGATTAGCTCTTCATTTGTAAGTTCTTCTGATTCTTGGTCTAGCAACTCCTCAACATCTTCCACTTCACATTCCAAAGAAAGATCTTTTGCCAGTTTTACTATTTTTTCCCGAATAAATTCAAGCTCATTTTCACTGACTCTCACTGACCATCACCACGACCTCATCTGCAAATTTGGTAAGAAGCTTCTACACCATCCCCGACACCGGCTCCTACTACCACCTGAGATCCCTTGTCCGAGAATTGCTGTTCGACACCACAACCGCATCCAGCCCATACGTGCACGAACTGATCGCTATAAGAACAGCCCAGTCCCAACCATTGTAAAAATTATCAACAACTTGTAATACTGTAACACTGTCACTATGTTGAAATGAACTGTAGTTTGAGCTTTTCCCCATCTAAGTTATTATATGTCTCATTTGTGTCACTTATGTTACTTGTATATTATTTGTAATTCGTAACCCATTCCCCAAATATGTAACTGTATATTTTCAGCCTTCTGGCTGCCAAGCCCCTTCAATAAACCGTTAATTATTATTATTATTATTATCCTGCAAAAGTATGAACATAGCGCTTAACACACTTTTTCCAGATGCCATTCATGCACTTCTCCGTCACAGCCTCCCAGGCGTTTGCCAGATTCTTGATACCCTTAAGAATATTGTACTGTTTCCAAAAGTCACGCAACGATAGTTCTGGGTCGGCATCTATAGCGTCTATGGCTTGGGCAAAGGTGGTTCGGAGATAGATAGCCTTGAAAGTAGCAATTGAACCTTGGTCCATAGGCTGCAAAATTGAAGTCGTGTTTGGCGGCAAAAAAACCACTTTCACGTCGCGATGAAGATCTGATAGATGAGGTGGATGTCCAGGCGCATTATCCAGTAGCAATAAAATCTTGAAAGGAATTTCTTTCTTCAAACAATATTCACGAACTTGAGGAATAAAACAATTTATAAACCAGTCTTCAAACAGTGCCTGTGTCATCCATGCTTTACGGTTAGAACGAAAGTAAACGGGCAGCGTGTGCTTGTTTACATTTTTGAACGCCCGCGGGTTTTCTGAATGAAAGATTAAGAAAGGCTTCAGCTTAAACCCCGCGATGTTCCCGCCAAGCAGCAGAGTAAGCCTATCCTTAAATGCTTTAAATCCAGACATGCTTTTGGCTTCTTTTTGGATGTAAGTGCATTCTGGCATCCGTTTCCAATACAATCCCGTTTCATCCACATTAAATATCTGCTCTGCTAGATATCCCTCATCCGTAATTAATTCATCCAGACTGTCAACAAACTTACGTGCTCCTTCCTCGTCTGCACTCGCTGCTTCCCCAGTCACTCGAACATTATGAAATTGAAATCTTTTCTTGAATCTCTTGAACCAGCCAGTACTTGCTGCAAATTCTTGACTGTAGTCTTCTCCGGCGCGCTCCTTCAAAGTCTGAAATAGACTTCTAGCCTTCGTCTGCACAGTAAAAAGGCTTAACGGTGTCTGTTTCTGGATCTGATCTTCCATCCAAATGTAAAGCAATTTCTCCATTTCGTGGAGAGGCCCAGTCCGTTGCTTCGTTATAATTGTCGATTGCATGGGTGCAGAACCTTTCACAGCTTCACGAATCCTTTCTTTATCCTTCAAAATCGTCGACACAGTAGAGTGTGATATCGTCAGATCACGTGCAATCACATTCACTTTCTTACCTCCTTCGTGCTGTTTAATCACCATCATTTTAGTGTTGAAATCAATGACCTTTCTTTGCTTCTTGGCAGGTTGAGGAGTAGATAAAGACAGTTTCCTCTTGGTAGACATCTTGGGGGGGGGGGGGTGGTTCAAGAAAAATTTCCAAGACAAAGGTCAGACACAAGGCAAACAGACACGGAGGGAAGTGTGCTGTACCAGCGAGCGTGTTTGTAATTGAGCGCGGGAATGCGCGCGGCTCCAGCTCCCGGCAGCGCCAGGAGGCTGGGGCTGAAACTGTCGTACCGCCGGTCGTAAAGTCGAACAGACGTAAGTTGCATAGGTCGTACGTCGACGACTACCTGTACATATGACTTTACAAAAAGAAATGTCCACGTCTGGTTAAATAACTCTTGTAGACATAATACCAGTTGAATAAACGAAACTAAAAAACTGGAGATTGTAATTACAGTGAAGCCTTGACAACTCCATTATGAAGTTAGGGATTAGATGACGCCAAATTCAATCACCTTAATGCACTTTAAGAGAGAGGAGTCACCGTGCCAGGGCTTAATATTATCCTGGACCCTAGAGGTTGATGACGTATTCAGTGTCGGGCAGAAATACATCGATGTACACAGCACCTGATCCCAATCAACTCCAGTATAGGTGTTAATAATGTAGAGGTGACCAGGTGTGTTGCACGTTGGTAGTGTTGGATGGTGATGCAGGAAAGAGGTAGTGTGTTGAGGGTGGTGTGTGGTTATGACTCACTCCCACAAACCCCCCCCCCCCACACCACTCACACATCCTCACAACTGTACCACAAAACCCCCACACTACTCATACAGCATCCTCACAACACTACCACAACCCCCCCACACCACTCACACATCCTCACAATTGTACCACAACCCCTCACACCAATTACACATCCTCACAACACTACCACAACCCCCCACACCAATTACACATCCTCACAACACTACCACAACCCCCCACACCAATTACACATCCTCACAACACTACCACAACCCCCCACACCAATTACACATCCTCACAACACTACCACAACCCCCCCACACCACTCACACATCCTCACAACACTACCACAACCTCCCACACCACTCACACATCCTCACAACACTACCACAACCCCCCACACCACTCACACATCCTCACAACACTACCACAACCCCCCACACCACTCACACATCCTCACAACACTACCATAATACGATTAATTATTTCTAGTGTGGTCGACTTCCTACACAAAGACAGGCTATAAATAGCCGTCTTATCTCAACCTCCTTCCTTCCCCCTCCATCCCTCTGTTCTCAGAGAGGTCTTGGTAAATAACTTTTGTTTGTTTATTTTCATTGTTTGTCTAATTTATCATGTTGTATCAAAGTAATATTACTAAAAGTTTTAGGCAGCTACCAAACAGGGAGATACTACTGCCTGGGAAGATATTGGAAGCATAATGTACAGTATTGTCTAATGGTAGACCCTGCTGCCATATGGCATCACGAAAATTGTGACCAAGTCTAAGGTTGCTGATTTATCTTTTTGCCTCATTTACACACAATTGCAGAGTTTCAATTGTTTCTCTTCCTTTGACAACACAACATGCATACAATATAATGTTTCTCACCTTTGATCTTTTTTCCATTTACAGTAGAAGTCCAAAAATCCGGACTGCTTGGGGATTGGGTCGGTCTGGATTTTCGGATTTTCCGGATTCTCAGGCAGTACTTTTAAAATTCAGATTTAAGGAGGAATAAATAAGATATGAACAGGTACATTTTGATAGTTTATTCATTAGCAAATATAGCATGCTTCATTTATCAAAACGAGCAGTTTTAAAGATAAAGCTGTGAATTCTAGAATTTTATTCTTTGCCTTTTTTATATCATAAATTGTAGACTTTCCAATGTCGTATGTTTCCATTAGAATAGTATTGCTCACACCACGTTCTAATTTCTTAATTGTTTCAAGTTTGTCACTAAATTTTAACATGTTCTTCTTTCTCTTCACACAATGAAGTTTATCTACTTTAGGAGCCATTATTATGGGCTTGTACAGTACTCTGTAAATGGAAAGAGTAGGATTCAGAATTACATACGTTGTCACAGTTTGATTGCTCGTTTTAAAGTGGCGACCACGTGGTCACTTGTTGTCGCTGTGCAGCTGTGGCGTTCATGCATGCACACATACACACAAAAGCCCGCTCAATTATATAAAAAAAAAAAAAAAATCGAAAAGTCCGGATTTTTGGACTTTTACTGTATTTATGGTTGGTTATTTAAAATAATGCCAATTCACTTCAAGTATTGGCATCAAATTTTACCGGCTGGTGTACACTAGTGACTCACTTAAGCGGCAGTTATTTAATTGGAACTAATGTTGGTGTGAGTAAAATATTTCCATTTACTTGAAATAGATTTGCCAATTTATTTGTTTATTTATTTATTTATAATATACTGTAATACATTAAACACACTGCAAGTATTTTCTTTAATTTATATACTTGTTTCGTGAAAAAGGGAGGCGACCATTATACCTGGTAGGTGATCATTAAGGACCAAACTCCGAATCCATGACGTGACTTCTGTTCATCATTTATATCCTAAATTTACCACTGTCGGTAGTTTCAAGAATTAATGCAGTCATTTACTGAATATTCTTTGTAAAAAAATAAATTTTAAATTAATTATTTATAGGAGATAAGTATTATGATCAGTAAATATACAGATATGCATTACTGACCACCTCCGAACACAAGGACGGCTAAAAATAGCCACAGGCGATCACAGTCAAGGTCACTTTCCCTGGCAGGACTTTGTGAGTGGTTTACCATGTTTCCATCACCACTCTTGACACGCAATATTTAAGAAGTAAAAATTTTATACTTGGTGCTTAAGACGACCCCCTAACTTTGGGCAGATTTTTTTAATGTTCAAATTCCGTCTTATAAGCCGAGATATACGGTAATATAACACTTAGTTTTTGAGGTGCTTGGTGTGATGATTGTTCCGTACCTGAGGGCCGCTAACACTTGCACTGTCTTTCATTCTACAAGCTAACCATTTCACACGAAAATGCTCCGTTATCACTAACAACCTGTTTCTATCGCCTTTATCATTCATAGCTCGCTTCGCATTTCCATCACTACCAAAATATTTTTAGCCCGCACAATACTCTTCTTGGTCTCCTCTAATTTCCTCTTAATATTTCGCACTGTAGACTCAGGACAGTTCAATTTCCTCACTTTAAAAGTTCCCAGTCATTCAGGTGGCAAATCACTCCCTCCACCTCCTCCCCTAGCCCCCACAGGCAAAAATGCGGAAGCCATTATTGATCACCGACCCTAACAACCACTGGTTATAGTGGCGAAAATCTCACACGTGGACGCAGCGCTGTATTCCACGGAGCGTGTGTGAGAGTGAGGCGGAGTGGACAACTACGTCATCAACATGGCGGCAAACAAACGCTATGCGCTCAGACGCTTCCCGCGAAATTTCCGTTATTCAAGAGAATCCAGATGTTATTATCGATAATGGGTATCTATTGTAACTTACCGTTATTGTCGAAAACGTTATTGTGGAAGTCGTTATTGGCGAGAGCCTACTGTAATTTGCTAATACAACCAATGGCCCCTCAGACACTCACTCCCATAAACTGTATGAATCGGAGAAGGTAATTATGAACTCCTGTTGGTTGCTACAATGCTTCTGCACTTCGTCTTGCATTGGATGTAAGGGAATGTCCAATAAACTAGCCCTCGCGTTGCGGGCATATCTGAGCCTGAAAAAAAATTCATAAGGCATCTGTTGGCAAAGGGTCAGTATCACTTTTCATACTAACTTGAACATGTATAAAATTTTGGACACATTAGGCAGATTTACATTGCCTAACCACACCTAGATTTTGAACTTGCTTTAAATCAGGGCCTCAAATTTAGCATAACTTGATTTTTAGCCCCCAAACACACTATAAAAGCCTTCAGTATACAAATGTAGACAGGTTTTAGTAACAGCTTTGAACCTCTTGATATGACCTCTTAAAGTACTTCAAATTGGAGGTAAAAGAAATGTTGACACCGATGTTGAAACTTGTATAATTGGGTTAAAATGGCATCACAGGCATTCAAATTTTAGTTGGAAAATTGCTGTAGTTCTAAGTGCTTGTTTAGTACAGTAGTTGTTCATTGTTTTATACGGGTGTAAATAATACCTCGCTGAAATTGTTACAATGTTTATTTTTAAGAGAAACTATATCATGGCAAGTTTGTCTCCAGATGAATACAGAAATGGTTGCATTAGTCCACCTTCATTAGTTCTCCTTTGAGATAAAACCATTATACTATTGCAATTTTTATTAATACAGGGACCTTAAGGGTCTCAAATTTGGGATACAGTATTCCCTTAAAGCTTACTGGGGTTAGGTAAAATGGACCCTGTGAGAAAGCAAGACCTGCGAGTTTTCATGCCAGTCCCAGGAATGTGTGCAAAATACACACGTATATAAATAGCTATATGTACATGTATAACAACATGTATGCATAAGACAATATAATAAATATGAAATAACATAAATAAATAAACATAAATATGAAATAACACTGTATGAACATTAGGTCTATACAGTGATGGATAGTTGTGGTAGTGACAGTGCAAAGACCATACCTCTGAAACAACAGCTGATCTGGTGCACAGGATGTAAATAATCCCTGTAGTGGACAGTTCCTAGCAAACATGCCCGGTACCGATAAGTATTTGTAATGTGTATACCATAGGTACCTGTAAGTATAATTATATCCTTTTGTATTAGATTGGGTAAATTCTATTAATAATAACAACAAATGTATAATAACACTGTAGGTCCATAAAGTGATAGTGAGCTGTGGTAGTGAGAAACATCAGAGCATACAGCCAGTGACTTGGCTTTGCCAGTACAGTAGGCTCTTAAACGTGCTAAAATTATTTTCCAAATTATACCTTGCTAATTATAGGTTGCATCTTATGACCTGGGAAATATGGTGCTCTGTACTGTCCTGTAGTGATGACTCCTCTTGATCCCTGGCACACAGCCTCAGATTTATTTTATTTATTTTCCATGGCAATCCGTGAGTTTCCGAGGGACGCAAGCTTTACAACTGCGAGCTTTAAAGGAATACTGTATTTTCAAAATTTTAAATGCAGTAAGTCCTCTCTTAACGTCGGGGTTATGTTCCTAAAAACGCGACGTTATACGAAACAACGTTAAGCGGATCAATTTTCCCCTTAAGAAATATATAAAATATGGGAGTTACTTTCCCCTGCCTCCCTTTAACCCATAAAATACATTACATATACAGAAAATAATTGCCATTTCTTTAGAAAATAATGTATACATATACAGCTCCTCCCCGACTTACGACGGGGTTAGGGACCCAAATCCAGGTCGTAAGTCGAAATGTTCGTAAGTCGGAAATGCTTAAATAATACATAGAAAATCTAAAATGGGTGTCTCTTTTTCTTCTCAGCACCACAAAACACTCACTTTTAAGCTTGCCAGCCATTTTAAAGTGAATTACAAACGAAAATTTGGTCTGTGTACTGACATTGGGACTCGAAAATACGTAATTTGACCAAATTTTGATACAACTGAGGCAGGTCGTAAGTGCGGGTGGTCGTAAGTCGAGTAGGTCGTAAGTCGGGGAGGAGCTGTACAACTACTAAGTTTGTATTGGTACTCACCGATGGACGTAGGTGGTAGAGCGAGTGTGTGGTGGGTAGTGAAGCGGAGGAGGCGGATGGCGGGAACGGAGGAGGAGGGTGGTGAGTCACTGACACTGCGCCAAGCCGAGAGAGCGTAACGCGGCCAGACGAGAGCGGGCGATGCACCGTAAAATGCAGTCTGTGACGACGCAAAACGGTGTATCGGATCACCGGGATGTTAAACGAATTTTTGGTCTCTTAAAGTTTTGCAACATAGTACCGAAATAACATTAAGCGTGGACTTACTGTACTGTACCTATATCCTGTATACAGATCCTTTATAATGCAATAGCTCACCCAGCAGGGATGGGTCCTAAGTCTAGGCACAAAATTTATTTATATTCATTTACACAGCATATTGATACATATATTCTGCAGGTAGTTTTATGAAATATAATTTAATCATTTTGGGTGTAAAATATATGATAACATGTACACTAAAGACCCAGAAAGGTAAGCAATCAGTACCGTCTGTTTGGCATCACCATGACGCCTGACTGAGGCGCTAAACAGCCTGTGTCTTACCTTTATTCATTACACATACATACTTACCCTAGTAAAAATTATCATATATGCCATATTCAGTGTATTATCTACCATAAATATAATGGAAAGACTTGGATTTCAGAGCATTTCAGACTTGGGAATTTTGGATAAGGGATACCCAACCTGTACTGTACTGTGAATAATGACACGCCATATTTTGATTGCAGGTGGCCATGCTACCCAACATCAAGATACTGAGCATTGAGTTTCTCTACCCCGACTTAGAGCTTGATACAACAAATGACAATCTGGATTTTGAATCTAAGGACATGATGAGCTTTTTGTCTTGTTTCTCATTAGTAAAGGAACTTTACTTCTACAACACTGTTCTTGCTCCAGCATCATATTTGGTGAGTGACATAACTATTTGTATTGTACTTTTGAAACAATGTTTGTCCCTGAGTCATCATCAGCTGAAGATTACTTTGTAGAGAACTAGGAAGTTAGAAATAACAAGTAGCTTAAGAGCTTGATACAGTAAGACTTTAAATTACATGTAACTAAGTCATATAGTTTTATTTACAGTAAGACCCCTAAAGTAAAACTTTATGGGGCTCAGGCTGGTGCGACATATGTGGACCCCTCCCCCCCTTGCCCAAGTAATTTCAACCACCATTTTGCTGACAAAAAACACATCCCAAAACAAAATTAAAGTTAATACTTATTTAGTGTACTTATATTGTGGCAGACGAATCTTGATGAATCTTGAGTTGGAGGACAAACTAACTTTACTGTAGTTTCACTTATACAGGTTGTACTTCTCTAGTCCGGCATAATGTGGTCCGGAAACTCCCGTGGTCCGTAACGATTTTAGTTTGTCCAATAGGTAGATAAGCAGCTTTTTTTTTTTCATCTGAATGATTATTATTATTACAGGAGTATAAATTTTTGCCCCTCAGGCCCCAATGTGGGTCAGTGACCTATGCTCGGGTGGCCTAATCCCCGTAAAAAAAAAAAAAAAAAAAAACGGGAAATTAAGGTTTGTTTACATCCGGCAGTTCGGCTGCTCTCTCTCTCTCTCTATCTCTGCTTGTCTATACAGAGTACAACATTTAACCCTTCAATATATATGAGCAGTAAATAAGTGTTGCTTTCATATTCTTATGTAGAGTAATGACGATATCTTTTCACATGTGCGCACTTACATACGATCAGTCTCACTTTTTTTTACCATTAATGGTTAGCTACTTATATTGTTCCATTTATTAACATTAAATAACATTACAGATACTTCAAACAACCATAATAATTTTTTTTTACATTAATTTTACTACAGCTAAACTCAGGGTCTTATTTTCTTCAGTTTTATATGTAGAACCAATCAGTCACTGGTTTCATAAGCTTTAACATAAACAATGCCGGCAGCCGTCTCGTCTCCTCTATATTCCACGTATTATTAATAAATTGTATTGTTAATTTTGCACACACAAACATTAATTCAATAAAAACAAATTCAGAAACATTAATTAAAATATATATGAACAGTAAATAAGTGTTGCTTTCATATTCTTATGTAAAGTAATGACGATATGTTTTCACGTGTGCGCACTTACATATGCGATCTCTCTTTTTTCTTTACCATTATCATTAGCTACTTCTATTGTTCCATTTATTAACATTAAATAACATTACTTAAAACAACCATATTAATTTTACTACAGCTACAACCATGGTCTTATTTTCTTCAGTTTTATATGTAGAACCAGTCAGTCACTGGTTTTGTAATCAACGAAAACAATGCTGTGTCATTTCCTCGTGTGTTTTAATATTCTACGTATCATTAATGAATTGTATTGCTCATTTTGCACACATAAACATTAACTCAATACAAAAGACATTCAGTAATAAACAATAATGAATCTCTTGTACATTAGAGAAATGACACTGTTTACACGATTATGCATGTTGTCTGCACGTTGGCGGGCCATTCAAACCCGTCGAAATTCAAGTTTCCGCCGTCAAAATTTTTATTTTTTTTTTTTTTTTTGTGTGTTCCAATAAAATACGTTAAGAATTAAAAACTCACAAAATTTGAGAAGCTACTATACGACATTTAACCCTTCAATATGTTTTCAAAGAGACCATGACGCAGAGAAAGTGGTGCTAGTGCTTCCAGGCATAAGCACAAGTCACTATCTATCCAGGAAAAGGGTGAATTTCCATGGTCCGGCCATTTCCATGGTCCGGCACCTGTCAGGTACCGAGGTTGCCGGACTAGAGAGGTACAACCTGTATTTATTCTTCACATTTATTCTTTACATTTACTGGTACAGTATAGGTATACAGTACAGGTGCTCCCCGACTTACGACGGGGTTAGAGACCCAAATCCAGGTTGTAAGTCCGACATAGAAAAAATAAATAAATACCGTATATACCCGTGTATAGCACGAGTTCTTAAGACCAAATTTTTTGGCAAAAAGTTGGGGGTCGACCTCTATACGGGTAATAGTTTCGTTAGGTTGAAAAATATTTACCAGTAACTACCAGTAAACAATGGAAACGACGCACCAACACACCACCCGCTGTGAGTGTCGGTACAGTTGCCAGGGCAGATCTCTTGCGTCATCATAGCAAGCCCAAAGTAGCCAAATCCATGGTATGGTAGCACAGGACGATGTAAAACATAAAGTATTCATTTTTAAAAGTTTATTTATAGATACATAAATTTTTGTTAATTAAATTTGAAACATCAATCTTTGTTAAATAAATTTGAAACAAAAGAAAAATACGATACCTTATTTATAAATATTTTCATTAAAATATTACATCACAAGTATATTTTACCTTAACTGTGCCTGAATGAATATATTCTCAGAAATAAATATGGAAATGTAATATTTTTGCTGAAATGACGTACGTATTACAGTGGAAAGTGGGATAAAATTGTGACGAAAACAATGACTTTCACTTTCTTTCGTCGTTCAAAAGATTTTACCGTAATCGCTTTTTGAATGGTTTTCAGTTAAAAAACTGTTGAATTACAATATTATTCTATCCTAATTGACTTGAATAAATACTACGATACCATATTTCTGAATATTTTCATTAAAATCCATCAAAATCATTTTCATTGTCATCATCTGCAGCACCAAACAACTCCTCCCAGTCCTCTCCTTGAACAGCATCGTCATATGGATCAACACCATCATCAGCCATAGGATCATCAATATCTTCATCCTCATTCACTCTCTCATTAGGCTCATAATCCCACAACAAGTCGTCTTCTGTTCCATCAAGAGCATTCGAAATTCCACATTTCTTAAAAGATTTCACCACAATTTCTGGTCTGATTGCATCCCAGGCCTCTACAATCCATTCACATAATGTTACTAGTGATGGAGCTTTGATGTTGCCTCCCTTTGTGTATGTCTTATCGCCTTCTATCATCCAGTTGTTCCACTTCACTCTTACCGCATCTTTAAATGGTTTGTTTATGGAAACATCCAGTGGTTGGACAAGACTTGTTAATCCACCAGGAATCACAGCTGTATCAGTGTTTTCCTTCCTAATCCCAGCAGTAACACTGTCAACAAGAGGTGACCGAAACATATCCCACACAAGAAGACTTTTTTCTTTGCACAGTCCCCCTGGTCTAAAGTTCAGACTTTTTTAAGCCATATTTGTATGCCGCCTTCATCCATCCATCCTTTCTCGTGCACATGGATGATTAAAAAAATGCTGTCTGACTTGCAACACTGTTGGAAGGGTCAGGTGGTTCTAACGGCACCTGCCAGGACCCGGTAATCAAATTCATAACAGTGTCTAACCTCAATTACTGTAGTTTATCTGATGTAGGCAATATGAAGTAAAAAATACCAGTTAAAGTGAGAAATTGGAAGAGAATAAACAAGAAAGATGTCGTTGGGCTATTTTTGGTACAGCTGAGGGAGAGTCACGCAAATAACCGTAGTACTGGTGTTTGTTTGGTGTCTCCTGTATTTTTAAAAATGAATACTTGTAAATTAAAAGTACCGTAACATTGTATTATAAACAAACTTGTCATATTTCTGGAAAATAAGAAGCAAGAAAATAAGAATATACCGTTAAACACAATTTCAACGTACGCTAAAATTAAAAGCTGCTTAACAAGGGCCAATGCAAACACAAAGCCTCCGTGACCAGGGCTCTACCGTATCAGCTAGGCGGTACACGTGTTTTTCGAATCGTTTTCAGTTAAAAAACTGTTACATCACAAGTGAATTAGGATAGAATATTATTGTAATACAACAGTTTTTAACTGAAAACCATTCGAAAAGCGATTACGGTGACATCTTTTCAACGAAAGAAAGCGAGTCATTGTTTTTGTCACGATTTTATCCCACTTTCCACTGTAATACGTACGTCATTTTAGCAAAAATATTACATTTCCATATTCTCAGAAATAAATACAGTGGGGTATGCTATAACGAATGGATCCTACTACGAATATTCCTATAACGAACGGTTTTACCTATAAAATTGAGAATGCTATAACGAACAAAACTCCTACAACGAACATTTAAATTTTTTTTTTTTTTTTTTTTTTTATACTAATTTATTGTATTTTTATTACAAGTATTAATGATATTCTTTATTTCAGGGGTTTAGATGCATATTTATGCACTTATTTACAATTTTTACAATTTTATATTATATTTTTAAGTGTTAAGTGGTTGTATTTGGGGGCCTGGAACGGATTAATCCTATAACGAACGAATGCTATAACGAACAAGGTTCTAGAACCAATTAGATTCGTTATAGCATACCCCACTGTAGTAGTTTTGCTGAAACGTGATGTATTTCAATGTAAATTAGGATAAACTACATGACGAAAACAAAAGACTTTACCAAACCTTCCGATGTTCAAGATATGTTACTCGTTTTTTTAATAGTTTTCAGTTAAAATACTGTTATATTAGAGATATTCTATTCATACTGTGCTTGATATAATACATTCACGGAAATGTAATATTTTTTGCTGAAATGACGTACGTATTTCAGTGGAAAGTGGGATAAAATTGTGACGAAAACAATGACTTTTGCTTTCTTTCGTTCAAAATATGTTACCGTAATCGTTTTTCGAATGGTTTTCAGTTAAATAACTACAGGTAGTCGTCGACTTACGACCGAGATTGGTTACGGCCAACCGGTCGTAAGTTGATCTGGTCGTAAGTCGGCCTATGTTATAATTACCTTACGTATATTATAATGTGTAATCATCTTTAAGTCATATTTTATCAACATTTTCTTTGTTCATTATTGTTACGGTCGTCAGGTTTAAGTAAATCACTGCATATTACAGTACAATTGGTTTATTATTTACACAACATACAAAAAAAAAAAATACAGGTGCAAAACATATAAAACATTTTAGTTGCAAAACATACAAACATACAAAAAACATCTTATTGGCCGCTGGTGCTTGGCTGTGGATCGTCGGGGTCGTCAGCTGGGGCAGCCTTTGGGGTAGCCGGAGGAGTTGTTTTTTTCATGAACATGGTGAGCTTTGTCTGAATTGTTCGTTCTTCTTCTCCTCGTAAATTTCTTGATATGGACGAAACGAATTGCGTGCCATCCGCTCAATCCTTGCAAATCGTTCAATGTTTGGGTCCATTCCTTCAAAATGGGCAAGAAGTTTATTTAGTAGAGATAAACCTTCTGATAATCCCTTAGTGGTGAACGTCCTTTGTGGCTCCTCCTCCTCTTCGTTATCCGCTGCTTCTCTCCTTTCTTCTTCTGCTACATTTTCTTCTTCCAATTCGATTAGCTCTTCATTTGTAAGTTCCTCTGATTCTTGGTCTAGCAACTCCTCAACATCTTCCACTTCACATTCCAAAGAAAGATCTTTTGCCAGTTTTACTATTTTTTCCCGAATAACTTCAAGCTCATTTTCACTGTCAAATCCTGCAAAAGTATGAACATAGCGCTTAACACACTGTTTCCAGATGCCATTCATGCACTTCTCCGTCACAGCCTCCCAGGCGTTTGCCAGATTCTTGATACCCATAAGAATGTTGTACTGTTTCCAAAAGTCACGCAACGATAGTTCTGGGTCGGCATCTATAGCGGCTATGGCTTGGGCAAAGGTGGTTCGGAGATAGATAGCCTTGAAAGTAGCAATTGAACCTTGGTCCATAGGCTGCAAAATTGAAGTCGTGTTTGGCGGCATAAAAATCACTTTCACGTCCGGATGAATATCTGATAGATGAGGTGGATGTCCAGGCGCATTGTCCAGTAGCAATAAAATCTTGAAAGGAATTTCTTTCGTCAAACAATATTCACGAGCTTGAGGAATAAAACAATTTACAAACCAGTCTTCAAACAGTGCCTGTGTCATCCATGCTTTACGGTTAGACCGAAAGTAAACGGGCAGCGTGTGCTTGTTTACATTTTTCAACGCCCGCGGGTTTTCTGAATGGAAGATTAGGAAAGGTTTCAGCTTAAACCCCGCGATGTTCCCGCCAAGCAGCAGAGTAAGCCTATCCTTAAATGCTTTAAATCCAGACATGCTTTTGGCTTCTTTTTGGATGTAAGTGCGTTCTGGCATCCGTTTCCAATACAATCCCGTTTCATCCACATTAAATATCTGCTCTGCTAGATATCCCTCATCCGTAATCAATTCATCCAGACTGTCAACAAACTTGCGTGCTCCTTCCTCGTCTGCACTCGCTGCTTCCCCAGTCACTCGAACATTATGAAATTGAAATCTTTTCTTGAATCTCTTGAACCAGCCAGTACTTGCTGCAAATTCTTGACTGTAGTCTTCTCCGGCGCGCTCCTTCAAAGTCTGAAATAGACTTCTAGCCTTCGTCTGCACAGTAAAAAGGCTTAACGGTGTCCGTTTCTGGATCTGATCTTCCATCCAAATGTAAAGTAATTTCTCCATTTCGTGGAGAGGCCCAGTCCGTTGCTTCGTTATAACTGTCGCTTGCATGGGTGCAGAACCTTTCACAGCTTCACGAATCCTTTCTTTATCCTTCAAAATCGTCGACACAGTAGAGTGTGATAGCGTCAGATCACGTGCAATCTCATTCACTTTCTTACCCCCTTCGTGCTGTTTAATCACCATCATTTTAGTGTTTAAATCAATGGCCTTTCTTTGCTTCTTGGCAGGTTGAGGAGTAGATGAAGACAGTTTCCTCTTGGTAGACATCTTGGGGGGGGTGGTGGTTCAAGAAAGATTTCCGAGACAAAAGAAAGGCACAAGGCAAACAGACACGGAGGGAAGTGTGCTGTACCAGCGAGCGTGTTTGTAATTGAGCGCGGGGATGCGCGCGGCTCCAGCTCCCGGCAGCGTCAGGAGGCTGGGGCCAAAACTGTCGTACCGCCGGTCGTAAAGTCGAACGGACATAGGTCGTAAGTCGACGACTACCTGTATTGTATTACAATAATATTCCCTCCTAATTGACTTGCATAAATACTTGAATGGAAATATACAATATTTTTGTTGAAACTACCCGCGTTTCATTGTAAAGTGTCGTAATAATAAATGGTAAACAAGTTTATAGGACGTAGTGTTTCTCTGAAGGTTTTGTTGTTCCTTTACCCTCAAAAACTTGGGTCGACCTATAAACGAGGAATATCATAAATTAACGATTTCTTGGTCAAAAAATCGGGGTCGACCTATATACGAAGGGGAGTTATAGACGAGTATATACGGTAAATAAAAAATAAAATAAAAAATAAAAAAATTTCAACATTTTTTTTTTTTTTTTTTTTTTTTTTTTTTTTTTTTAAATTAAAAATCTACAATGAAATACAGTACACTAAACGTAATAAATAATGAGGAATGGATACAGTACAGTAAAAGTAATAAATAATGAGGAATGGATACAGTATGACTGAGCACTTACCTTAAATGTAGTCAGCTGAATGCGCACAGGGCTCCCATAATTTTCTATTTACAGCATACATGGAGACTACTGTATATTATTTGGAAGAAGTAGAAGAGGAGACGGGGCTGGGTGGGTCATCAATGTCACTTTCTTCAGACAGGTTTATGTGCTGTGGAAACTTGCTGGTTGAAGGTATTGGATCATCTTGAGGGAGTGAAGAGGCAGCACTGGTGGGGCGTGAGGAGACAGCACTGGGGGACTTCTTGATAGATGTACAATTTAGACTGCACAGTTTGCTTTTTCTTTTCATTATAAATTTTCCTGTAGCAAGCAAGTGCATCTTTGACCATTCTGTCAACTTTGGCATAACGCTCATAATTTTGATCCATGCCATCAAACATTTGCATTGCTTTATTAATTGTAGCAAATGCTTCTGCCATTTGTTTTGGGGGGTGCAGGTTCTTCTACATTTTGTCTCTCTTCTTCCTCTGCAATTTTCTGTGCATCTAGTTCAATAAGATCCTCGTTACTGAGCTCTTTGGCTACACTTTCAACCAACTGTCCAACATCTTCATTATCAATTTCTAACTGAAGCTGTTTACCTAACTCCACTATCTTGTTACTAATATCCGAAATAACTTCATTTTCATTAAATCCTTAGAAACTGTTCACATATCTTTTCAGGATTTTCTTCCATATTCCATTCATGCAATGTTTTGTAACCTCATCCCATGCTGCACTAATGTTCTTTATACATGACAAAATTTTGTAGTCCTTCCAAAACACTCTTGAGCGTTTTCTCACCTTCAGTAGTAGCAACAGCCTGAGCGAAGGTCGTGCGTAAATAATACGCTTTAAAGGCAGCAATAGCACCTTGATCCATGGGTTGGATGATAGAGGTAGTGTTAGGTGGAATGTATACTACCTTAACATCAGGGTGCATGTCGTCCAGGTGTGGTGGGTGTCCCAGAGCATTATCCAAAATCAGTAAAATCTTGAATGGAATCTGTTGTTGCAGACAATACTCCTTGGCTCGTGGAATGAAACAAGTCATGAACCAATCCTCAAACAGTGCTAGGGTCATCCAGGCTCTCTTATTACTGCGATAAAACACTGGCAG
Source organism: Homarus gammarus (assembly GCA_958450375.1). Classification (NCBI taxonomy): domain Eukaryota; kingdom Metazoa; phylum Arthropoda; class Malacostraca; order Decapoda; family Nephropidae; genus Homarus; species Homarus gammarus. Next base: position 1,928,611 of record CAUDMG010001614.1, on the reverse strand, counting down.
TGTGTGCTTGCTGACATGTTTAAAAGCCCTGGGGTTCTCTGAATGATAGATCATGAAGGGCTTTAGCTTGAAACCAGCAACATTCCCCCCAACAGAAGTGTAATTCTGTCCTTGAATGCCTTGAATCCGGGCATTGTTTTCGCCTCTTTGTGGATGTATGTCCGCTCAGGCATGCGCTTCCACAATAATCCAGTCTCATCCACGTTGAATATTTGCTCAGGCAAATAATTCCCTTCCACAATCACATCATCTAATTCCTCCTTAAAAGATTTGGCAGCACCAACATTGGCACTAGCTGCCTCTCCACTCACCTTAACTTTATGTAGACTGTAGCGTTTTTTTAAATCTATCAAACCACCCTTGACTTCCTGTAAAGATTTGATCACTTTCATCTCCTGCCTGCTCCTTCAGGCTTTGGAACAGGCTTCTTGCTTTAGCCTGTATGGTTAGAAGGCTTAAGGGTACACGCTTCTGTATCTGGTCTTTTTTCCATATCGTGAATAGGACCTTGTCTTCTCTTTGATATTATAGTTCCCTTTATAGGTGTTGTTCCTTTCACTACTTCACGAATACGTTCCTTGTCCTTCAGAATAGTGGATATAGTCGAGTGTGAGAAACCTAGGTCGCGTGAGAGTGTTGCTACTGTTTTTCCATTCTCATGCTGAGTTATTTTCCTCATTTTCATCTCAAAAGTAATTGCCTGTCTCCTTTTCCTTGGAACACCACCAGCACTCACTTTTACGCTTTCCAGTCATTATAAAGTCAATTAAATACGATAATAACGAAAGTTCACTGCGCGATCAGTATAAAATACGATAGCCAAACACCAACTAAGCGCTCCACTGAGTGAGTGTACCCACGTGGCGACCCGAAACGCGCCACGCTCTCGCCCGGGACGGAAACGTTTCGGTATAGAAAATGCGCGCGTCATTTGAAAATATTTTTGGTCACGACGGTCGCAGTTGTGTGTCCCGACGGACGTACGGTCAGAGCAGGTCGTAAGTCCATGTGGTCGTAAGTCGGGGACTACCTGTATATTATTTTATGCAAGTAAATCACTGCAGGTGCGCGTGATCTAGGTATATGCTGATAACCACCAGGAAAGAAGAAAACACGTGGTTATCAGCATATTATTTTATATACTGTACAAATAATAGCCTCTTCCACTCACAAACCATCCTCTGGGCGATTTGATAGATGAGCCTGTCTGTCGCCGTGGACGGGCAGAACCTCTTGAAATGATTTTTCCATGATTTTATAGTTTCATTACATGTAACAATGGTAACATGCATAGCCATCTCACAGGCCACAGCTGACTGGCAACATGTGTTTGGTTTTGAGTTTTGGATTTTTGTTTTGATTAGCTGAAACTGATACATAACTATGGCAGTGCATTCTTGTTGGAGTCCATTAGTTTTCTTTCTTTTTTTTTATCTTAGGTCACACTGGAACTCATGGAGACTGTATGATATTTTTGTATTGTTACCAAACTATATTGTGTGCAACCAAAAAATCCCATATTTTGATGATTTATCCAGACTAAAAATACCAAATTTTTTCATATACTGTACTGTATTGGAAACCTCCCTACACTGAACTGGATACTCTCCAGTGATTTCGGTACAGTACAGAGAGGTAATACTGAATCTGAATACAGTTGTTGAAAAAAAGAAAAATGGATATGTCAATCAGCTTGTCTCCTCAGGTGTATGGCTGTATCGGAGGATCGTTGGCAGTGTTACATAAGCTACAGCATCTGTCGGTAATATCTTGCCACGAGGACGTCCCCAGGGAACTCACACATCACCCTGATAATGATAATTCAAAAATTTATAAGCATTACAGTGGAGTACCTCGCATGCTGGCAGATCTTCAGGTAATGTTAAGCTGGATTAAGTTCAATAAAATAATGGTTTTGTAGGAGAGGCAGTACTTTTATGTTAAAAAAATTGGTATAATTATTTTATTTGGATTTATATCCCTATTAATGTGTTGTACAACTGTGTTATGACCATGAAAATAAAATTTTCTTCAGGATGAGACAACATTCAAGCACCTGCGAGCATTAAAGACTCTGACAATGGATGAGTTATACATCAATTCAAGCATAGACCGCATGATAGAGTTGCTCAGGTTGTGTGGAGTGATGGTGGCCGTTCACTACCGTCCTGGGGTGCACAGGTACCCATACCGTGCTAAGGGATTGACCATAGTTTTTCCTTCACATGTGCCACTGTGATGAAGCTATTTCTGACTTTAAATTATGTCTTAATTAATTTTCTTTTATCATAATTATTTGTGTGTTTCATGGTCCTCTGAGAGCTTTTTTAATCTTTTAATTGTAATGATAATATAAAAGAATAATCACTCGAGGTGTATTGTACTAAAGTAAAGATGATGTAATTTGTTTCACGTGTGTACATAATCAGCAGATGTCTGGTAATGAGTAACAACTGTTTTTTGCTTCCAGATATCTTGAATAGAAATTGTGTAAAAAAAAAAAAGTTTTGGATGCATATAGTGGGTAATATGTGGAGCAGCATTGTAGTGTGGACAGTAGATTGTGGGAGAGTTTGACATTGTACTGACATTGTAGAAGGTAGTGAGGGATAAAAAAGGTAAAGACATTAGGTTTAGCTCCAGTGAATAATGTACACTGGGACAGGCAGATCCTGATTTAAAAAAAAATTGTAGTTACAAAAAAATAAACAAATAAAGCGTCTCGTTCTTTGATTTAGGAGGAAAAACCATGGTTACGATATTTTTTCCATTTTTCATACTAAATATACAGGGGGTATACTGTGTCATATGGCTGTGTATTTACATGCCGTTAATAAACTAAGATGAGTGCTGTATGTTCTTTTATATCAGTCACCGTTGTCAGGGCGGTTTGGTTTTCTATGAAAGATGTAAAAGATGGATGTCCTTTAAAATTTGTTTACTTAATGTGAATTATATTGGTTCAATGTAATTTCTAATATTTTGTAATCATATAATTTAATGTACTTATACGATACTTCTAGAAAGAAGTTTCGAGTTAATATTCTATTTGGAAAAGATTTATTGTTGTTTACATGGGAGATGCTCTCTTCTCCAGGGTTGAATTCAGGGTGTAGATGTTAGATCAGGACAGTGATTGTTATCTTGTTTCATCCATTGCATATCCTGCATTTTGTTATTAATTTATTCCCTAGCATTTTATTTATTTTTTTTTTAAGGGGATTAGCCCACCCGGGCACAGGTCACTGACCCACATCGGGGCCTGCGGGGCGAAAATGTAATGATAATAATAATAATAATAATAATATAAAACACAAAGAAATACAAAAATGAAAACAAAAATAAAAAGTGAGAAACAGGATATGTATGTTGTGTTGTCAATAGTAAGAGAAACAATTGAAACCTTGCAATTGTGTGTAAATGAGGCAGAAGTCAGATCAGCAACCTGGGACTTGGTCACAATTTTTGTGATGCCATATGGCAGCAGGGTCTACCATAAGACAACACATTATCCTTCCAGTATCTTCCCAGGCGGTAGAACCTCCCTGTTTGGTAGCTGCTTACTACCCACTAAGTAATACATCTGTGAATGGAGGAAGAGCCTGATTGTGAGATTAAGATTGATAATTTACAGTATAAAGAATAGTTTTCTTTGGATGTTTTCTTACAGTGTGTTTGTATTAAATGTCACCTTCAACTATCAGCCAGAGGTAACAAAAGAGTGTCTACATATCCTGGTCTGTTCACCACAGCCATTATTTTAGAACGTGAATTTGATTAATGGGCCTAGGAGTTGAGCACTGCTGAAAGAGGAAGGTTATTCAGTAGTGGCCGTGACGATACTAAATTAATGAAGCTTTTATCATTATGTTTACTTATTTCATAAACCTATCATTATTCCCTAACACTCGTATTTTTATTAACTCTGCAAATAAGCTTTCAATGTTTCATTATTCTTCTACAACCATCATACAATTTACTCCCTAAACTCACTGAAGACAAGTACAGTGCTGGAGACTTGTCTCCACCAATGTACATCACTCGGCCAATTGTTTGATTGTACAATTTCTCCTCATTTCCTCTCCTGTAATATGAGGACCTGCTTTCCAAACCCATCTTATTGACATAAAAATCTAAATACTGTTTATAGTGGATAGTTGTAGCAGGAAACGTCCTTAATTTGATATTATTCGACCTGGGGGACTTTAGCCGTCTGACTAACAGCTAATATAATTGCTGAACATCTTCTATTAACACTCCTAGGTAATATAGGACCTTTATCCCTCGCTTTGGTGTCATTCTTAATGTTAGCTCAAATCCTTCTTTTAATACTAAATCTGCTGTTGCAATAATTCAATCATTTGTATTTGCTGTTTTAAAAACTTTATGCGCCAGAGAAGTTAGCTAATGTCATCATCACATGGACACCACGCTTACCACTTAGTTGATATAAGACCCTGACCCTTAATAGAGTCAGTGAGAGTTATAATGTTAATCACAGGCTTTTTTAAATGATTTCACCAATTTAACATGAACTTACTTCTTAGCTTTTTGGCTACTATTTTAACAATAATTCAATGATAATGAGGTGTGACACGTGAGGGAACATATCAAGGTCTCCACACCCAAGTCGTAATAAAAGGACTTCGTTGAGGAATAATTCTTTTTATTATATCAGAGGTTCTCTTCTTTTTTCTTTTTTGGGGCTTCTTTCACAGTAGACTATCACCAACAATTGAAATTGGGATATGTTGACCACCAGTTGGCATTCAACCATTCATTCCCTTTCAAATTCCCCTCCTAAATACAACAGTTCTCTTATCCTCCGGAGCTACAGTGACATGAGCACACCATGCTATTACCAGCTCTAACCATTCAGAAGCTATTCAAAGTCTTGCTTTGACAATTATTCTAGGAATTTATTTTTCTGCTCTTCAAGCTTTCAAATATGTAGAACAGTGGTTCTCAACCTTGTTTGCCCCATGCACCCCTTTCACCATATGTCAGAATGTCATTCCCCCCCTCCTTTCCAAGATTGTCTGCCTCAAAAAGTGCATTCCAAATAATATGCATATAATACTGAAAATCCTTTATTTTTTCCATATTAGTACATATACATTTACAATTTTACATGGATTATTTTTATAGTGGAGTTTTACAAATTAAATGCCAATTGAAAATGTTGATGGATTTATAAGACTTGAATAAAAGTAAAATAGTTTTTTTTATTTATAATGAATTACTTAACAGACCAAATTGAAGCATAATGCAATGAACAAAAAGTTCAATAGAATACCAGGATATTGTAAATTTGTAATTAATTTTATTCAGATGAAGATTACGGTCAATGAGAAACCTGTGATTGTTTTTTCTTTGCCAATTCTGGGATACGCGGAGGAGTGCTTCAAAGGGCACAACGCAGGTCATTTTCTACCTCTAATCTACTACGTTGCTTCGTTTTAATTTGCAACAGAGTTGAAAAGCCTGACTCACAAAGATATGTCGACACAAATGGAAGCAATGCACGGATAGCTCTTTCTGCCACTTTTGGGTAGGAATCGCACATCAAGGTCCAAAATTCTGTGATTGATTTCTCATCGAACATATCTCTTGCTCCTGAATCAGTTCCCCCCCCCCCCTGAAAACCTGAATTCCCCCCCTGGTTGAGAACCCCTGATGTAGAAGCTTCATTTACAATTGCAGACTCTGTATATGGATCTACTTTTTTTTGTAGCCACTGGTCTCCATGGACTTCATGTAATTATTGGAACTTCTTTCTTGGCTATTTGTTTCTACCTCCTTTATAAATGCCACTTCTCTTCATACCACCATTTCGGTTTCAAAGCAGCCACCTGATACTGACACTGTAGATGTTGTATGACTATTTTTATATATCTTTATCTATTGATGAGGTTAATTAATTTTTTAATATAGTAAGTATATTTGGCTTCCAACCAAAATGCCTAGATTTCTAGAAAAATTAATTTTCATTATATTTATCGTAATCTTAATAACCCTAGTAATTACATCTGTAGTTATAATTCTTGCTTCTATTCTATAAAAAAACTTATTACAGATCGAGAAAAAACTCCCCATTCGAGTGGATTTTATCTTAAAGGCTCGGCACGACTTCCTTATTTCCCACGGTTTTCTTATTGCTGTTATTTTCTTGATTTTTGATGTTGAAATTACTCTTTTATTTCCTCTTGCTTCTATTATTCATTTAACAAACATATTTTCATGAGCTCTAACAGGGCTTTTATTTTTTTTTATTTTGCTTTTTGGTCTTTATTATGAATGGTATCAAGGTGCCTTAGAATGATCTTATTAGAGCCATATTATATTTATGGTTTATAAGTTGCATCCATAAGGTGTTTTTATAAACTGGCTTTCAGATTAGAAAGCGAAACATCGCACTTAATTTCGGCCTAAGCTTTGGTCTATCCTAGGCCTCTAATCTTTGAAAGAAGCCAAAATAGATGCCCATCACTGTTAATGATGAAACTGGACTTAATATCCCTCCCAAGGAAATATTCATGCCAAAAAAAGCAGCTTCTAACTTCACTTTAAGCGGTTGAATTCCGTTTATATTTCTTTTTTAGAGTGTACGTAAATAACACGCTACATTTTTGTTGTAGAACTGAAGTATTAACTTCTAAAAATGTATAAATTTTACAAAAATGTTACTTAAATTAAACAAAATGTTAAAATAATTATTAATCTTAAATATTATCCAATATTTCAAGCTAACAAAATAATCTGATTATTAATCTTTTCCACTTACAGGCAAGTTTGCCACAGTTGCTGCTTCAAAGCAAAATTCTAAATTTAAATTATGTAAGTAAATTATGATAAAGAATACAACAATTACCCAAAATAAAAACCTTTTTATATAAGTAATTACCACATTACTCTGGGAAACCTGTAAATATCCTGATTGATGTATAACACTAGAATATAAACCTCGACACCAAAATACTCAGACCAGCTGTAATCCCCAACTTTTATACGAGTACCTGCAGTTTTTAACCTAATATGACTAAAATTTAAGTGTAGATAAAAACGGTATAAACCATATAGACCCCATAAATACTACTACACTAACTTTTTAATCTACGCAACCTATAATTTACGCTTATAATATTTAGTAAATAACCAATTAAGGCACCGGGTACTCTTAATCCTAAAGCCAATACCTTAAATGTAAAAGTAAGACAAATTATGTATGACTCGGGAAAAGTAACTCCAGATTAAAAGGCCCTGCCTGTTACACCACCAATTCTTAATCTCATTATTGCTCTAGTTATAACAACTCTCTTATTTTTAACCTAACTTATTCTTCCTAAATTAAATAAACCCGTTAAACTGTGATAAACTAGACAAAAATCTATAACACACTGTTAACCCTGTGGCTAAAGCATATAAAATAAAAGCCAATAAATTAATATTTCTTATAAAAGCTACTTCCAAAATTAAATCTTTAGAATAAAACCCTGCCAAAAATGGTATACCACATAAAACTAAATTAGTCAAATTTATACAGATCCTAGTTAAAGGTATCCTGAACACTAAACTACCTATACTTGTACAACGAATATCTCGATACTCTTACCGCATGAAGTACTACTCCAGCACACACAATTAATAATGCCTTAAACAAAGCATGAGCCAATAATGGAAAAAAGCTAAATCAGCAAAACCGAGGGCTAAAATCCTTAATATAACACCAAACTTCCTTAGTGTTGATAAAGCAATAATCTTCTTCAAATCATATTCAAAGTTAGCACCTAATCCTTGCTGTTTATCCCAAATTTGCTTGCCCACAGTGATTAGTCTTCAATTAGAATATGACGTCCAATGTATAGGAACCACTGTCCTGCATGGTAGTGAACAGTGACATCACTCACATGACTCTGACCTATATATACTGCAAATGAATATGATGCATCTCTTTGTGTACGAACCTCTGTCCTGCATGGTAGTGAACAGTGACATCACCCACATGACTCTGACCTATATACAGTTAACCCTCACTGTACGCGGTTAATGTAACCCGGAGGGTCCCGCGTAAAGTGAATAACATAACATATGGGATTAATTGAAATGGAGTCCGGGCCGATCCCCAAACTCCACTTTTTAACGACACACAACTATGTTGTAGTAAAAATATTATCTTAACTTTATGATGGAATGCACACACAATTAATAATTAAGAGAAATATCAATAATATTAGGTTTTTTAACACTTACATTAGTAGAAAAAATGGCTGGGCACACGGGGATGGGCGGTTGGTTCCGAGGCAGAGGGCAGATTATTGGCCCTCACCTGTGTCACTTGTATCAATTGTATCACTATCCACCACAGAGGCTTGCAGGGCCTCTTTGTCAAACTCCCCAAAGTCCATATAAGTCCATATACTCACCATAATTATCACTATCACTGACTTGGGCCGGCTGTGGTGGGTGGCGGGTGAAGAACTGGTAATGTTTTGATGACTGGGCGACCTTGTGCGCACCATGTTCGCGCCGCTTACACAACATGGCGGATGGCGGGAGGTTTGGATCCAAAAATGGCGCGGCTCGCCAGCCGCTCTCCGCGTAAAGGGGTACACGCACCGCGGAATGTGAGCATCCTGGGTTCCGGCAGGGCACCGCGTAAACGTGGAAACGAGGAATGTGGGACCGCGTAAAGTGAGGGTTAACTGTATACTGCAAATGAATATGATGCATTTCTTTGTTTACGAACTTCTGTAGTGAACAGTGACATGAATCTGATATATATATATATATATATATATATATATATATATATATATATATATATATATATATATATATTGTTAATGAATATGGTGTATTTCTTTGTGTATGAACCTCTGTCCTGCGTGGCAGTGAGAAGTGATACCACCCTCGGTGTCAAGACCTGACTGAATTACTCAGAATAGGCAAACTGTACTCCAAGCTTGTTAATAAATTGGTTAAAATAAAAAAACTGCTATAAATATTGTCAAACAAGAAACTATTAATAACACAGATTGAGCTTCCGACCCTATTAAAGCAGGACTAAACCGAATTAGTAAATAAATACCTCCTGTAACCAAGGTAGAATAATGAACTATAGCAGACACTGGGGTAGGAGGTGCCGTGGCAGCTGGAAGTCAAGCAGAAAAGGGGATTTGTGCTCTTTTTGTTATTGCCGCCAGAATAATTAAACATTTTGTTAATAACAAATTAGGATCTTTTATATATTTTCTGTATAGAATAAAATTTCACCCTCCAGCTATAAACATTAAAGAAATTTTAAGCAGAATAGCAGCATCACCAACCCGATTAGATAAGACTGTTAACAAACCTGCACTTGAAGATTTTTCGTTTTGGTAAAAAATAATCCCAACCTAATAAAATTCAAATTATGTTAGGCCTCACAATTAAAGCTCCTATAGATAACACAAAAGCAAGAACTAAATATATAAATGATTAAACCTTTTGTCTCCCTCTATATAGTCTCCTCTATATAATAATACAATAGAAGAAATAAAGAGAACAAATCCTAAAAATATAAAGGAAATTTAATAAAAAATCAAAGTCATTCCAACAGAAGGAGAATTTATAGTTATAATTTCTTATTCAAATATTTTTACACTTGTAATATAAACTCATAAGAGACAACAAAATACAACTGAAAGCACTCCTGCATAAGAATACCAACCTAGTTAAATGTATAGTAATACATTGGTCCCTCGGTTAACGAACACAATTCGTTCCAGAAGGTCATTCGTTAACTGAAACCATTGTTTTAATGGGATTTTTGGGAATTGGTTCCAGCTCACCGAAAATTACATACAAACTAAAAATAAATGCAGTAAAGTACACTTACTTTGAGGTGTGCATGTAGAAGGCTCCTGGTTGATGATGATGATGATGGGAATTAGAATGGGGGTGGAGGAGAAGGGAGAAGAGAAGTCACCCCATAATTCATGTCGCCATTTCACCCATAAAATTTTAGTTCACTTGGTGTAATTCAAGATTATTTTCTTTAAATCAACACTGCACTGCATTATATATTGTCAATATGTCAAATAACTTCAGAATGACCAATAATTGTAAGGTAAAAAAGTAAAAATAGTTTATGTTCAAGAGAGTCTCAAGCAAGATAATTCCTCCACTGAGCAGGGACACAAATTGACGCCATTCTGGGCGAGTCAAGTGGCTGTTTGGCGCGCTAAAACCGATTACTGTATTGACGGACTAATACTACAGCTGGTGAGCAGCCGAAAGCAGACGAAAACATGTTGGGAAAAATTCGTAAGGAATTTGTTAACCAAAATTGTTTCATTAACCGAAGTGAAGATTCTTATGGAAGGTAATTTGTTAACCGAAATTTCGTTAACCGAGGCGTTCGTTAACCGAAGGACCACTGTATATCAAATCACTGTTTAAAATAAATAACTTATAATTTTGGCACCACAAACCAACGTTTTTATCAAACTATTTAAACTAAAATCTTGGTAAGATTGTAGTGGATACTCTCCCTACAACTGCTGGTTGATCACTTGCCGTCCGTTTACCAGCCAATCGGCAGCGAGTTTCACAGACCAGGCCTCACTCTCGGACTGCACGGTGATTGGCCCGTAACCGCCTTCACCTCAGTCAATCAGCAGCGCCGCTCACTTCACACTTCTCAAACCTGATCCTGCTGAATCGCTTAAATCCTCCCCAGCCTCGCAGTGAAGGTCATTCTACTCAACGCTCTCAAACCAACAAGACCTCTCAACAAGATCCTCACCACACAGCACAACTCCGTAGCACTGCACTGTACATTATATATATATATATATATATATATATATATATATATATATATATATATATATATATATATATATATATATATATATATATATATATATATATATATATATATATATATATATATATATATATATATATATATATATATATATATATATAAGAATGGAGGAAACTGCAGCGGGCCTATTGGCCCATACTGGGCAGTCCCGTTTACACCCAACCCCTATTGCTCATATGAGCATCCAACCTATGTTTGAAGCAATTCAGCGTATTCGAGTTAATGATGATATTTGGTAACTTGTTCCATTCATCCACTACTCTGTTTCCAAACCAGTGTTTACCTATTTCACGCCTAAATCTAAATTTGTCCAATTTAAAACCATTGTTACAAGTTCGCTCCTGGTTGGATAATTTGAGTACCTTTGTAATGTCCCCTTTGTTTAGCCCTGCCTTCCACTTATACACCTCTATCAGGTCGCCCCTCGCTCTACGTCTCTCAAGGGAGTGCAAATTAAGATGCTTTAACCTGTCTCTATACTCAAGGTTCCTAATACCCGGGATTAGTCTTGTCATTCTCCTCTGAATTCTTTCCAAGGATTCTATATCCATTCTGTAATACAGTGACCAGAACTGGACTGTGTAATCCAGGTGTGGTCTCACAAGAGCAAGATACAGTTTTAGGATGACCTCGCTAGTCTTGTAACTAACACTCCTTTGTATGAACCTAAGTACTTTATTAGCCTTGTTACAAGCAAAAACACATTGTTTACTTGGCTTAAGGTTCCTACTTATCATTACTCCTAAATCTCTCTCGCAGTCGGATTTCTCTATGGCATCGTTGTTCATCTGGTATCTGGTTTCCCTGTTTACATTTCCTATACTGAGTACTTTACATTTGTCGATGTTGAATTTCATCTGCCATTTTTCAGACCATTCAAAAAATTTGTTTAGATCCTCCTGTAGTTTTGCCGAGTCCTCGTCAGATTTGATAACACGTCCTATTTTAGTATTATCAGCAAATTTACTTATGTTGCTGTCTATGCCGATATCTATGTCGTTTATGTATATAATAAACAATAATGGTCCAAGTACTGAGCCTTGGGGAACTCCACTTGTGACGTTGCTCCAATGGGACTTAGTGCCGTTAATGCTCACTCGCTGTTTCCTGTCCTGTAACCACGCCCTAATCCATTTAAGGATGTCACCTTTGATGCCATGAGCTTCTACCTTTCTAATTAGTCTTTCGTGGGGGACTCTGTCGAAGGCTTTGCTAAAGTCGAGATATACCACATCATAATTGTGCCCCTCGTCCACTGATTCAAAAACTGATGAAAAGAATGTTAATGGATTAGTTAGGCAAGAACGTCCGCTTGTGAAGCCATGCTGGGAATCATTGATCAATCGGTGCTTCTCCAGGTGATTTCGAATAGAGTTTGAAATGATTGCTTCCAGTAATTTGCCTACTATTGATGTTAGACTGATTGGGCGGTAGTTAGAGGATAGTGATCTATCCCCCTTCTTGAAGATCGGTATTACATTCGCTATCCTCCAGGATTCTGGTACTACACCTGTTTTTAAGGACATGTTAAACAACTTTGCTAAGGGCATACTAAGCTCTTCATTACATTCCTTTAATACTCTGGCAAATATCTATCCAAATTGTTTCTGTATTCCTCTCAGTTTTTATTTCCTTATTTATTTCACACTTCAGATTATCCCTAACATAGATTGCTACTCCGCCTCCTTTCCTGGTCTGCCTATCGGTATGGAACAGTTTGTAACCCGCAATTTGGTATTCGACCGGTAACTCACGTGTGTCTAGGTTGATCCATGTTTCAGTGAATGCAATTATATCGATTTCTTCGGTACATACCAAGGCCTTAATATCATCCATTTTGTTTCTCATACTTCTACTGTTCGCGTAGTATACATTTAAGTTAGTCGTGTTCTGAGTCCTTCCCTTACCGCGTTTAGTTTTAAACTCCCTGTCTAATTTAGTTATGTCATATATATATATATATATATATATATATATATATATATATATATATATATATATATATATATATATATATATATGCAAGTAAATCACTGTAGGTGCGCATGATCTAGGTATATGCTGATAACCACAAGGAAAGAAGAAAACACGAAGTTCCCAAGCGCTTTCGTGTAATTCACATCTTCAGGGGTGAGTACAGACTAGAGAAAGTAATACAAATCAAGGTGTATATATACAGAGGAGGGTGAGACCAGGTCCACAATGGTCAGGTAATTAGGTAATGACCCTACTAATCTTTAAATAGCACACAACGGTCGGTGGTCAGGTCAGATGGGCCAGTGACCCGCCCTCTCACCTGATCACAAATCTTCTTAATTACAAAATTGTCCAGCTTGTACATGCCGTTACTCAAATTCATGTTGAATGCTTCGGTATGTTTAATAAGACTAGATTCTATGATGTTCCTACTATCAATTGAATTACATGGTAATATTGAGGAGGCATTATCCCAGTCAATGCAATGCTTGTTATCCCTCAAATGAACAAACAGAGCATTGGATTCCTGGCCTGTCCTAACACTGTATTTGTGTTGTTTAATTCTAGTTACAAGATCTTTACCAGTCTGGCCTAAGTAAAACATATTACATTCCTTGCATGGGACTTTATAAATGCAACCAATTGTGTTGTTGGGGGAGTTCTTGATTAACATTTGTTTAACAGTGCATGAGTTTTTAAATGCCACATTGACGTTCCAGGTTTTTAGCTGTGCCGGAATGTGTGAGAAATTTTTGTGAAATGGTAATATTAAGATATTCTTATGGTCATGGGTGGGCTTGGGATCAGTTCTATAAAAAGTTTTCTTAGTAATGTTTAAGCATTTGTCTATGAAAGATCTAGGGTATTTAAGGTTTGAGCCAATATTATATATATATTTGTATTCCTCATCGATGAATTCCGGACTGCAAATTCTCAAGGCACGTAAAAACATTGTTGTAAATACTGACTGTTTGACTTTATTATGGTGGGCAGAATAATAATGAATGTATGAACACACATTGGTTGGTTTTCTATAAATACTGAACTTAAAAGTGTTACCTATTCTGTGTATCAGACAGTCTAGGAATGGCAATTTACAGTCTTGCTCTAATTTCACAGTGAATTTGATCGAGGGGGCTAAGTTGTTAAGTTGTGGTAGGAAAGCTTTTAGGTCCTCACTACATGGCCAGAGACATAATACATCATCAACATATCTAAACCAGACTGCTGAGGGTGGTAAAATATTACTTAATAGTTTCTTTTCAAAGAATTCCATATATAGGTTGCTTAATACAGGTGAGAGTGGATTACCCATTGCCATACCAAATTTTTGAGCATAATATTCCCCATTGAATTCGAATTTGCAATCCTTAATACATAGTTTGATGAGTTCGATGAAGTCGTCTTTCGAGACGGGCAGTGAAATGTTATCCAGGGAATCTATGAGGAACTCTAGTAAATCATCAACTGGGACCTTTGTAAAGAGTGACATTACATCAAAGCTGACCAGTTTAAAATCATGATTAATGTGCAAGTTATTGAGTTTATCAACCAGATCCATATTATTCTTGATATTGGAGTTAGAAATGTTGCCAACTTTCTCTAGTCTGTACTCACCCCTGAAGATGTGAATTACATGAAAGCGCTTGGGAACTTCGTGTTTTCTTCTTTCCTTGTGGTTATCAGCATATATATATATATATATATATATATATATATATATATATATATATATATATATATATATATATATATATATATATATATATAAATATATATATATATATATACAGTATTACCCCGCTTAACGCGGTTTCACTTAGCGCGTTTTACCGTATACGCGGTGCCTCGCCAGAGCTGAACTTTCACTTAACGCGGGTTTTTTCCACGTATGAGCGGTGAGTGTCCGGCTCGAGAGCTATTTTTAGATTCGCCCCACCCGCCACCCTGCCTGACTGCCTGTTTTAGCTCATAAAATTTATACAAATTACCCAGCCAGAATATAATTTACATTGCTGGAATTCTTACAATATGATGATCATTTTGAATATAAACATCATAGATTTTGCATTAGACATACAAATTTTAGATATTTTGTTTACTCTGAGTAAATATGTTATTTTTTGTGCAAAATATATGACATTTGTATTCAAAATATTCCTGGTCTTACAAGGAATCCAGCAATGTCAATTATATTATCCTAACTTTAGTTTGAGGTATTATTTATTACTAAAAAGGTAAATATTCTGGTTTTCCCACACATCTGGTGGGACGGTTGGTGGGGGGTGGGGGGAGGGAGGGACCGACCGACCATCTGTTACCGTGTGAAGAATATTTTTTTTTATTAACTGAAGATATTTGTTTTAGCTCATAAAATTCATACAAATTACCCGGTCAGAATATAATTTACATTGCTGGAATTCTTATAATTTGATGATCATTTTGAATATAAACATCATAGATTTTGCATTAGACATACAAATTTTAGATGTAATGTTTATTCTGAGTAAATACTGTATGTTACCTTTTGTGCAAAATATATGACATTTATATTCAAAATATTCCTGGTCTTACAAGGAATCCAGCAATGTCAATTGTATTATCCTAACTTTAGTTTGAGGTATTATTTATTAAAATTTAGTGGTTTTCCCCCAAAAATTTCTCAGAGAGGGAAGAGCCAGCAGTGTAGTGTGAGAAGAGGGGAGGGAGTTGAGTCCATTATTTGAATGGACATTAACTTGGCGACTGTATTTCTCTATTTCTCTTAAGTATTAATTGTGTGCATGTACCATCATAAAATTAAGATGTTATTTTTACTAGAACATAGGTATTGTGTCGGAAAAAGTGGAGTTTGGGGATGGGCCAGTTTCTATTGGAATTAATCCCATATGTTCTGTTGTTCACTTAGCACGGTTTTCACTTAACACGGTACCCTGTGGGTTTTATTGACCGCGTTAAGCGGGGTATTACTGTATATATAATATATATATATATATATATATATATATATATATATATATATATATATATATATATATATATATATATATATATATATATATATATACACACACACACACACACACACACACACAGAAAACGCCATTGTGAGTTTCCCTTCTCACCTCCATTCTTAGTGAGAGATCTCCTACGTGTACATATGTATATGAGCCATACAAAGAGAAAATAGACAAACACAAAGAGAAATTTGACAACTGGTGACCCCCGGAGTGATGCACTCACACAGGGTGGATGAGAAGCGGATCACTCTTACAGTCTTCAATCACAACATTGAAGACTAATCCACATTGAGGCAGCTCTCATCGGCTCAACAGCTACAGACGAACAGAAGTACGTCGCCCTGGTCTGTTCCCTGCCAACAGAAGTCACCACTCAAGTCTCAGAAGTCATCACTAAGACCCCAGATGACAACAAATTCACAGCTCTACGAGACACTCTCAAGAGGCGATACCAGCGGCCTGGCACCAGTCTCCTGTGTTACGAACCCCTCCACCGATTGTCTTCATCTACCTACCCAGCACCACGAGCAACGCCATCTAGGGACGAAACACGAGTATGGCTCGTCTTAGTTACCACTCCCGGGTTTCCCTTCTCCATATCCTGGTTGTTGCGTCACATCCGCCTCAGTCTACTTGGTCAGCTCCAATTCGAGGAGAGGACACACTTCACTCTGGGAAGCGACCACAGGATCACCTATCCTGGAAACCTACGGCACAGTGACTATTTACCGTCTTCTACCATACTCAGCCTTGCCCGTCAGCCATCTCAGCTCCTCACTTAAGTATTTGTAATCTTGTATTGCCTCTCCCCCCTCCACATTGCTTCACTATTGTTTTATGTTTTATTACTATGTATATACTGTTCGTGTTTAGGTTAAGTTTGGTTAAGGGTAGTTTATAAGCTGAATATTTTGTTAAGGAATTTATGGTACTTTATTATATACAACAAAAACTCGCATCCTTTGTCTACCCTTTTATGTCCGATTGTCTTTGTTTTTTTTTGTTGTTACCTGTTGGGATCTGGGTAGACGTATAACTATATTCTAAATCCCCAACTCGTAACAAATGGCGACCGTGACAGGACCCGACCTTAAGTACCATATTCCTTCCTCCCTTGTTACTCAGTGTTAATTACCCCTCCCAGTCACTTCTGTTTACAATTGCTTTACGGTGGTTTAAAGTTTCCTTCATATGTGTGTGCATATATTGGTATTACCGTATAGTAAGAGTGACAGACGTAGGATAATAGGTTCCAAGTGTCATAAGGCTTACCTGTTATTACACGTGGCAGTCGTGTGGTAAGTCTTATCGAGTGTAGGGAAGAATCCGGATCTGTTTAATGCCGTACCCTCACTCCAGAGTAGGCTGTTCTATAGTTACTAGTTTAGAGTGAAGTGATATCTTGGGACGCCCCGCTCTACCAGGACCCCATAATTATAAAGCCTCCATTATTGTTCTTCTCATTATCTCATTCAGGGCTGTTAATCCGGATCTTTATATAAATGCCGTAATACGCCCTTCCTCTTTCAAGAATCTCAGGGTTGTTAATCCGGATCTTTATATAAAATGCCGTAATACGCCCTACCTCTTTCAAGTATATCAGGGTTGTTAATCCGGATCTTTATATAAATGCCGTAATACGCCCTACCTCTTTCAAGTATATCAGGGTTGTTAATCCGGATCTTTATATTAATGCCGTAATACGCCCTACCTCTTTCAAGTATATCAGGGTTGTTAATCCGGATCTTTATATTAATGCCGTAATACGCCCTACCTCTTTCAAGTCTCTTGTCCTTATCTAAGGATCTTCTCGGAAGAACAATAATCATAAGTGTAATTTCCCTAGGTATAACTTGGTTAGTTTCCGGGACTTTCTGGTTATCCACTGCCGTGATATTTTCTAGGGTTATCCACTTATCTTATCTTTTGACCATTAGTTAATTTATCCTATTTTTATTAACAATGGCCACCTCAGGTTTTGATCTTCAGGATTTTATTGAAAATCCTTCCGTAGCTAAATTACGTGTTAATATCCTGAAGAAAGAATGGAAAGAAATAGCCAACTATTACAATATCCCATTTTCACAGCAACTGACTAAGGAAATGTTAAAAAATCATGTGATTGAAGAGTTGGTTCAACAAGAAGTTTTAAAAGAATCCGCTGTTGACAGATTAACGCCCATGTCCAAGAAACTTCAACCACTATCCACCACCCCTCCTCACCCAGAAGTTGCCTCAGGTCTGGCTAGCCCTCAAGAAGAAACACAACGAATAGACCCCTTAGAACTAGAACGAGCTAGGTTCGAGTTCCAAATCAAAATGAAAGAACTCGAGTTGGAACAGGCCAAGTTGGAGCAGGAGGCCAAGTTGGACCCTGAAGAAAGGAGGGAACAGGCCAAGTTGGAACAGGCCAAGTTGGAGGCCAAGTTGGAACAGGCCAAGTTGGAGGCCAAGTTGGACCATGAAGAAAGGATGGAACAGGCCAAGTTGGAACAGGCCAAGTTGGAGGCCAAGTTGGAGCATGAGGGAAGGTCGGAACAGGCCAAGTTGGAGCATGAGGAAAGGATGGAACAGGCCAAGTTGGTGCAGGCGGTTAAACTGAAAGAACTACAGGTGAGAGAGACAGAAGTCACTTTAACATCGGAGTTTAAATCAAAAGAAGTGGCATTAAGAGAGAAACTCGCTGCTTTTAACCCTGCTACTGCTTCTTCCCTTGTTCCCGGGTTTGATGAATCCGATATGGACGGGTCATTTAGGACTTTTGAGAAAATAGCCGCGAAGAATGAGTGGCCAAAGGACCAGTGGGTGTCAGTGTTAGTTCCTAAATTATATGGTAAGGCTCGTAGAGTTTATAACTGTTTAGACCAGACTGATGACTATGATAACGTAAAAAAGAATATCCTCACCTCTTATGCTATCACGCCAGATGGATACCGGCAGAAGTTTCGTAAACTAACCAAACCATTTTCACACACATTTGTTGAGTTTGCTCAAGAAAAGCTTAGGTTTTTTAAGAAGTGGTTAGAGGCTACAGAGACCTCCACATTTCAGGATTTGTTAAATTTGGTAGTCCTGGAGGAGTGGAAAAACAAGATACCATTTCACATCTTGAAGCATGTGGAGGAGCGTGGAGAGGTTAATTTAGGGCGTGCTGCTGAGCTGGCTGATGCGTATGCTTTGTTGGTGGAGTCACTGGGCAGTAGAGAACGTGGTACTTCCCGACATGTTAGGTCCTCCTCTGATGATAACCTTGGGGACGTGAGTGGTAGGTCGAAAGGTCCCACACCTACTCCCCCCGATGTAACTAAGCTTACTTGTTCTTACTGTAAAAACCCAGGCCATACGATCCAGAATTGTAAACGCCCAAAGTGTCGAATTGCTAAAAGTAGTTTCCTGGATCCCAAATCCAAACCAATAGCAAATGCCAATGTGGCAAGGCCCCATCAGGATCTCTTCTCTTCATTCACCTATGAGGGAAAAATTTCAATCGTAGAAGGGTCTCGTTCTTTCCCTATTCGTATACTACGTGATACGGGCGCAGCACAATCTATCCTCCTGTTTAACGTCATTCCTGATATATCTACCGCATTTACAAATGAGAGTGTTCTAATTTCAGATCTCTCGTCCCATTCTTCCTATCCTTTAGCTAAAGTGCACCTCCAATGTCCCTTGATTACTGGGGAAGTGCAAATAGCCATAAGGAAAGACCCAATGCCTGTGTGTGGCATTCATTTATTATTGGGTAATGACTTGGTAGGAGATCTAGTGGTTCCTAACATAAAGACAGTCGACTCTCCCTTACCTGTCAACTCCACCACTGACCTTAAAGAAACTATTCCTCATCTTTTCCCATCTTGTGCTGTCACCCGGTCACAGAGTGTGCGAAATGGGCCCTCTTCATCTAAAACCACCTCCAATATCTTACTACCCACAGAAAATGTGTACAATAAGACCATTAGTAAGGAGGAGCTCGTTTCAGCCCAACAATCTGATCCTTCTGTGTTCAAACAGGTGATGAAAGACCTCAGTGTGGACCATTGTACATCTTCGGCTTACCACCCACCGTCCCAAGGTTGCTTGGAACGGTTCCATCAAAACTTTCAAGTCAATGCTAATAAACTATCTCCTCTCAACTATATAGTCCATACTCCTGATCGCAGAAAAGATTCACAACTTGTTCACATTAATCTCATGAAACTTTACCATTCCAGGCAGTCAGAGGAAGACATCCCCGAGGCTGTAAGCCTACCTGTATTGCATACGGTTTTGTCAGGGCCGGAGACAGATGACATGGACCTATTGGAGAATTTAGACTTCCCTCTACCTAAAGAGAACCCTGCTAACAGTCACATACTCAACAATTTGGATGAGTATTTTTCTGTTCTGAATCCATCTCAAGCAAAAGATCTCACTAAGTTATTATCAACATTTCCTAAAGTCACATCAGACCTCCCAGGATTTTGCAATATACTTAAACATGATATTAAGCTAATCTCAGATGATGTACAACCCATTAGGCAATCAGCATATCGACTAAATCCACAAAAAAAAGAGATCATGAAAAAGGAGGTAGATTTTTTGTTAAAGCATAACTTAGCTGAGCCTAGTACCTCCCCCTGGGCTTCACCTTGCCTTCTCATTCCAAAACCCGATGGCACCTTTCGTTTCTGTACAGATTATCGTAAAGTGAACCAGGTCACTGTCTCTGACTCCTACCCTTTACCTTTGATTGAAGATATAATAGACAGCATAGGCTGTGCCCAATTTATCAGTACTATAGACCTGTTGAAAGGATATTATCAAGTAGGACTCACGGATAGGGCAAAAATAATCTCGGCATTTATAACTCCATTTGGTCTTTTTCAATATTTAGTTATGGCGTTTGGCTTTTCTAATGCTCCGGCCACATTCCAGAGGGCCATAAACTACCTTATTCAAGACCTAGGTGGGACGTTCGCCTACCTGGATGACCTGGTGGTGGTGTCGGACAGCTGGGACGAACATCTGGTGCGTTTGGAGATACTGTTTGCACGACTGCAAGAGACTGGATTCACCATAAACCTGGCTAAATCTGCTTTTGGCCGGGCCTCGGTGACTTACCTGGGACATATCGTTGGGCATGGTATGGTGAGACCCAAGGACGCAAACGTTGAAGCCATCTTGTCCTTCCCCACTCCAAGGACGAGGAAGGAACTCATGCGCTTCCTGGGGATGTGCGGCTACTACCGTCGGTTCTGCAGTAACTTCTCCAGCGTGGCCGGACCCCTCACAGACCTTACCAGTTCTGCGGTCCCTTACATCTGGAACCAGAATTGCGACCAGTCTTTCCACCGCCTCAAAGCCTTCCTTGCCTCTAAGCCTGTAGTCCACCCCCCTGACTACACCTTGCCCTTCCATCTGCAAATCGACGCTAGTGGTGTCGGAGTGGGGGCTGTGCTCCTACAACCCGACCCAACCACTGATGTCCTTCACCCTGTGGCATATTACTCTGCCAAGTTGAAAAAACATCAGACCAACTACTCGACCATAGAGAAGGAGGCCCTGGCTCTGGTGTTGGCAATAAAGAAGTTTGAATGTTACCTCCAGTCTTGCCCACAAACAACCCTGGTCTTCACCGACCATAACCCACTCACGTTCATCCAAACCAACAAGACCTCCAACCAGCGAATCCTCCGCTGGGCTCTCCTCACCCAGCCCTATAATCTACAAGTCCGGCACATAAAGGGGGTGGAAAACCTGATTGCAGACTCCTTATCCCGAGCTCCAGTGGAAATGTAGCAGCTACTCTCCAGACGCACCAGGTGATCACCTCCTTCGCGCCCGCGCTACGAAGGTCTTTGGAGGGGGGGTGTGTTACGAACCCCTCCACCGATTGTCTTCATCTACCTACCCAGCACCACGAGCAACGCCATCTAGGGACGAAACACGAGTATGGCTCGTCTTAGTTACCACTCCCGGGTTTCCCTTCTCCATATCCTGGTTGTTGCGTCACTTCCGCCTCAGTCTACTTTGTCAGCTCCAATTCGAGGAGAGGACACACTTCACTCTGGGAAGCGACCACAGGATCACCTATCCTGGAAACCTACGGCACAGTGACTATTTACCGTCTTCTACCATACTCAGCCTTGCCCGTCAGCCATCTCAGCTCCTCACTTAAGTATTTGTAATCTTGTATTGCCTCTCCCCCCTCCACATTGCTTCACTATTGTTTTATGTTTTATTACTATGTATATATTGTTCGTGTTTAGGTTAAGTTTGGTTAAGGGTAGTTTATAAGCTGAATATTTTGTTAAGGAATTTATGGTACTTTATTATATACAACAAAAACTCGCATCCTTTGTCTACCCTTTTATGTCCGATTGTCTTTGTTTTTTTTTGTTGTTACCTGTTGGGATCTGGGTAGACGTATAACTATATTCTAAATCCCCAACTCGTAACAAATTGGCGACGGTCACGGTCGCCATTTGTTACGAGTTGGGGATTTAGAATATAGTTATACGTCTACCCAGATCCCAACAGGTAACAACAAAAAAAAACAAAGACAATCGGACATAAAAGGGTAGACAAAGGATGCGAGTTTTTGTTGTATATAATAAAGTACCATAAATTCCTTAACAAAATATTCAGCTTATAAACTACCCTTAACCAAACTTAACCTAAACACGAACAATATATACATAGTAATAAAACATAAAACAATAGTGAAGCAATGTGGAGGGGGGAGAGGCAATACAAGATTACAAATACTTAAGTGAGGAGCTGAGATGGCTGACGGGCAAGGCTGAGTATGGTAGAAGACGGTAAATAGTCACTGTGCCGTAGGTTTCCAGGATAGGTGATCCTGTGGTCGCTTCCCAGAGTGAAGTGTGTCCTCTCCTCGAATTGGAGCTGACCAAGTAGACTGAGGCGGATGTGACGCAACAACCAGGATATGGAGAAGGGAAACCCGGGAGTGGTAACTAAGACGAGCCATACTCGTGTTTCGTCCCTAGATGGCGTTGCTCGTGGTGCTGGGTAGGTAGATGAAGACAATCGGTGGAGGGGTTCGTAACACCTGCAAGACCTACCCTGTCTCTCCCTCGGCAACTCAACGCCGGCATGCAGAGACTGAACCCCCACCACACAGACAGGCTTCTTGACACTATCCTGCACCAGCTTCACACTCAGAATCTCCCTGCAGAAAATCGTCTTGCCCTCTCGGCATTGGACTACTCTACTACCTCAGCGACCTATGCAGCCACGGTAGACAGAGTATTCCACGAATACACTGCTGTGCACCATGCTGCCGCGAACAACTCGGTGGCCACAACCATCACCTAGTTCCGGTCTCGTCAACCAGATCAACACTCCTCAGAGAAGTAGCATCCCACCAGACAAACAGGACATGAGGGACCTGCTACAATCTCTACACTGCAGGATGGACATTGGACACCCTCAAGCAGCTCTACTCTTCCAAGCTTGCTGCTGCTCTTTTCCCAGCCCCACGCACTGTGTCCCACAGACCTCGACATCCTCCTCCTACCTCAGACGCCACCGCCAGCCCCCTGCACAGAGAACCTACCCTCTGCTGGTACCATCAACGTTTTGGTGCTAACGCTAGACGTTGTGAGGCTCCCTGCAACTTCATGAGTAAGCGGCATCGACGGGGATTGGTAGACGCCACAACCTCCATCACTTCAGGCGTCTCACTGCTGCATATCAAAGACCGCATCTCCGGCAGGAAATTCCTCGTTGACACAGGGGCATCGGTCAGCATCTTTCCTCCCTACCCGCAAGACACAGCAAAGCAACCCTCATATGACCTGTTCGCTGCCAACGGTACCCCCATCACCTCCTACAGCGCACACATCCTCGCCTTAGACCTCGGTCTTCCCAAGACTCTGCGCTGGTCTTTCCTGGTGGCAGACGTCTCTCAACCCGTCCTCGGCTTCGACTTCCTCACCTTCCACAAGCTCGTCGTCGACCCAAGCAACCTCTGCCTCATCCACGAGCCTACAGAACACACAATCCAGGGTACACGTGCCGCAGTCGCCGACACTATCACCTGTCTCTCGCCATCCAACAAGTTCTCCTCCCTGCTCAAGGAGTTCAAGGAACTTTTCTCACCCCGAGTCTCTCCACAGCCACCACCTACGTCGGGAATCTTTCACCACATCGAGACTACAGGACCTCCAGTCTTCTCACGCCCTCGCCGCCTTCTCCTTGAGCTCCTGAACGCAGCCAAGGCGGAATTCAACATACTCCTGCAAGACGGCACCATTCGACCTTCAAAGAGTCCCTGGGCATCTCCTCTTCACATGGTTCCAAAGCCATCATCCAACGACTGGAGGATATGTGGTGACTACAGAGCCCTGAACCTCGTCACCAAACCTGACAGGTACCCTATCCTGCATGTCCAGGACTTCCACCATAAACTCCATGGCAAGACCATCTTCTCGAAGATCGACTTGGAGCGTGCCTTCCATCAGATTACAGTGGCACCTGCACATATCCAGAAGACTGCCCTCACCACTCTGTACGGTCTCTTTGAGTATGCCTACATGAGTTTTGGACTACGCAATGCAGCTCAAACCTTCCAGAGGTACAGTCTCGTTCAAGATTCTTCTAACACTGCTGGAGACAGCTGGCAACTCAAGGCCGTTTGTTTACTATACTACTTAGTAAAAATTATGAATGAATGTAAAAGTGATCGGTGATTGGTTACTTAATTCCCCGTTGCTTAATTAATGGTTGGGCTTTGTTGTTTCTCATTATATTATGCCTTTCTGCTAGTATATACTGTTAATTTGATTTTAAAATGGATAGAGCAATGAGCCAACCTACATGAATTTATGTTTAGACAATGAAACAAAAGTAAAAATCGGTAAGTATGTTAAAGAACATCATGCATCGGGCACAGCTGTGTGCAGGCTGTTTATGAGGTTGCCTGTATATCCTTAATTTATACTAATATTGTCTTCAAACGTTTAATCCTTTTCGGGTAGTTAATCCAGCTGTATTTAACCGATGCTAAACAAAATTTCTTTCTAAAGACGCTGATTTCTTGCAACACAAACTGTGTTTTACTTCCTGTGGGATTAAGCAGAATCATCTGTTCACTGCTACCTCTAGTAAGTGTGTGTGTGCGTGTGTGTGCATGTGGAGTGTGTGTGTATGTGTGTGTGTGTGTGTGTGTGTGTCTGTATTTAATAATGACGTTGTTTAATTGAAGGTGATGGTAATTAATTTTACGAACCATCCGTCTGATGGTGTGAATTAGCACTGTAGCATATGCCTAATACTTTTACAAGCCATTATCTAGCAATATCATTGTCATTCCAAGACTATGAATATTGTAAGCAGCAAATGGCATTTCTTTCGTTGAGTGACTCTTTGCGCCCCCCCCTTCCCTAAATTCTTGTTTCTGACTTGTGTCGATTACGTCACGTTTAGTCTGGTGTCTTTAAAAAACAAATATTCAATTTTTTCCAAAAAAGTGTATAATGTATTATAAATTTGTATCTTATTTATTTATTTATTCGTTTATTTTTTATAAATTCATAATAAATATAAATATAACGCTGACTTTATTGGCGGGAAGGTGGGGGAGACAGAGGTGTTGTCAGTGCTGACTACCCTTCCACCGCTGCGCCGTCTTCGACGGCATCCATGGTCTCAGCCACCCAGGTGTACGGGCCTCCCAGCGCCTTCTCATGCAACGTGTAGTCTGGCCAGGCATCAAGGTTGATACTAGGAAATGGGCTGCCCAGTGCCTGGCCTGCCAGTTTTCTAAGATACATCGACACACACGGGCTCCCTTAAAAACTTTTCCTGTACCCACAGGACACTTCCAGGTAGTGCACCTCGACATGGTGGGACCTTTCCAGCATTATGCGGCGACACCTACATCTTCACCTGCATTGACCGTTTCACCAGGTGGACAGAAGCCATTCCCACGCCCAATACTATAGCAGAGTCAGCCGTTCGCACCTTCCTGTCTGGCACTTTAACTAGCATTCAGTGGTTGGTGGACTCAACTCCGATACCAGTGTAGGGGCACGTGATATTATGTTGTCTAGCACTCAGGATGGGATTGATGGAAACTCTAAGGTGGTGGTTTTCTTATATAAAATATATTTTATGAAAGACAGTCTGGTGCTGGAGATGCCATGTGGTGAGAGGCTTGCTCAAGAGACACGTTCAGTGAGTAGCGTGCTTGAGGAGGTATCTGTTCAGGAGCTTCGTTAGAGGAGATGTTGCGTGTTCAGTAACGTAGGGTAGAATGAATCTCAATGGAGAGACTGCGAGCTTATATACTGTAATGGGCCCCTGTCTCATCAACAGAACATATTATATAAATGGGTCAATACATCTGATATTATATTCAGATTCACCACCCTGTAACTTTCCACTGTCTATGAGTAAGACATGAGTTGTACACGTGAGCGGGCAACTCTCCCAGGAGGGAGTGACCCGTAGTCAGCATATCTGTAAGCCCGCACGGTTAGGCCCTCACTCTTTAGTCGCTCACAACTTATATCGTAAGGACGTGACCAAACGTTTATAATACATAAACGCCGTCCCTTTCTCATTCACTCCTATACAGTGAGACTTACTGTCGATCTACACTCAGGAATTATATATACAATCCTTTTATAATAAAACAAGGAACTACCGTTTGGGTTTCGTTACTTAAACCCAAATAATAAATATATGTGAACGGCCTGGTTAATTGCACAAGCAGCCGATTCATATAGGTGGCAAGCCGTGTGTACGGATTCTTCAAACTGGTAGTCGTATCATCCGTCTGTGTTCTGAGAAAACTGAAAACACACATCAGTGACGCGTTACATAATCCGAGTGTTTACAACTATATCCCGTTTCGAGACGATATTTAGTGAGTGCTCCTTATCTCTGTCACATACAAACACGTGCAGAGTTCGTAATATACATATATTACAGCCTGTTGGTAAATATCCAGATTGTGCCTGTTGAAGTAGACCCCACTCAGCATTTTCTAGTTACAGTGTTGCAGTGTTGAAGAAAGGTTTCATAACCAGGACTAACAATTGGTATTTCACAAGCAGCTGAACAGTTTTGTTGTGTCGCCAGCGTTAATTACGAAGTTCCGGTGTCATCATACAAGATCTCCATATATACGTAGACTGTGAAGACTTGGCACACGGCAGTCTCGCTAGCGACCTAGCAACGACCAGAGTGATAACCAATCATCAGCAGTTTCTGATCGACGGTGGAGAAACTCCCCTAGTTTGAAGTGGACTCGTCTCTGGCCAAGGTCGAAGCGTCTCATCGTTGCCAAGGAAACCAGGAGCAGCGCCCGCATCACCAGGAAGAGGCCCTGCCCACCCTCCACCGAAGACTCGACTCAGAACTCGGCTTGAAGGATCACATTTTCTATACAGATGTAACACCCTGTATAAATAGGTATTTAAATTACATAATTCTACACACTTGAACACGTTCGAGAGATATCTTCACACAGATAGGTTCGTCGGATAGGATTATTTCACTGATAAAGTGTCGAATGTAAGATTAATGTATTGAAATCCTATAATTTACAGTGGTTTATAAGTGTCTGTCTTCTTATTGATAGTTTAATTATTAACTACAATTCATAGTCATTTATCTTGTAAATGAGAGGCAATTGATCTGCTTTTACTGTTGAGTATTCATTGACCCACGAGAGACAAATAGATAATTTTCTAAGTTTCCCATGTCTAGTGTTGATGACATTGCACGCCTAGCGCACCTGTTTGCTTATAACCGCAACTGTTAGCTTATAACCACCTAGTCGATGATCAAGTAAAGACTGACATTGATTTTGAGTCGGGGACACAGTTAGCCGATACGGTAGGAAGTAGTGAGAAAGTTATTGAGGATTCATTTGACGACTTAAACCGTCGTACCCTACGATCTGGTAATCAATATAGTACTTCACCTAAGTATACAGGTGATAGTGTGTCTGTTGCTAAATCAGTAACAACCTTATTAACCCAGCCTTCTGTTAGGAGTAAGAATACTAACTTGCTTAATACTAACACTAAAATGGTTTCTTCTAACCCTCAGGCGCCAGTACTACTACCGCACCTAAACCGCACCTAGCTCCGATTGCTCCTCCCCGCCTGACATATAAACAAAAAACATCTTTACAATGCGCACATTGTAATAAACGTGGCCACGTAATGGAAGATTGTTTTCAGCTCCGAGGTAATAGTGCGAATTTTAAGGCCACACCCGGTGCAAAGCCATTCTCAAGGTTATACAGTGAGGGAGCCAAACCAGCACCTCCTCTTAATCAGAAAGCGTGCAAATGGTGCCCTCTTCACAAATCGACATCTCATAGTTCACATGAGTGCGATGTGCTTATAAAGGCTAGGGGGTGGACTGCAACTTCAAATGGAGGCCTAGTAACGCTGAGCTCGAAGGAGTTTCAGGTACTCAGCTGAGCATCAAAGGAATGGTGACGTTACCACTCAGATTCTCAAGACGTGGTTCTCCCTTCTACGTGGACTTCTATATAGTCCAGCAGTTTAGTTTGCCAGCCGACGGGTTACTTGGTCTACCAACTCTTCGAAAGAACATGATAGATGTTCTTCCACGTAATAATAGTGTTACGTTTAAAGGTGTTTCCTACACAGCAATGAGTCATTCTGAACCTATGCTCACCGCTAGGACGAAAGTGTTGTCTACCAATCCTATTAAGAGGAAGGCGGACCATGCGTCAGAGATACCTCTTGACCTCAACCACACACACTTTCCCAGCGTGATTACAGCAGCAAGAGTTGGACGATCGTACGAGCGGGGTTGAAGAGTACTCTCCATTACCAAAATGAGGAAATCACCAAAGCAACTGTCGAACTACCCAACGTGTACACGAGCACAGATGTGTGTCTCAGAGAAACATGCAAGGTAAAAGGGCTATCATGTGAATCTACCCTGAGCACTATACGCTCTGGTGGTTTGACCAACGTACTGATTCTAAATCGAACAGGCGTTCAGCGAATCTTAAAGAAAGGATGTTATTTGTGTGATTTTCTAGTATATCACAACAATGTCGAAGTGCAGCCTACTAAATTCCCAATTCGAGGTATTGTTGCGAAATGCCAACAGACTCGACTGGCCAGGATAGATCAAATAGCGCCACATGTTAAGGTGATCGATCATCCCCAGGGCAAGACACGCCTTTTAGAGCTGCTTGCCGACTATAGAAATATAGTAGCCTTGCCAGGGGAAACGCTAGGTCAGACAGATTTAACATCCCATCATATAGCATTAAAGGAGGGAACCAACCCTATTTACATACCAGCTTATAGACTACCTCATAGCCAGCGCGCTGTAGTATAAGATATGGTACAGGGTATGTTTGATGAGAATGTTATTAGACACTCAAAATCCCCCTTTAATAGCCCATTATTCCTCGTCCCGAAAAAGGATGGTGGATGGCGCCCTGTTATAGATTTCAGGCGCGTCAATGATCAAACGATCCCTGATAGGTGCCCTATGCCTATCTTGAGCGACATATTGCAATCCTTAGGCAAGGATAATGCGGTATTTAGCAAGTTAGATTTGCTTAGTGGATATTGGGAAATACCACTCGATGAGAAATCACGAGAAATCACGGCATTTAGCACGCCTCTAGGCCACTTTGAGTTTCTATGAATGCCATTTGGTCTCAGAAATGCCCCACTACCATTTCAAAGAATGATCAATACCCTGTTTGCCGGACTAATTGGTAACACAGTCTGCGCTTATTTGGATGATCTAATAGTAGTCAGTAAGGACGTCGATTCCCATCTGATTAAACTGCGTGAAGTGTTGGACAAACTTTCCACGGCAGGCCTCAAAATAAAACTCTCGAAGTGTGAGTTTTTAAAATCCAGAATCCATTTCCTTGGTCATGTAGTCGACGGTGAGGGCATACACACAGTTAATGATAAAGTCAAAGCTGTATCTCAGTTCCCGCGTCCTACCTCAAATGATCATGTGCGTAGCTTTCTCGGATTATCTGGTTATTATCGTTCCTTTATCAAGAACTATGCAACATTAGCATCGCCCCTAACGAGGTTGCTCAAAAAAGATGCAATGTTTATATGGGACGCTGAACATGAAGATAGTTTTACGGCATTGAAGATAGCGCTTACCAATGCCCCGGTTCTAGCATTCCCAGACTACACTCAACCTTTCACTCTCTGTATTGACGCTTCCGTAATTGGACTCGAAGCAGTGCTCATGCAAGAGGATATGCGTAGGAAGTTTAGAGTGATAGCATTTGCAAGTCGCAAACTAATTGATGCTGAAACACGTTATTCGGTGACGCATTTAGAAACGTTAGCTGTTGTGTTGGCACTTAAGAAGTTCAAAGACATTATCTTTGGCTACAAGATAACTGTTTTTACTGATCATGCGGCAGTCACCGAACTGTTCCATGGCAGAAACTTATCAGGCAGATTAGCACGCTGGTATCTGACAATTCAAGAGTTTGACCCCAAATTTAGGTATTTACCTGGGAGGGCGAATGTTGTCGCCGACGCTCTGTCAAGAAATATAGCACCAGTAATGCCTGTATCAACATTCACTCTTTCGCAACTGGAAGATGAGCAACGACGCGACCCATATTGGTCAGCTGTTATTTTTGCTCTCGAATCAGGCGAGGATGTTAAACTCCCCAAGTTATTTCTTCCCTTAAGTCAGTTTGAATTACGACATAACATACTCAATAGGACGAGAAAATCTCCTGAGGGTAATGTGTCTCAAATAGTCGTACCTGACACGTTGTGCAAAGCAGTAATGACATTGTTCCATGATGTCCCACAGGCAGGTCACCAAGGTCGTGATAGATGCTTAGCGGATTTACGAAAGAAGTATTTCTGGAACACTATGAAGAAAGACATAGAATTACACATAGCTAATTGTTTGGCATGTGCTCAACATAAAGGATCAACAGGATCACCAGCCGATTCTACAATATCCTACACCAGACCGTCCGTTTGACACAGTCGCTATTGACTTGTTACAACTCCCAATGAGTCATCAGGGATCAGCCTACGTCTTAGTGTGTGTGGATCATTTTTCAAGGTTCGTGGTCTTGGTCCCACTAAAAAGCAAAACGGCCGAAGCAGTAGCCTATGCATTAGTGATGAATCTTATATGTCCATATACTACGCCTAAAGTTCTGCTCTCTGACAATGGAACAGAGTTCAAGAATCAGCTAGTAGCGCATATATGTGCACAATATGGTATTAAACAAACTTTTGTGACAGCTTATCATCCACAGGCTAATGGCCTTGTTGAGAGAACCAATCGTAAAATCCTAGAAATACTGCGTCCAATTGTCAGTGGTTTTCAATACGCATGGGAGGATTGGTTACCGCAGGTTGCAGCGTCTATAAATGGGTCAGTTAATAGCTCTACTCATTCGACATGCGCACCGTGAAACGTCAACAAAGGCTGTGAGTGAGCACTCCCTACAATTCCCAATTCTGATGAATTTAGTGAGACAACTACCTTCAGTCTGTTTAGAGAACTAAAGTGGAGCCCAGTTGTAAGAACAGTTTCACTTGTGAAATTTATAGTTGCTGGACTTAGACAATATTTTAGATAAAATATCTGGACTTCCTGCCTGGACCCTCTGGTCGGTTATTTTCGTATCTGCGCATGCGCAGTGCGAAGATCGTGACGTTGAATGACGTGGTAGTGACGCCGTTGCCTCTCCATCTCACCTGTGACCAAACACAAGCATTGCACAATGCCTGGGAAGAGTGGTGGGCAGAAACCTATGAAGGCTTTGGCTAAAGAAGAAAAGATTGCCCTACTGAACAACTTAGAAGACGACCTGAGGCTTTCAAGTAGTGAATCAGAAGCAGACAATCCGCGGCCAACAACAATAGAAGTGATAGACAATTTTCAAGAAGTGATTAGTAAGAAAGAAAAGAAGAGGAGGCGAGAGGAGGCGAAGAAAAGTGAAGGAAGCGACAGTGATGAGATCATGAGTGGTAGGAAGAAAAGGACGACACACACAGAAGGAAGCAGAAAGAATTCAACTGGGAATAAAAAACAGCAGGTCTTGACTGAATCCAACACCCTTCAAGAGTCAGACCCCAGTAATTATGACAGTGACGGTAATGTTTCT
This sequence comes from Homarus gammarus, assembly GCA_958450375.1. Lineage (NCBI taxonomy): Eukaryota > Metazoa > Arthropoda > Malacostraca > Decapoda > Nephropidae > Homarus > Homarus gammarus. Next base: position 1,896,615 of record CAUDMG010001614.1, on the reverse strand, counting down.
ATGGGAAACACTAGCCACAGTGGAAACAGCAATGCCATGGACCCTATCACCCTGCCCTCTGCCAAACAAACAAGTAAGCTGAATCTCCACTTTCCCAAGGACTCATTAATTCTGTCGAGGATCGGTTAAATTGGATGATGAAGTACTGCCGACAGCATGGTCCCAACATTCAAATCCGACAAGGTAAGAGCCGGAACTTTATCAAGTGTCAGACTCCTGAAGTCTATAAAACCCTTAGTACTGTTGGCTTTGACGGGGTTGTCCTAGTGGCCCCTCCAGCAGACGCTGATGAATGTTGCCACATCTTAGTGAAACGATTCCTCTATACGCTGACATCGAAGATGCATGTGACTTTAATTCTAATATACTCGGTATACGTCGACATTACCGGGGACACACTCCACAAGCTGCTGTTATTGTCAAGTGGAAGGGAAGGGTATGTCCAACCACTGTGGAAGCCCATCCAATCCTTCCACCACTTTATGCAGAGCCCTATCATCCTGGGCCTGCATTTTGTGTTATCTGCTCTCATTGGGGTCACACCTTCACTGCCTGCTGCCGACGTGATCGTCCTAGATGTCGCTTCTGCTCACGTAACCACAACTCCGCCGCCTGTGCCCAGAAAATCAAAGACCACCTTAATAGGGGTGGTGTGGGCTATGTAGTTGAGCCCAGGTACTGTAACTGTGGCGGCCGGCACAATGCTGACTCACGGCAGTGCCCCAGTCGCCCTTCTGTCCCAGGGAAGAGGCCTCCCCAAGGGCTGTGTCTACCACAACGCCCCCCCTCAGTCTTCTGGGTCACCTGCCCTTGCCTGGCTTCACCAGGCTGCACCACAACAGCACCTACCATTCCCTAACTCAACCACTACTGAGTCTCCTCCCCATCTCTACTCTGATGCTATCAAACCTCGTGTTCCCACCAGTTCCCCCCCACAACCCCGTCGCTACTCTGACGCTGTCAAGACTTGTGCCGCCACCAGTGCCCCCCCACAACCCCATCTCTACCCTGACGCTGTCAAGCCTTGTGCCGCCACCAGTGCCTCCCCACAATCCCTCTCCAGTGACATGACACAGATCATGTCCCTCTTCCAAGAAGTTACCAATCATGTTGAGAAACTCTTGGTTACACTCTGTACCGCCATCTCCGACCTACACCGCCAACTCCTGCCCTTTGCTGCCACCCAGTCACTCCCCTCTTTTGGTTTGACACAAGCTGGTAGTGCCCCTGTGAGCCCTCCCCTGCTCACAGGTTGTGTGTACTGGGGCCCCCGAGCCAAGCCCTGCCTCATCTTTACGTCACGTGGTGCCTCAACCTGTCTACCCACCTCAAGCCTCGCCTGCTCCTGTGTCTGTGCTGTCTCCACCAGGGCTACCCATACTCCACCGACATGCCGGCACCTAAGGCTCATCCGTCCACGTCAGGGGTAATCAGTCTAATACACCACAATGGATAGCAACGCTACAGGACTGCAGGTACTCACCTGGAACATAAACGGCTTGCAAAGCAAGTTTGGTGCCCTCAAAACCTACGTCTACACTGAAGACGTCGACGTGCTGTGCCTCCAAGAAACGCGGTGTGCTGCTGGTACCTATGTGCTCAGTGGCTACACATGTGTTGAGAGCCCATCCACCCCTGTTCTCCGCATCGACGGACTACCACGAGGCCATGCACGTGGAATACGGATCTACATCAAAAAGGATGTCCCCTACCAACCTCTCAACGTCCCCCTTGATGACGACACCACCGGCGCACATGCCATCACGATCACACTAGAAGGTATGTCCCTCAATATTGTCAATGTCTATGTGCCTCCCTCCACCCCTACTGTACCTGTCCTACCACACCATATCACCTCCACCCCCACCCTCCTTGTGGGGGACCTCAATGCCCGTCACCCTAGTCTCGGCTCCCAGGGGCCCCACTCAAACTCCCGGGGCTCTCCTACCTACAAACCACTGATGACCCTGTACGTCTTCTCTGCCCTCCATCACCCACCCACATCGGGGGAGGGAAACTTGACTACATAGCTCTCTACTCTGACCCTCACCGCCCACACTCCACCCGCATCCTCCACTCCCCCCACAGTGACCATTTCCCTATCCACACTACCATCCAGTATGTGAGAATACCCGTTCCACCCAAGGGCCCTAGGCTCAGCCTACCCCCTGCCAACATACCTGTCTTCATCACTACCATTGCTGAATGGTTTCAGGGTTACACTGTCACCACAGCAGACCAACTCTACCTTGATCTGTCCAAACAATGCACTGACCTCCTCCGCCCTGTCCCAAAACACCGCCGCCCTAACCGCCAGCCCAGGAGTCAGTGGAACGTTAACCGTGACCCTCATGTTATGTCCATCCGAGTATGGCACCGAATAGCAGTCGACCAGTGGAAGAAATCTCCCAGCTCCCCTGACTCTCTACACTTCCTGATGCGCACAAATAAAGAGCTCCAATCTGCCATCACTCTCGCACGAGAGAAGCAGTGGTTTGATTTTGCTTCTTCTATTGACCAGTCTACATCTATAGGTGATATATGGCGCACCATTAACCGTGCCAGGGGCACCAACACTAGACCCGCGCTCCACCCCAGACCAGCTGCCCGAGCTGAGGCGCTCTCCCAGACGTGGCAGGAGGCCGCCTCCACTGATGCGTTACCACCCGCTGTACGAGGCCTCACCCTCGCACTGCAACCACAACGCCGACAGCACATCTTCGAGTACCAAGACCTATTTGCAGACACTGACATGCCTTTCACACAGTGTGAACTACTAAATGCTGTTAAGCGTGGTCGGTCCACCGCCCCAGGCGATGACGGCGTCACATATGATGTGTTAAATGCCCTTATTGCCACCCCTGGTAACCCACTCCTCTGTCTATTTAACCTCTCTTTTGATACTGGTCAGCTGCCTCACTCATGGAAGACTGCCACCACCATCCCAGTCCCTAAACCAGGCAGACAAGATGAATATCGTCCAATATCCCTCATCTCCTGCTTCTCAAAGATGATGGAGCGCATGATACTCCACCGCCTCCTCTGGAAAATTGAAGCCCACCTGCACCCTGACCTCTATGGTTTTTGCCCCGGAAAGAGTACTGCTCACTGCATCGCTCACTACATGGCAAACACCTCCGCCAAAACCTCCCTCTTCGTCGACTTCAAGGGTGCTTTTGATAAAGCCAACAGTGAAGTGATCCTTGAGGGCCTCACTCACATGGATGTGAAGGACAAACTCCTCACGTGGATTGCTGACTACCTCTCCCATCGACAGGCCCGTGTCCGTTTTCAGGGCCACTACTCTAAGATCAGGGACCTTGATCTTGGCACGCCTCAGGGAGGTGTACTCAGCCCTACACTCTTCAATGTTCTCATGAACTCCATCTGCCGTCTCAACGTCATCTTTGCTGAGCGCGCCCGAGACGGTCACATCATAAGCTATGCTGATGATATTCTCCTCCAAATTACTACAGTGCAACATGAACAACCTATACTCTCCACGTTCGCCCGGACCTGTCAAACACTCGGGCTAGTCATCTCACACACTAAAACCAAGTTCATCTCACGCTTCTGGCGTCAGACACCACTGACTCTGCAAGGACAAGACATCGATCAAGTACGCACCTACAGGTACCTTGGTCTACCTGTGCGAGCCACTACCAGAGCCACCACCTCCGCTGTCGCCGCCCACGTCATCTCCCAGTGCCGCCAACGAACGAGGCCCCTCCAGTCCCTCACTCACGGCCTCAAAGGAGCCTCTGTCAGGGTCCTACGTCTCATGTACATTGCCATCGTCAGAGCTGTCATAGATTATGCCTCCCCTGTCCTTGTAGTTGCCTCCCCTGTCCTTGTAGTTGCCTCCCAGCGCGAGAAACAAGGCATAGAGAAAATCCAAAACAGAGCGATGAGACTCATCCTCGGCTGCCCTATGACCACCAGAATAGAAGTCATGCAGCGCGAACTAATCCTGCTTCCCGTCTGCTATCGAATTACTGCTCTCAATGCCATCCTTGGTGTTAAACTTCTTCGCAGTGAGCAACCGACTCCCCTGTCGCGCTCACTGAACTCACATCTTAACACTCTCCTGCGCCGGCCTGTCCCCATTACTTTCCCCCCTCCCTCTCAACTCTGGCCCGTCCACACTGCTGCTGACATCCTGCGTTATCACCTCTACACCCCCTCGACCTCTCTCCCTCCCGAGTACACTCATCCGCCTCTACCGCCGTGGACTTTCCCGTGTGTTGATGTTGTCGTCCAATCCTTCCTTGGTCGTAAATCCACCCAACTGAGGTATATGCTCAAACTTAACTGCCTTGAGCAGATTAATGATGTCGCTTCCTCTCTAAAGACCTCCCACCCTCCTATCCTCGTCTACTGTGATGGGTCTGTTACCACGCTGGGCAGCGCTGGGGCAGCTGCGTGGATTCCTGAGCGCTAGGCCTGCAGGAAAATCAGGGTCCACGACTGTGCCTCCTCCACTGATGCTGAAAGCATAGCCATCCTCGCGGGCATTCATGAGGGGGGGGGGGCGACCTATGCTCGCACTGAACGCCGGTGTACTGCGCACCTCATCGTCATTCCTAAAAACCCGTTTTAATTCATATTACGCTACATAATATTCAAATCCACCGCGCTTGTAGAATCTCAGGAGCGTTTTACCCTCAGGATCACTCTCAGTAAGCCCCGCCTTCGAACACAGTTGTCACTACGTTTATTGCACTCTCTACTGGCCAACGCAACCTTGAATTAGTCTGTTTAAATCAACCCAAGTAATTTGCCAGACCTTTGTCAACTGAGGGTCATCTTTGAATGAGTAACAGTTAGTTTGTTTGTGATTATTGTCATTGCGTGAGTAGCGATCACTGGCAACTCAGGGGTATATAAGCTCGAGCTGGCAAGGAATCAGCGTCCCCTGACGCTGATTCCCGTTTGTCTCCAGGTATGTTTTGTTTCCTAGCCATTCAGTTAATTCAGTCAATTGTAGTGATTATCAGTGTTCACCAGTGTTCATGATTTAACAGTTGAATTGTCATTCACCCAGTGTAGAAGTAATATAACGTAAATACGTCTGTCGTCTAGACAAGAGAGTTGGTTGGTGTTGTCATGTTTCTCAGTCCCCTGACGCTGATTCCCGTTTGTCTCCAGATCGAGCGTGGGCTTAATTGAAACCCACCGGTCGCTCGGAGCCGGTGGATACCCAGCAGTGGTCAATATAGGAGTGATGGCGCCGATTCGTCATGATTAATCGGCTCTACCCTACCTCGTGGGCCGAGGACCCCAAACCCATCTCGGGTCGGAGTGTAACCGACCACAACAACACTTGTTAGAGGCGCCAGTGCTATACCCTGGGACAGGCCTTGGAATTATGGTCCACAGTGTGGTTGTATGTGTTTTTTTTTTACCAGTGTGTTTTATAAGAAATAAATCAATGAAGACATGTTATGGTTTCACCCTTCTTTACCCTTATCGATCTGATCAATGGAAAACCTAACCCAATGCCTAGTCCGCTCTGCCCGCTACCTAACGAGCTACATGCTGTCCAGAGGGGGTCTGGTGGCAGCGACCCTTAGGAATTAAGATTAGAGTTAAGTTATCCCCTTAGATTTAGTGACCCCAGTCTGGCAGTATACCGGAACCTCCTTATAATGAGTGACAGCACTTCTGCGCTAGCGAGGCTCAAATTACCCTCCCCCTCCTCCCCTGCCGCCCAACACACCCTAGCCGCCGTTGCCAGGCTAGAACAAACTGATGACATCCGTGTCAAGTTTATTTGGATCCCGTCACATATAGGAATAACTGCCTGTGACACTGTTGATCGGCTTGCCAAAGAAGCTACACAAGAAGAAGATATTGAAGCCACTCTCGCCCTCTCCCTGAATCATCTCAAATCTCGCATACACGCCACACAACGAGAGGCATTCAACGAAAATTGGACACACCTGAAACAATGGGGTAGCATTACACTATGCCACTATGACGCTGTAACCGGTGACGACAACCGCCACTACAAAGCATATCAATCCCTGACTCGATCTCAACAGCTTATATACATGAGACTGCGCCTAGGGTACAGGTACCTATTGGAGTACATTGGCAACCCTGAGCCTCACCGCACTGTTTGTAAACTGTGGCCAACCCGACTCTCACTACATCCTCACTTGCCCTATAACCTCCTCCTATAGGTCCCCAGCCGTTTCCAACACCTCTTCCCTCCCTGACCAGATACCTCTCCTCCTAGTCACAGGCCTGGCATTTTACATTATTAGGGACCTGCCACTCTTTGCCATAAACAGATGAAATGTACCGGGAACTTTCCCCCCCCCCCCCCCCCACACTCATCATTCTCTCACTTTATGTAACTTGACAAAACCTATGACCCTTCAGGCTTTTACTCCCTTAATGTACGAGTTATAAAGGCAAGTATGAACTTTTCATACTTCCCTGTTGGGCGCTGTAAACGCTTCTGCGCTTCACCTTGCACAGGATGTAAGGGGGTGCCCAATAAACTAGCCCCCTCGGGGGGCAAATCTGAATCTGAATAGCTCTACGGGCAAAACACCCTACTACAATACTACATTGTCTATGGTACAGATAAACGTCTACCTTACGATATCCTTACAGATGCGCCATACCCGGTTTATAATACGGATGATTTCGCGGCAAAACAAATTCATATCTTTACAGTTATTCATGCCCAAGTACAATCACATCTAGCGGCGTCAAGCGCCGAAATGATCATCAAACAACATAAACATGCTAAACCTGTCGCACTAAACGTTGGGGACGCTGTTATGTTAAGAGAACCTGAAAGGAACTCCAAACTTAAGGCAAAATTTTCTGGTCCATTCTGCATAATCTCAAAAGAAGCAGGCAACAAATTCAAAATTTGGAAGCCTAATGCACAGATCGCAGATGTCGTGCACGCGGATCGTCTGAAGAAGACCCAGATAAATGTATTACCTCCAGTTGATGATGATGTGATTGATACATCCTTACAGATTGTCCAGAAGCAGAATGTCCCAAATGACTATTGTATGAAACTACATTCTGCAAGTAGACGTTAAATCGTTTGTAAATCCTTACAGAATGACTTGGATCTTCAGTGTGTTGCTTCTACTCTGTTGTTGCACCGTTGTGTTGACAGACATGTCCACATCAGTCCTCAAACCAGGTGCACTTGTGGCACCTCTCGGACGCGTTCTCATAGTTGAGGACGTGGTGAACATCAAGTATGAACTACAGCCACTACTCCAACTTCCGCGTCAGATGGAAAACGTCGACGGCCAACTACAATCAGCATTGGACATCCTTCATAGTCTCAGCACAGCTTCGAAGAATTCGACAATAGTTTCACAAACTATAGACCTTCTACACTTTCGTCTCCAGCACCTTCGCGAGTTTCTCGTCGATGTTAGGAAAAATCTACCTGCGTCTCAAGCAGATCTTGCTCAAGAAGTGCATTCCCAGGCACGACGAAAAAGGGGTCTCTTTAATGTTGTGGGTCTCATCCAAAGCGCTTTGTTTGGCACGGGAACGGCCGATGATGTAGCTAAATTGGGGGACCGAATGAACGTTGTCGTTCAGGCTGTATCTCAACAGAATCGTGTTATTTCTCGAACCTTTCACGCGATTACTGCTCTAGAATCAAAGGTTAATGCAATCATAGTGGAGTCTAACCAAGTTTCGAGGATTGTTACTAGGTTACAGAAAGCAATTCCGACGTTAGAATGGCTCCTTTATTTCACAGAATATTTGCATGCTGCGGAAATTTCAGTTCATAAAACTGTAACCTCTAAAAATGAACTAATAGACAGCATTGTAGATGCCGGGATAGGACGTGTGGACGCGAAGCTTGTGCCTGTGTAGACGCTTCTTGAAGCTTTAAAAATAGCCAAGTTACAGTATCATTTAACTCCTATTTTTAATGACAATGAGGTTCACTATTATTACCCACTGTTGGAGTCAACCCTCACGCACAATGCAATTCTGATCCACATTCTTATGCGAGGGCCACATGAGTTTAATGCATGGTATTTAAAACCCTTCCCCTGGTTTGTAAACGACACACTGTATAGTATACAGTGTATACCCTAGATAGGCCTAAAGAACTTTTCTTAGTAGATGAAGAGTATTCTTTGTTATCAATAGAGGATTCTGAGGTACTGTCACGGTGTAAGTCGTCTTATCTACACCTACACGTATGTCCAGCCTACATGTTTGCATTTATTCCTGCTGCAGAGGGAATATGTGAATTGGCAGTCATACAACCAAATGTACGCACAGCGCTAGCGCAATGCAGTTATAGGCCAGTTAGTCTAAAGACTGTGTTCCACGCTCATCTTCACAATGTGCAGTATTTGTTCTTTCCAAATCTCACTACTGTAATTTTAAAATGCCATGATGGTGTTAAGCAGCTAGTTGTGAAAGGGCATTACAAGGCTCCTGATTACTGTGAAATCACTTGTAGTACATTACGGACCTTGCCTACTCATCAGCACTTTAAATCGAAAACTCAAATCTGTTTTAATTCCACTTCCTATAATGAATTTCACTATCAAGGATATTCAAATAGTATCAGAGAAATTAAAAGTTTTAACTTTCTTGAACGAGACACATTTTGCCGATTTGAAAAATAACTTGCCATTTTACCTATCACGGGAATTTGCACTACCAAGTCTTACAATTCCCTCTATTTTGTTAATTCTGGCAATTATGTTCCTGTTCTGTTATTACAGGGCAGTGTCATCCAAATTCAACATTGTTCATAACATACTAACCCGTACGACACTAAAGTCTAGGTCCCCTGCAGTAGCTAATACCCCTACAGTAGTAGAATCCCCAGCTTAGTGTCTACATATCTGTTTATAACATGGTTAGGGTTGTCTAGGATGTACTGTACTCTGAGTTATTTAGGCCTCTCGGAGCTCGGCTGGAAGGTGACCGAGCGATGTAATGGGCCCCTGTCTCATCAACAGACCATATTATATAAATGGGTCAATACATCCGATATTATATTCAGATTCACCACCCTGTAACTTTCCACTGTCTATGAGTAAGACATGAGTTGTACACGTGAGCGGGCAACTCTCCCAGGAGGGAGTGACCCGTAGTCAGCATATCTGTAAGCCCGCACGGCGAGGCCCTCACTCTTTAGTCGCTCACAACTTATATCGTAAGGACGTGACCTAACGTTTATAATACATAAACGCCGTCCCTTTCTCATTCACTCCTATACAGTGAGACTTACGGTCGATCTACACTCAGGAATTATATATACAACCCTTTTGTAATAAAACCAAGAACTACCGTTTGGGTTTCGTTACTTAAACCCAAATAATAAATATATGTGAACGGCCTGGTTAATTGCACATTGCACAAGCAGCCGATTCAATACGAATCCAGGTAAAAAAGTCACTGGTAAAAAAGTCAGAAAAAAGCCACAGGAAAAAAGTCACAGGAAAAAAAGAAAAGTTAACTATCGAATTCTCACATTTTTTAAGGTTAATATGTCAATCAGTTTCAGTAACCTAACCTAACCTTTATTACCGGCCACCATAAATTAATTGTGACTTTTTTCCTAGCCAAAATTGTGACTTTTTTCCGGTGACTTTATTACCGGCCACCTTCAAAATACAGAGCAGCCGGAAGTAAACCCATGGGAACTCGCCGGTTTCTTGACTCTGTTGCTAGGGTAGATGTAGCAACTGGTGACCCCCCCCCCCCCCCCTGGACAGCTCCCTTGTTTGCTAGAATACTGTCGAATTGGAATGCGGATGTAGTTGTAGGGGAGAGATCCACTACAACAGTACCACTGGTACGCCAACATTCATGGGTTCAATACTTAACCTGTGATAATTATATGTCTGTTAATTATCACTGATCATATACAACAACAATAATACTTTGACCCATATAACTGTAAGGAGTGCCCCAGGGTATAACACTGGTGTCTCCACAACTAATATATATATATTAGTGGGTTCGAATCCTGGCGGGTTGAGGTGTTGATTGTATGTAGAAATCTGCGTGCTTTATTGGGCTAATGAAATATATATGGATCCTCGTGTTTCGAAGCCGGATTTGGTAAAACGTTACTCTGACCACCTAAGTGGTGCGGGTGGTCCCCATTAGAGGTTCACGGCGCCATAAGCTCGTTGAACAGGCTTTGTGTGAAATATAACAAAGTCTAGGACTGCTTTTAGCATCCTGGTGGTCCAGCGGTTAGCGTTCCCCGGTCACAGTCATAGGCTTGTGGGCCGTGGGTTCGAATCCTGGCGGGTTGAGGTGTTGATTGTATGTAGAAGTCCGCGTGCTTTATTGGGCTAATGAAATATATATATATATATATATATATATATATAATCAACGACCTCACCAGCAAGGAATCGAACCCTCGACCTACTGGGTGTGACTAGGGAGCGCTTACCGGCTAGGCCACAAGGACACTAAAAGCAGTTCTAGACTCTGTTATATTTCACACAAAGCCTGTTCATCGAGCTGATGGCGCCGTGAACCTCAATGGGAAACTGCCCGTGCCTCGTATGTGGTGTCAGTAGCATTTTACCGAATCCAGCTGGTATGAAACGCGAGGTACATATATATACTTCATTTTTAGTCCATTTAACACGCGGACTTTGAACATACAATCAACGACCTCACCAGCAAGGAATCGAACCCTCGACCTACTGGGTGTGACTAGGGAGCGCTTACCGGCTAGGCCACAAGGACACTAAAAGCAGTTCTAGACTGTTATATTTCACACAAAGCCTGTTCATCGAGCTGATGGCGCCGTGAACCTCAATGGGAAACTGCCCGTGCCTCGTATGTGGTGTCAGTAGCATTTTACCGAATCCAGCTGGTATGAAACGCGAGGTACATATATATACTTCATTTTTAGTCCATTTAACACGGGACTTTGAACATACAATCAACGACCTCACCAGCAAGGAATCGAACCCTCGACCTACTGGGTGTGACTAGGGAGCGCTTACCGGCTAGGCCACAAGGACACTAAAAGCAGTTCTAGACTCTGTTATATTTCACACAAAGCCTGTTCATCGAGCTGATGGCGCCGTGAACCTCAATGGGAAACTGCCCGTGCCTCGTATGTGGTGTCAGTAGCATTTTACCGAATTCAGCAGGTATGAAACGCGAGGTACATATATATACTTCATTTTTAGTCCATTTAACACGCGGACTTTGAACATACAATCAACGACCTCACCAGCAAGGAATCGAACCCTCGACCTACTGGGTGTGACTAGGGAGCGCTTACCGGCTAGGCCACAAGGACACTAAAAGCAGTTCTAGACTCTGTTATATTTCACACAAAGCCTGTTCATCGAGCTGATGGCGCCGTGAACCTCAATGGGAAACTGCCCGTGCCTCGTATGTGGTGTCAGTAGCATTTTACCGAATCCAGCTGGTATGAAACGCGAGGTACATATATATACTTCATTTTTAGTCCATTTAACACGCGGACCCAGTAGGTCGAGGGTTCGATTCCTTGCTGGTGAGGTCGTTGATTGTATGTTCAAAGTCCGCGTGTTAAATGGACTAAAAATGAAGTATAAATATGTACCTCGCGTTTCATACCAGCTGGATTCGGTAAAATGCTACTGACACCACAGACGAGGCACGGGCAGTTTCCCATTGAGGTTCACGGCGCCATCAGCTCGATGAACAGGCTTTGTGTGAAATATAACAGAGTCTAGAACTGCTTTTAGTGTCCTTGTGGCCTAGCCGGTAAGCGCTCCCTAGTCACACCCAGTAGGTCGAGGGTTCGATTCCTTGCTGGTGAGGTCGTTGATTGTATGTTCAAAGTCCGCGTGTTAAATGGACTAAAAATGAAGTATATATATGTACCTCGCGTTTCATACCAGCTGGATTCGGTAAAATGCTACTGACACCACATACGAGGCACGGGCAGTTTCCCATTGAGGTTCACGGCGCCATCAGCTCGATGAACAGGCTTTGTGTGAAATATAACAGAGTCTAGAACTGCTTTTAGTGTCCTTGTGGCCTAGCCGGTAAGCGCTCCCTAGTCACACCCAGTAGGTCGAGGGTTCGATTCCTTGCTGGTGAGGTCGTTGATTGTATGTTCAAAGTCCGTGTGTTAAACGGACTAAAAATGAAGTATATATATATATATATAGTTTTTATTTTTAGTTTTTTTATAAAATCACAAGGGGTCACAGCTCAAGGGCAGAGAAGCTGCAAGTCCGGAAAACTGTGAGGGGTAACTTTTTCGGAGTGAGAGTTGTGAACTCTTGGAACAATCTGCCAGTGTGTGTTGTGACGGCACCGAGTGTGAGCTCTTTCAAGACCAGACGGGATAAGCACTGGAGCAAGTTCAGATACATTCAAGAGCCAGTGCATGCCAACAGTGCGTAGCAGAGACGTAACCGATCGCCCAAGCGGCTAACGAGCCGATCAGTGGTGAAGAGGGTAAAAGTAAAGTAAGTAAACTCCTTTGCTGTGTGCCCTCGCGGAGGGCAGTGAGAGATGTCCAGAAATTTTTTATTATTTTTATTATTTTTATTATACAGGTACTGTATTTATGTTACCAGAGATTTTCACATGCTAAGTATTGCTTCCCCAAAATGAGGAAATTATCAGAGATGAACACAAATAGTTATTATCCCTTAAAATATCAGAATATATAAATAAGACAGATTAAATACTAAAGAACTGTAGTGACTCGTCCAACATCCAAATAGCTGCCTTGCTACTAACCCAACATCAGAAATAGCTTGACTAGCACTACAAGTGATATTCTCATTACCACAAGAAGATTACTTGTTTATATTTACAGTATTTCGTAGTAGGCAGCTACCAAACAGGGAGGTATTTATCGCCTGGTTAGATATTGGAAGCATAATGTGTTGCCTAATGGTAGACCATGCTGCCATATGGCATAAAAAGTTGAGACCAAGTCCCAGGTTGCTAATCTGACTTTCTGCTCCATTTACACACAATTACAGGTTCTTAATTGTTTCGCCTACTTTGACAACACAACATACATATATAATTTCTTGATCTGTTTTTGTTTTTTTTAAATTTTGGATCAGTGATCTGTGCCCGGGTGGGCTAATCCACGTAAAAAAAATCAGGTCAAGTCAAGTCAAGTCAGTTTTTATGTCCAATGGCAATAAATACAATAAAAGTAACTACTGTACTGTATATTGCAGCAGCCACACTGAAAAAGAACACTAAAGGTGCTTTATGACTGAAATATACTGATCACTACAATGAATCATGACACTTAAGTTTCTAGCAGATATCACCACACAATCTCTTGTACTCAAGTCAGTACATTCGGTCAGAATCATGGAGTAGACATTGGTAAGTGAAGGATGGGACACGGAGCATCTGGGAAGAGGGTGTAGCTGCCACCAGCCGACATCTGGCCCGCACAAAAGGGAAATCGGTCCCTGAAACATCAAGACTCTGTAGGACTAAGAAGTAATGATAATTCCAACCTGTCCTCATCTAAAATGAGATTTTTAACTTAATTTGAGATACAGTACTATAACTATATTTATAGTCATTCTGTGATGCTCTACCATACATAAACATTGGGACTCAACATTTTTGTGTAAATGAGCCACATTACAGTAGATGGGTAATTGTCACATGTGTGATAAGGGCCTCACATTGACCTTAAAGTGAATAAATGCAAAAAATACGGTAAGTAAAGCATTAACTATGTCAAATTCTGAATAATTACACAGGGGCTTTATTACTGAATAGAAAATTTCAATTTATTCCACAAAAATTTAACAAAGCCGTTATTTATTGAATTTCATATGTAATTTTCTAATACAGTAGTTTCGAGGGCTGCAGTAAACCTTACTGTGGGCAACATGTGGCCCTCAGACCATGAGTTGAGCACCCTGTTGTATACAACTGTACAAGAATAAGACAATACTCTGTTCTCTCAGAGATATTAGTACAGTGATCATTCTCTGAGGCAGTTTTATTTAAATAGATTTCCCTCCCATTAGTAAAACAAAAAGTAATATCTCTGTTAGCCGGAATCGCTCAAACCCGGAACTCTCCAATAGCTGGAAGTGAAATTTATTCAGAATTTTTCTGAAAAATTCCCTAAATTACAGGTTAGGTAACAAATTCCCAGGTTGAAAATATGGAGGATTTAATTAAAAAAATAAAAGGAAATCTGTAAAAAAAAATATATATATATTTCTGGGTCAGGGAGCAAGTATTGATTATGAAATAATGTGCAATTTTCGAAAAAAGAAATTCTGAGAAATTGCAAGAAAATCACTCCAAACCTTTGCCCAGGGCCTGGGGACAAGGATTTCCAGAGTTATGAAAGATTGCATCATGTTTAGCCGCATCCTCACATGGTTGGTGTGTGGGTGAGAAGACCAACCGCTTGGGTAATGCTGGATTTTTCTGCTCCGGGTCTATTTATAATTACTGTGCAAATGTAAAATACTGTATTTATTTAAATGTACATACAACACAGGTACTAAAACGGTAAAATAATAGTAATAAATAAATAATTCCGAGCTGAGCTAATGAGGCAAAGGGTGTAGTGGATTCCTCCCCTACAAGCACCGAACCTTCTCGAATTCCCCAGCCTACGCCTCCAGCGCCGCCCACGGAGCGGGGGTCAACTATCTACCCACGTCTACCCCCGCCTTATAAGGCCTGACACCGCTGTGACCAGTCTTTCTACTCAGTGCCGCCAGCAAGCAACACCTGCGCGCCAGCCGTGCGGCTGCCGCTTCGCCAGTGACCTTGGTGTCCCTCAAGCCGCGTGTCCCTCCTCTGGGCACCCTCACCACCCAGCTCTCTCAACTCAACGCTTATTACCATGCTACCTACCCAGCAACAAGCTACATTGTACATCCAATACAATATGTATACAGTGAGCACATAGTGATTTTTGAGTCTCGAACCAAATATTGCATACCCCTACAAGGGTGAGGTGATGGAGTCAAGTGGTGAGGCAGTGGCGTATTCTTAATGGGTGCAAGGCATTCCATGCCTAGTAGAAAGCAAAATATATCTTTAAATAGTATCTTCAATAATACAGATATAATTTTAGAGTCTTCACAGTTTTCACTTAGGATAGTCAAGGAAACTCACACCTAGAGTTTTAAACACCCTCTTCCATTGAAGAGGGTCGTCGTGTTTCAACCCGAGTTATAAAAAAAATTAGTCCTGAAGACACCGCAGTACAGTACTTGACGGGGTGGTGTGGCGGTAAAATTCACTAATTCCAATAAAATTTATTTATAATATTGGAATTAGAAAGCTGGACAAATCACATTGAAATATTACATGATCGTCAGCAGAGGCGGGAAATATGACTGCGAACAACATTTTTCCCGCCTCTGCTAACGGTCGTGTAATATTTCAATGTGATTCTGATCTTTAAAAATGTTGTTTTTGCATAATGTAGTATTACTGATACGTAATTTATCTTAGTATGCCTTATTGTGGTAAAAATATGTATATATTAAATGCATCCTCTGAAAGCGTAAATTTGCTACCAGAGTTTAACAGTTAATTCATGTATAATACTTCTGATAAACTTCCTATGTGCTCATGTTTGAAATAACGAATGTATGTATCTTTATATAATTTAGCTGAATATCTTTCTCGTCATAAACGGTCATCCCAACTATTATGAATAACTCATTTAGAAATACATCATTACTTCAGGACAAAATAGGACAGGTTTGCAACAGCCAATCAACTGTAACTTTTGAGGAGGGGGCGGGGCATCTTTTCTCAGCTGGGAAAAAACGCGCTATAGTTAATTCCTCGTGGAAGCTCAGGAGGAGGTGACCGAGAGACGTATCAGCCCCTTAGTTGTATAGAAATGTTGGGCAGTGCATTCAGTTTATATAATCATATCACCCCCTGTAACTTTCCACTGGTGGGTGACATGGTCACATCACGTGATGGGTAAGTTCCTTGAGGAGCGGCCCTAAAATGCAAGGTCAGGTCATAGAAGCCGGCTACTCCAAGCACACTCACTCAACCTCTCACACCAACAGGACGTATTTTATAAGAGCTATTTAACATAGCCTCCGTCCTCATTTAACACTCATAGCAACAATGATTAAGTTACCTGGTCTTCCTCCCTAAATGCCACACAACGTAAACACCTAGAAAAAGTGCAAAAGAGGGCATGCAAGATTATTCTCTCCTCCTCCTACTCCACATATCAAGAAGCGCTCAACACACTGACCCTTTCGACTCTCACTGACCATCACCACGACCTCATCTGCAAATTTGGTAAGAAGCTTCTACACCATCCCCGACACCGGCTCCTACTACCACCCGAGGTCCCTTGTCCGAGAATTGCTGTTCGACACCACAACCGCATCCAGCCCATACGTGCACGAACTGATCGCTATAAGAACAGCCCAGTCCCAACCATTGTAAAAATTATCAATAACTTGTAATACTGTAACACTGTCACTATGTTGAATTGAACTGTAGTTTGAGCTTTTCCCCATCTAAGTTATTATATGTCTTATTTGTGTCACTTATGTTACTTGTATATTATTTGTAATTCGTAACCCATTCCCCAAATATGTAACTGTATATTTTCAGCCTTCTGGCTGCCAAGCTCTTTCAATAAACCGTTAATTATTATTATTATTATTATTATTATTATAATATATTTTCTTAATATATACAGAAAAGACAGTTGGGTTGTCGCTACTAAAAACCCAAAAATACTTTTACACGTCCCAGCCCATTAACCCTTCAAGAATCAACAGTTAAGGGCCACCACTGTATATGCGTAAATCACCATTCCCAGAATTCCAGACATGGACAGTGCGTTTGCCAGGGGGACCGGTGGTAGAAGCGATACCGTTCTTGCCCCGCAAGCGAGATGTCACTAGTTCGATTCCCGGGCCGGTGGAAGTTGTTTGGACTTACTTCCTAGCCCCCATTAGTCCCTGTTCACCTAGCAGTAAAGTAGGTACCTGTTGTAAGTCGAAAGTTGCGAATTCGTATTCAGGGACAAGTTGTTGGAGCTTCCAATAAATTTATGACATAAACCACTGACTCTTCAGGCTTCTACGCCCTTAACTCGTGAGACATAAAGGCAAGCATGAACTTGGCATGTTTCCATGTTGGGCGCTGTAAACGCTTCTGCGCTTCACCTTACACAAGGATGTAGGGGGTGCCCAATAAATAAAAAAAAAATTGTGTGTGCCCATGTTGAAGCACTGAGATCATGTAAATAATTGGCCATCTAGCAGTTTCTTAAGTAAATTCCGTAATATTTTCCTTGCTCAACCACCAGATTTGCCTTTTATACAATAAAACAAACATGTAAAAATCCTAAGGAAAATCAAAACACCTTTTCCAGAAATATTAAAGTTATAAAACCACAACTTGTGTGGCATAAATTACAATATCCTCCAGTATTAAGCTAAAGCTATGTCAACTGTATAAATAATCACCGAAAGTTTTCTAAGTTAAAGACATAGTTTATGTGGTCATAAAATGCACTAAGTTTAAGATCAACAAGTAGTAGGTAGTAGGCAGCTATCAAACAGGGAGGTACTTCTGCCCAGGAAGATATTTGAAGCATAATGTATTGTCTAATGATGGATCCTGTTGCCATATGGCATCACGAAAATTGTGACCAAGTCCCAGGTTGCCAATCTGACTTTCTGCCTTATTTACACACAATTGCAGGGTTTCAATTGTTTTGCTTACTTTGACAACACAACTTTCAAATATCGTTTCTCACTATTGATCTTTTTTTTTAATTTTTGTATTATTATTATTATTATTATTATAATTATATTTTTGCCCCCAGGCCCTGATGTGGGTCATTGACCTGTGCCCGGGTGAGCTAATCCCGTAAAAAAAAAAAAATAAAGTCTTAGGTATAAAATCCTTGAGAATTTGGAAAATATAAGTACAGTATTGTCATCGCGTTTATCCAAGTCGAATGTGGGCGTTAGGACTAACAACTCTTCGGACAAGCCACAACTGGGCAAATTTCACAGAGACATTCAAAATCTTGAAAGGAATTGAAAACGTGAACCCTGGCCATTTTTTTTTTTTTTTTTTTTGTGAGTGTGTGTGTGTGTGTGAGTGAGTGAGTGAGATATTGGGCACCACCAACATGAGGGTTCCCGGGCCGGCGGAAGTTGTTTGGACACTTCCTAGCCCCCTTGGTCCCTGTTCACCTAGCAGCGAAGTTGGTACCTGTTGTAAGTCGAAAGTTGCGAATTCGTATTCAGGGACAAGTTGTTGGAGCTTCCAATAACTTGCTTAGACAAACATTGACTCTTCAGGCTTCTACGCCCGTAACTCATGAGACATAAGGCAAGCATGAACTTAGCATGCTTCCCTGTTGGGCGCTGTAAACGCTTCTGCGCTTCACCTTACACAAGGATGTAGGGGGTAGCCCACCCCCCCCCCCCCCCAAAAAAAAAAGAAAACACGAGGGGAAATAAGTTCAAGCTCGCCAAGTTATGCAGAACGAAAATTAGGAAATACATCTTCCGACAGAGGATGGTAGACCTATGGAACGGTCTACTCTATTAGCTTAAGCTGTGGAATCAAAAACAGTACTGGGCTTCTAAATAGCCATAGACAAAATTATCAAGAACAATAGAGGGATCCTACACGGGCCACTGGCCTCCTTCCCTCAGCATAGCCTTCTCTATTGGGTGGCCAAGAGGTTAAAAAAAAAAAAGGGTAGGTAAATTGGGAATGTATGCAACATGTCTGCCCTGAAATATACACAATTAAACTTGCATTAATATAAAGGTGAAACAATGCCACACTAAACCATAGAAATAAAACTGTTCAGAGGCAAGATATTGAAAAAAGAACAAAATGTTTGAATTGGATTAGGTCAGTTACTTCAACTTTGAACAAGTTTGGTGTGGGCATGTGCACTCATTACATTAAATGAGGTGATGTTAGACTAGGTTGTAAAGATAGGTCAGGTTAAATAAGGTTACAACAGGTTAATCAAGTTGGGTGATAATTAGTACCTTCGGGTCACAACATGACAGCTTCCTACTTTAACATATGTCATCAGAAAACAACAAACATCTACTCACACTAAACCAGTAGACAGCTGTTCAACCTCAAAGGACTCCACATAAAGGGTGGGCTCAGAGAACCTGAAGATGAGGGCGTGCAGGAAACCATGGTCTTTCTCATACTCCACGTGGAGGGCATGGAGTGTGCCTAGTGGATGGCTGAAGCCTAGCCATGAAACCCGACCTCCAGCCTCCACAAACGTTGGCCTGTTTTATCAACAACAGAAGCAGAAAGTTTAAATATTTCAAAATTAAGATTTAATATTTTTTTCTATTAAAATGAGTACAATTCACCGTAACCTAACCTAACCCTACCTAACTTAAACCTAACCTTACTGAACTTTCAGATAACCTATCCTTATCTTAACTTAAGTTTAATTTAATCAAAAATATCCATTACTTTACTTAATTCAACCAAATTCACAATAACATATCTCTTGATCTATCGCAATATTAGTTTAATAATTTTTTAACATAACACAGGGAAAGATCAGTCAGGTGTCTTTATCAAGACAAGTAATTGAGGCGACCCTTCCTAAACAGTGAAATGTTATCTTTTGAAGTGATGGAGGATGTGATGCAAGAAAAACTGTGTACCACAAAGTGCAAGTGAGTTATAGCATGTAGAGATTCTGTGAAGTGAAATCTCAACAGAAAAAACATGGAGTCTTCCAGATGCCCACATAGGCCAATTGAGGGTGTGTGTTGCTAACTTGACATCTTTAACTCCTTTGATGACAGTCAGTTCACAGTCGATATATTCCTTGACCTCTCTAAAGCCTTTGATACTGTCGACCATACCATCCTCCTGTTAAAGCTTGAACATTACGGCATTAGGGGCTTGTCCCACAACTGGTTTACCTCATAATCATCTGTCTAAAAGGAAGCATTATGTCTGTTATAATAATAATCAATCTGACTCCTCACCAATTTTGTATGGCACCCTCAAGGTTCCATTCTCGGTCCTGTATCTTGCTGTCCACGAATCATATAGTCCACTCCAGCACACTCGTCAATTACAACTTATTTGCAGACGATAGTAATACCTATGGCAGCAACACAGATCTGCATTCCTTGGTGAGAACTATGAACACTGAATTGACTAAAGTGAGGTTAGGTTAGGAGAATGTTAGGTTAGGTAATACTTAATAAACTGACCTTAAACCTCGATAAAACGTCCTACACAATCTTTCACAGAAGGAAAGGTAAATTTGCACTTCCACCTCCCACTGTTAGAAAGTCAAAAGTATATTTTTCTAGTGTATTTGTGTGTGTTTAGACAGAATATGACCTTCATTTCCGTCGGAAATTGACCGGTTTTTTTCGAATTTTTTTTCGTGGGACGCTTTTCGAAAAAAATTCATGGCTAAGCGAATAAAAAATACACCAAAACACACTAGAAAAACAAAAACCAAACCTAACCTAACTGACTCACCATGTGAAGGAATCACCTATTTCTTACCTCATTGGGCTGTTTCTTGTTCGTCGTTGGATTCCGAGATTCTTACACAACGCCACATATGTTGGTTCTTTGCGATATTTACATTCAGTCTTGCACTTAGTACACTTTACTGAGGTTGGAAGAACACTGTAGTGGACTTCTCCCCTACAACTGCGTATCCGCATTCCAATGCGGCAGTACCCTAGCAACCAAGCGAGCGGCGACAACAGATGTTACCGTATCTTAGCAACGGAACCAGGGACCGGCGACTTTCTCGGGTTTTCCCAACATGACTCACGGCTGTCCGAGGCCGACCTCCATCTAGAAGACAGTGGCGAGGGTCACTCATCCGAGCCCTTCAGGAACACGACCTCCTGCCTGATATTGTTGTCACCCCTGCTGTTGGTTCGTCTCCTTCTCCCTGGCTGGATTTTCAACCTGAAGTGATTGCCCTCGATGGACCGCTCCCGAAATCCCAGGTGAACCCTGTTATTCTCTGCAAATACCACCTCTCCAGGATCGCCCACTGGTCCCCAGGTAGGGTCGTCCTCTACACTGATGGTTCTGTTGACCCCGCTACAGGTAGGGCCGGGGCTGGTGTCTACATCTCCCGTCCTGATGCCCCTGAGCCTATCAAACTGTCTCTCGGAGTTTCTGACGGGGCATCCTCCACTCAGGCCGAACTAATAACCCTCCTTGCTGCCCTTTTCGCTGAGGAAGAAGCAGATGGTTTCTGCCCCTTGCTTGTCTGCTGCGATTCCAGGTCTGCTCTCGACGGGATCGCATTTGGATCAGGGGAAAATAAGGACCTCATCCTCCGAATACGAGGGTTAACATCCACACTTCAGGATGCAGGCCGTCCTGTGACATTCCTATGGATACCCAGTCATGTCGGTATCTTGGGGAATGAGGCAGCAGATGGCCTTGCCAAGACTGGCTGCAACAAGGCCACACCTGACTACGTTGTTCCTCGAACACTTTTACAGCTTAGGAACCAAATCCGTCGCAAACAGAGAGAAGCTTTGGAAGCAGCCATCCCCCTGGACTCTCCGCCCACCTGGTACGATGTCCTCCGTAAACTTCCTGACCTCTCGTATGTCTATGGGAAAGGGTCGCGGAAAGGGGACGTGATTGCTGCCCGTATCATCATTGGGTATGACTTTGCTTGGGAGATTGGTATCCCCGCATCCCCTGAGCAACGCTCTTGTGCATTATGCAGAAGACCCGACAGCAGCACCCTTATCCACTACCTCCTAAGATGTCTCCACACACAACGCTTCCGTGACGCCTGCTGGACCACCACTCCACGACCCCCTGACAGAGACACGATGATCCTCCCCATACTGGCCAGATATTATGTAAATAACATTGATGATGTGTTCAAGGAATATCCTTCCTTCCTTCCTTAGGCTTTAGTAAGCCCCTTTATAATATTTATACTGTATATACTTGTTACACTTGCCAGATGCTTCTGGTGTCATTGTACAGGGGTACCTAGTGACAGCACTAGGATCCCGCTTCCTCTATCAAGGAAAAAACAATTGAAATTGAATTGAAAAAACCTACCCATTGATTTGGATCCCCTGTACCTTGGTAATACAGTCCTGAAACGTTAACAAAATACTAAATTCCTTGGGGTTTTTGTTGAGAAACAAAGCTGAGAAACCACATACAAGCCATTCACAAGAAAGTCAAAAAACAGTGCGGTGTCCTGTATCACACTCGTCAGTCACTCACTCTCACAGCAACGATAGAAATCTATTATGATCATGTTTACCAACACTTAATACACTTTAATACACTGTCACACTATGGGGGAGGGGCCTCAAAAACACATTCCCAGACCTACTTGGAAAATTTTTTCACACTTACGAACAATTTGCAAATTGAAAATATTAAAATTCGAGGATATTGATACCTACTGTTGTGCCCTATTTTCTACAAATGTGTCAATCACTTGCTTGACAATAATTAATTATTTATAGATCCGGAATAATTAGAGATACAACTTAAGACACCCAGAGCTACTAAGACCACGCCCCGTGCGCTCCTCTCAGACCCAGACCTCCATAAAATATCATGGTGTGACGGTGTGGAACAACTTACTCCCACCCATGAGCACCGTAATACCAACATAATGCTGCCATGACAGACGTATTACACCACCCTGTTGCACACACACACACACACACACCTAACTCAATCTTTCACTAAATGACTAGGAAATTGTTTGATCAAGTATAAAAAAATATGCCAATTATGTTAAAAATAGATATTGCCGAACTACATCAACTTCCCTCGTATCAGCGGACTCATCTTTACTTATCACTGCAGTTAATAACCTTAATAAACATCTATGACGTAACAGCCCAGGATATGGAGTAGTTTATCACAACATTCTACAGTATATCTATTCATATTAAAAACATTATATTTTACAGTATATCTTCCTCTTAACTGTTTCTGTTCTTTGTGTTACTTACAGTTTAGTGTAATCTGTAATATTTTGTATTTATTCCCATCAGTTTATTTTACTATGATTCATATATTACTCTTCATAAATGTACACTAATAACCATCCTTGATATATTATTCAATTTATATTTTTTAACAAAAAATCAATAGATTTATTTGTGCTTAATATGGATATACAGGTATTGTTTATTAATGGCTCCTCACACATATACAGTATAATATATGGATAATTTTTATCAACATTCCTTTAATCTATTCCAGTAATAAATGTTTTAGTGGTTTCAGTACATGTTCAGTAGAAGTGTTGTGTGAAATGCAATTTCAATCCATATAGCTTATTTAATTAATAAAAATATGTTCATGATCTGTTGTCTACAGCGTTTTCTCAAAACAATGTGAACAAAGGAAATTGTGAGGTAGGTCAAAGTTTTCTCGAATGCCAAAAAAGATGGCGTGTACCGGTGGACGTCCTGGTGCACGTGTACCGGTGGACGTCCGGGTGCACGTGTACCGGTAGACGCCCGGGTGCACGTGTACCGGTGGACGTCCGGGTGCACGTGTACCGGTGGACGTCCGGGTGCACGTGTACCAAAGTACTTCTGGGTAAATATGTATACCCCTGAAAGTTTCCTTAGGTGGGACTCGAGAGGGAGCATGGCCTGGGGAGTGTAAAACTACCTCGGCCAGATAAGCCCCTAAGGTGGTATGTGATCTATATCAGTTCATACCCAGGGTTTAAAATGACCAGGGTCAGGATATACCTGGATATAAACTGGCGGGGGTGTAATATGACCTGCTGTACCAGACTGACCTTTCAGGTGGTGGTACTGTGTGCTGACCGTGTTGACCTCGTAGTCCGACGGTGAAGCGAGCTAGGTCACCACCGCTCTTGACAGATGCCTCAGTCAGGGAGGTCACCATGCTGATCTTGTACTGCTCAGCTGAGAGAATAAGGTGAAGTGTCAGTGTGCGTGTGTGTAATAATAATAATAATAATAATTAACGGTTTATTGAAAGAGCTTGGCAGCCAGAAGGCTGAAAATATACAGTTACATATTTGGGGAATGGGTTACGAATTACAAATAATATACAAGTAACACAAGTGATACAAATAAGACATATAATAACTAGATGGGGAAAAGCTCAAACTACAGTTCATTTCAACATAGTGACAGTGTAAGGAGCAGTGTTTACTGGGAGTGAATACACTGATTTATTACAAGTTATTGATAATTCTTACAATCTGTGTGTGTGTGTGTGTGTGTGTGTGTGTGTGTGTGTGTGTGTGTTCACAGGGTGGTGAAATGCATCTAGTATGGCAGCATTATGTTGTAATGGCCTCTGTCTTAACAGAGGTATTATATAAATGGGTTATATACATATGATTTATATTCAGATTCATCCCCTGTAATTTTCCACTATATGTGAGGGCATGAATTGAACACGCGAACGGTAGCTTTCCCAAGAGGGAGAAGCCCATATGTCAGCATCTATGTAAGCGCGCACCAGTGCGATGCTCTTAGTCACTCACACCAACTAATATCGAACGGACGTTGATTCACGTTTATATTACATAAATGCCGTCCTTTCTCATCACACTCATAAATAGTGGAACTTACGGTTGACTTACACTCAGGAATTATATAAACAAAACTTTTCTTATAGAACAAGAAACTTCAATTGGGTTTCGTTACTAAAGCCCAATATAATATATGTGAACCAACCTGGTTAATTGGGAATTAACCAACCGTTTCAATGTTAGTGTTAAGGTGCAAGCACTGCTTGTTTTCCTCACGCTTTCAGCTATCACCGCTGGCTAGCCCTCGCGGTGAACAGGGGAACAACCATGTGTAAGTCTTCCCCTGCCAGTACACAGCCTCTTCACCATCAAGACTCCTGCTGTGCCTCCTCGTGGCAACACACGGTAACTGGGTGCCTCGGGGACCCAGGCTAGACCAGCAAGGGTTCTCGGAGCAGCAGTGGGCCCCAGAGGGATGGAGCATAGGATCACTGGCATGTGGACACGTCCTGGCGCCTACCAATCACTGCCCCGCTGCCTTGCGGATTAACCTTGGTAGGTATAAGGCTACGAGAGTAAACCCCAAATGAAATACCTGCCGTGGAGACCCGCATCAAGCAGCCATGCCTACAGAGCTCCAACAAGACCCCAATGGTGGTATAGGCAGAAGAGGTGACCAACATGGGAACCCATTGACGACATGGGCGGATGAAGACAATGCATGATGAACAGGGTGCAAAGGCGAAACCCAACAAACTGGGCTATCAGCAGTCCATTTCAACTCTCTCCCCAGACATGCAACTACTTGCACCACTGGATCAGGAAAGGGGAGAGCCAAGATGTGTGGTTGCAGCCTGCGTTTCTGCCTCACCACATAAATCAACTCCTGCACAGTCATCATCCAGCTGATCATACTTATCATCATCATCAAACCAATATGACCCTAAGAGTTCTATGGCGCCAGACGGGAACAGGCAAAGATGACTACTGGGAATCTAGTCAAAACTCTGCACAAGGGCGGCATAGAAAAGATGGTCGTTTATGCACTGGGATCTAGGCAGCAGTGCAATCCGGTCCTGTCTGTGCGACTGAGCAGCCTTTACCAGGAGCCACTCTGCTCACCCCACATGGGGAGGGGGTTAGAAAAGGTGCCCTAAACATAACCTGCCTAAAGAACCAACCTCACTGGGAAACTACACCCAGTAAGGTCATCCTTATATGGTCAAAAACGTAATCACAATCACAGATCAAAGCAAAAATAAACTAAATAAACTCTATGGTCACTACATGGAATGTTAGGATGCTTCTGGATACTGGCACAAATGAGTGTCTTGAAAGAAGAACCGCTCTTGTGGTAAAAGAGCTGTCTACTATGTAGGTATAACATCGACATAGCAGCCATTAGTGAGTCCCGGCTCACAGACGAGGGTTGACTCACAGAAAGGAGATCCAGCTATACCTTCTTCTGGAAGGGTAAGCCTGCTGTGGAGAGAAACCGCATTTATGGAGTTGGCTTTGCCATCCGCCCATCCATTCGACATAGTCTAACTGAAATGCCTGTTGAGATCAACGAGCGCCTCATGACGCTCCAAGACCCACTGAATCACTCACGTTATGCCTTCTTCATCAATGCATACGCCCCAATACTGGATGCAGAGGATGAAATAAAGAAGGCCTTTTACACTGACCTTGAAAGAGCTGTGCTCCTAGGTGACTTGAATGCCAGAGATGGCAGAGATGCTGACATATAACAGAGAGCCATAGGAAGAAACGGAGTAGGCAAGTGTAATCCCAACGGCCGACTGCTCCTCAGCAAGTACTCTGAACACAACTTCACTTTCACAAACACCTTGTTTCGACAGGCCGACACATTCAAGGGTTCGTGGCAACTCCAAAGATACAAATATTCGCATTTTATTGACTACATCATTGTCAGAGAAATATATAGCCGAGATGTCCTCATCACCTGAGTCATTCGGGGCTCAGACCACTGTGATACAGATCATTGGCTCGTCAGTCAAACTCTCCTTTCACGCTGCCCCAAAACCGAGAAAGCAACACGCCTCCAGAAAGGCTTTAACACCAAGTGACTGGAGGATCCAGCAGTAGCACATGCTTTCAGAGAGCAGCTCAATGATGGGCTGATAAGCAACCCAACAACAAATAATCAAAATCCCTGTGCTGAATGGAGGTTCCACCAAAGTTGTCATCACAAAAACCTGCAACAAGACACTAGGCCCAATCAAAAGAGAACACCAGGATTGGTTTGATGAAAAAAAAACGGAAATCGAAGAACTCGTCAACAGTAAATGTGCTGCTCTCACTGACTGGCAGAAAAACCCTAAGTCATGGACCAAAGCTGATACCTTCCACGAGGAGAAAGCGGTGGTCCAAATCAAACTTTGCAAACTAATGAACGAATGGTGGAAAAATAAAATGTGTGAAATGCAAAAATTTGCGGATCAACACAAGATGCGTGAATTTTTCAATTGCGCTAAAACAATAAACGGCCCAGCTGCTCATGGTGTCCCCCCCCCCCCCTCCGTTCATCCGATGGTAACTCCTTAATTAAAGATGAAAAAAGCATCTGTCAGTGCTGGAAAGAGCACTACCATTCGCTGCTCAACCGAAACACCGATGTGGTTATATCCTGACTACCCAGCACGTTCCTCAGCACTCAAAGCTAACCCACCTCAGCTATCCTCCATCCCTGGATGAGGTAGCTACTGCCATCAAGAAAATGAAAAATAACAAGGCCTCATGGTATGATGAAATCCCAGCTGAGGTGTAAAAAGCAGGAGGACCCCTGCTTACCAGCCGTCTCCACTCTCTCCTGAGGAATATATGGGAAAAGGAGGATATCCCCCAAGCTCTTAAAGACCCCTCCATCGTCAATATTTAGAAGAACAAGAGAGACCAGTTAGATTGTGGCAACTATTGCAGGATCTCGCTGCTATCTATACCTGGTAAAATTATATCGTCAGAGTCCTCCGAAATAAATTTCTATATGAGGCGGAAAACTTCCTCCCCAAACCACAATGTGGCTTTAGATTATCACGTGACACTACTGACATGATCTTTGCTGTCTGGCAAAGACAGGGAAAGTGCAGAAAACAGAGTCGTGACTTGTACATGGCCTTCACCGACCTGACTAATGCCTTCTACTCGGTCAACAGGGAAGCCCTGTGGCGGACCATCAGTGGCTTTCGTTGCCCACCAAAATTCATTGTCGTTGTGAAGCAACTCCACGATGGAATGAACGGCAGAGTCCTGCACAAAGGCACCCAGTCTGAGTTCTTCCCCATCCCAATGAGGCCAAACAAGGAGGAGTACTGGAACCAACTTTTTTCAATTTTCTTGGCTGTCTTACCTACTCGTGCCAGGGCCAATTTAGCCATCGGGGTGGACATCCAGTACCGGATGAAGGGACTTTTCAACAAAGGTGTTATCCGCTTCCATCACTGATCTTCAGTATGCAGATGACTTCATACTCGTCACTCACACTGAAAGGGACCTACAGGAGAACCTGAACACCTATGCAGCTGCGTTTGCACACTTCGGCCTTGAGGTGAATGCATGCAAGACTCAGATTCTCTTTAAGCCTGCACCTGGCTCAATCACACCTTCACCATCCATGCAGCTTAACGGTTGCTACTGTCTCTAATGTTACCCACTTCCAGTACCTTGTCTCCAACTTGTCCACCACCACAGACATCGTTGAAGAGATTCAACATCGGATCATATGTGCATCTCAAGCTTTTGGCAGACTCCATACCCGTTTCTTCAGCTGTAGGCAGCCGAAAGTATCTACAAAGTTGCACGTACATCGAACAGTGGTCCTCCCTACCCTGCTGTATGGTAGGGAGACATGGGTGACATACAGGAGGCACCTCAAGGCACTTGAAAACTTTTACCAACGTAGTCTGCGTTCCATCCTCCGAGTTCGCTCGGAAGACAGGAGAACAAATGCCTGGATTCTCATTGACATCAACAGTAGGAGAATGGAGGCTTCCATTATCCATAAACAACTACATTTAACTGGCCATGTTACCTGCATGGACGAAAGTAGACTCCCAAAGCATCTACTTTACAGTCATGTATCGAACGATAAATGTAACGCAGGTGGAAAACGGAAATGGTATAAGGATAATCTTAAGACAAACCTTAAAAAAAGTCAAATCGACCCCCTCACCTGGGAGATGATCAGGCCACACAGTAATGCTTGAAGAAGCACCACACAAGAAAGTGTCAATACTTTCGAGTTAGCCTGACTGCATACCGAGGCAGACGAGCGCCTGCACCGGAAAGATGCTGCTGTCGCCCCTCCCGCACTAGATGTAGCCGTTCACACGTGCAAACTCTGTGGACGGCCTTGGTGATCCTGTATCGGCCTCTTGAGTCGCCTTAAAGTTCTCCAACGAAAGTGATATCCTTAACTAATATAATTGCATCATAGCTTGATGATCGTCATACTCAATTCCGCGTGACAGCAAGGTGGTCGTAGTAGTAGTAGCAGTGTGTGTATAATCATTAAAGGACCAAATAAAACATCTTACAGAAAGATATTTAGGATAAAAAGGAAGATTGATTCACTTTGTTTCATTTAACTTAATGATACAGACCTAACAGGGTGCAGGATTGATTATTTTCGCCTTGTGTATGTACTGTATATTACAGTTCTATAAACAGAACACTCAAAAGAAACTGGTTGAGCAACTTTAAATTTGATAGACAGGTTTGATGTTCACAAAGCAAAAACTTATTTAAGATATGTAATGGAAAATTCTGTAAACAGATAGACTGTTGAACATATCTTAATATACAAAAATACATCCTTATAATTAAATAGGTAGATTTATAAAATAGATATGTAAATACAGTTAAATTATTAGTATGTAGAACAAACAGGAAGTATGTCACTCACCACAAAATGGCTCCTCGGAGTTAGTACCCAAAAACACCTTGATAGACGGACTTTTGACCTCAACTGACGGGTGCCCATCAGCGGCCGCATCCTTACTCCCATTCTGCACCCTACTGATGTTTTGGAAGGTCAACGGGACGCCGGGAGAGTCGATATGGACGCCTTGGTTATCAGGGTAATCTGTGTTGTCTGGGTCTGTATTGTTGACGTTTTCTTTGTTTACATTAACCCCCCGCGCCACCTGGTGGTGTGGGTGGGCATGAAAACCCATTACAGCGCAGTGGGCATGGTCACATCCCCAACACGCCCCCAGCTGGTACTCTTCCCATGAGCTACATGCCACGCCCATGAATTGACATCTGCGGAACGATAAATTTAAAAAAAAAATAAAAAATAAAAAATAAAATTCCTAAGGCGGCCATATTGAAGGGAGATACAGTAAACACTTAAAAAAAAGTAATATGACAATTATAAACAAGACACACAGTGTAAGACTGCCATCTGTGGGGTCATACAACTCTACTGTCATCGTCCACCATATTACATTTATTCTTCCATCCAGTGACACAATGAGTGACCTCTGACATGTTGTGATGATGTCCTCAAAATATGTAACCAAAAAAAAAAAATAAAAAAAAAAAAAAAAATAAAAAAAAAAAAAATTATATATATATATATATATATATATATATATATATATATATATATATATATATATACGTATATATATATATATATATATATATATATATATACTGTATATATATATATATGTAACGGGTCGGAATTTACTGGACTTTAATTTCTCACTTGACTTGGGGTTTATTTAAAAATTAATAGATGGTAATGGCAGTGGAAGCGCCCCTTTGAGAAAAATCCCGAACCAGCACAAGAACACTTAAAACTACTAAACAAAATAAATTGTCCGTGACCCGTGGAAGGATAGCGTCTGTGACTGGGATGAATGAGACACACTGTAAAATTTAGACACTTATATTCCCTCCAACACTACAAACACAATCATTAATGGTACACCAATATGCGCACCTCTTAACTTGAACTTAAAACACTACTCTGGGGAATAAAAGTTATACATGATATAGAAATTATTAGAAACTCAGGCAACAATACATTTGAAGTATTAAGAAATGTTGCTTGCACACATGAGACAGGCCTTAAGGGCTTTCACAAAATAATATCAGTCACTGAGGAAATGGTAATAAAAAATAAGAAATTAAACACTCTACAATGAATAGGCCTTAAGGGCACTCAACATAATTATGTTACACCAACAGATGCACACTTCCTAACCTAACTTAAACACTACTCTGGGGAACAAAGGTTATATCTGAGATAGAACTATAAAGAAATATTAAATGCACACAGCATACATTAGTAACTGAAAAAAATAGTATTAACTACACACAAAAATACTGTCACTATTATTAAGAAATTACTGAGTCCAATGCCCATGAACCATGCTCCCTAACCTAACACACACACAGATTCCACCTGCACTCCGTAGTCGTTAAAGGCACAACCAACAGGCACCCGTAGTTGAAGGCCCAAATCAGCTTTTCTCCACCTTGGAAAGTGTACCTCTAACTCCACTGATTCCTAGACTCATGGTCTCAGTGTGTGACCATTAATTTACTCAGATAGCCTCAGTGTACTCCCAGTGCGTCCATGGGCAGGAAGAGAGAACGCCAGCAGGTGTCTATAGCCAGTAGGTAACACTTCTAGCTGACCGAGGACACGCGGTGTTGTGCACCCACGCGGTAAGAACTGATCACCCACTGCTGATGCTGGTCCCGTGTCGTTTTAGTTGTCAGGAGCACTCGTTCACTCAAGAGGTCCTTTGCTACCCGGCTAACCAGTGACAAGCCTACACTGATCGTTCTGAAGGCGACAATCACCAAGCCTTAATCATCAACGGCAGTCTCAAACGGCAGTCAGTCTCTCGCAGTCAACTACGGTCAACTACGGTCAACTCCGGTCAAGTGGGTTCTGACGGAAACCCTGAAATGAACTCACTGTTAGCTCTAGTTAACTTTACCACTGGCCTATCTAAACCCTGTCTGAGATCGAATGAGACTTACTTGTTATACTGCAATAGCGTAGCACAGGTGACTAGGCCACGTGACTATTTCTGTGACGGACGCGCAGGAACGTCTTGTCTGTGTGAATGCTCTCCGGGACTGGGGCCTAGCCAGCGTCGCGTCTCTTCTCAAGGCGTTAGCTTAGGTCTACGTGACATATTTTCCGCCTAACTAATAACTCCTTGGGACACCCGTAACATTATTCAGACGGATAAACGATCTATAATAATTCAAAATTCAATAGTAGTCCCTTACTTCATGAATCGCATCATTATTAAATCGGTAAACTACATTTAATATCATATAGGCCTAGTTCCACCATCTCTCGCTATGAGCAGGAAGCGCTCTCTCCCCTCAGATGACCTTGAACGCTCAGTATCGCTAATGGCGGGGCATTTGAAATTACTCTGAAATTTCTGAATATTTCATATATATAGCTACGATACAAAGCGAGTTTTTAACCCGCCCCTCCCATAAGACATTCTTTAACCTGTTTAATAAGGAAAATTACCTTAAAAGTTCAAACTTACTATTTATTTACAAAAGTATAACCAAAGCTGATGACTGAAATTTATACAAAATATATACAACACAAAAGAAATCAGAAAATCACAACTAATAATAAATGAACATTAAATCCTAACCATCACCCTATAATATATAATCACTAAATCCTAAACAACACCATATAAAATATAATAAGTCTGGAGCAGTAAGAGAACACTATCACCCGATACTTATGGTTTAGGAAACAGGAGACTGGCTGTCGACTTCACAGCCTCTACTCTGTAATTGACTCTGGAGTCTGACTCTGGAAGTCTGGAGCCCACCAGATTTTCCACTCCCATCCTGGACCAATCACAGGGCTCCACATACTATTGTACTAAGACCGGAGAGTTGCATACCCCCCCCCCCCCCCTCACCGACTGACAGATGACCAGCGCCATCTTGTGACCAGAATCTTCCCTAAATAAACTGATGAAGTAGTTTATCATAACACCTCCCCCCCCCCCCCCCCACAAAAAAAGGCCAACAGGCTTTAAAAGGTTAGTTAATAAAATAAAATATTACCAATCACCTATTAAAAAAAAAAAATCTCATGCATTAATCCCTTGTTCTTCGCTGGTGTTTTTTTTATCTCTGTTTTGACCATTCGCGGTGTTTTTACTAAAAAATTATATCTGAATAAAATTTCCGATATTCCCCTGTAGGGTGCGGCAAACAGACGCCACCCTTTCCCCCTTCAGACACCCTCTGCTCCGAGAAGCCTCAGTCCACAGGTGCCTACCGTACTGTGAACGCTACTGTGATTACCTCTTCTGTTTGTCCTCCCACCTGCATTCCACATGGCTCCGGGACGTAAGCCAGCCTCATCAAAGGCAAATATTACTAGCAAAGACTCTAAAGTGACCAAGAGATCAAGAATAGTGATGACCTTAACGGAAAAAACAGCTTTATTGGACAAGCTCAGAGGTGGTATGAGCTATGGTTCGAGATGTGGTGAAGACTGACAATTCATTTGTGTCTTTTGTCAGAATACAAGTCTTCAAGTGAAGAAATGTGGGTGGAAGAGGACAGACTGGCTGGCGTGATTGCGTGAGGGCAGGCAGACGCCGGGACAGCAGGGAGGTGGCTGGCAATACTGGTGTTACCGACCTCAGCGAAATAAAAAAAAAAAATTATTTACTTGTAAATAATTTTTTTGGGTATATAACTGTGTTTACGTTTTTCCATTATTATACTACAATATGATTAGTTTCAAATAATAATGTTAATAAATGCCGGTACAGTGCATCAGTTATCAGTGTGACCACTGGGCCGTGAGTGGTGAGTGGAAAGCATTTTATTGGTTAAGTTCATGACCTGCCTGAGCTGTTTGGTGGCCACAGGTACAGTGGTTCCTAAAAGAGTATTCGCGGTTTTGGCTTTTTGCCTGGGTTTCAGGAACGTAATTCCCGCGAAAAACACAGGATTACTGTACAACCAAAATTATTATACATATCACAATGTTCTTCTTGAAAGAGCATCAAATAGTGATATCCTGAATAATCCTCTAATGAAGTTCTCCCACCTTTTGCAGTCAGAAGTGGACGACTTTTGCAATCTGCTTAAGGAATTTCCTCCGATATTTGGAGACGTGCCGAAGCCGTGCAAAGGAGTGGAGTATGATATTGAACTGGTGGACGGTGCTCGTCTGATAAAGCAGTTTCCTTATAGAATGAGTCTTCATGAGAAGGCGCCCATGAGGAAGAAGGTAGACTACTTGCTACAGCATGGACAGCTGGAGCCAAGCGACAGTGAGTTTCCGTTCCCTATTTTGTTGGTGTCCAAGCCTGACTGCAGCAAAAGGTTGTGCACTGATGATCTCAAAGTCAATGCGAACTCCCAGACAGGCCCCCACATGTTATGATTCAAAGTGGGTTTTTAAAATGCCCCTCCCATAAGAAATTTTTTAACCTGTTTAATATGGAAAAATTACCTTAAAAGTTCAAACTTACTATTTATTTACAAAAGTATAACCAAAGCTGATGACGGAAATTTATACAAAATATATACAACACAAAAGAAATCAGAAAATCACAAGTAATAATAAATGAACATTAAATCCTAACCATCACCCTATAATATATAATCACTAATCCTAAACATCGCCATATAAAATATAATAACTCTTGAAGGTTCCAAGTGTTCCCTGAAGAAGGCAGTGTTGGGTAGGGAAACACCCGGTAACACTGAAGTCCATTTATTCTGATAGGAGAAATACAAGTGGTGACTAGCGTGTGCCATGCACGGCCCACGGAGTCAGACTGAGACTGCCTTGCCATATGGCAGCCTCGGGGCAATGTTGCCACATAACACGTGCAGTGTTGCCACGTGATTACATATATAAATGCTACTCGGCACAGTAGCTTAGATACATAACCTACATCTCCCTCCCCCCCCCTCACGCTCATAGTCTTTGTCTTGAGCGGACTTCTTAGTCCTAAGTCGCTCCGAGCGTCGAGGTGCACTGTGGGGCGGATCCTCTTTAGGTGTAGGGGACTCGTCCTCGGTCAGGGGGCCAGCAGCAGGGGGTGGGACTGGCCG
Source organism: Homarus gammarus (assembly GCA_958450375.1). Lineage (NCBI taxonomy): Eukaryota > Metazoa > Arthropoda > Malacostraca > Decapoda > Nephropidae > Homarus > Homarus gammarus. The sequence goes on along the minus strand of CAUDMG010001614.1, from coordinate 1,862,003 downwards.
GAGGAAGCGGCGGTTCCTCCACCAGACACAGCCGCTCGGCATCCTGACCTTGTAGTCCCGCGACCGGCCGACGCCCATTACTATGCCCACCTTGTCCCAACATGTCGTCGTCGGGTCCTGGACGCTGACAAGGGCACCAATCTCCAGTGGCTGAAGAGGGCGGGCACGGTCGTCATACCGAGCCTTGGCGTCCTGGGCACATGTAGCAGCGCGACGGTCGCAGCTCTCGGCTCTGGTCTGCCACTCCTTCGCGAAGGCCTTGGCGTGTGCAGGGGTGACCATACAGGATCTGGGCAGGGGAGCGTCCTGTGTGGGTGGGAGTGGACGCGGGTTCTGGGCAGCTCTGTGCGGCAGAGCCAGGCGCATCGCTTGTTGATTCACGCACCCTGCTGGCGGTGTATCGAGCAGCTGGGATCTGCTCGGGAAAGTCTCTGGGCACCACACCTAACTCCTTGCAGTGCTCCCACGACAACAAGGGTGTAGCGAGAGTAGGCTGCACGTCGCTCCATCCGTGACACGACCTGTCGCCGTAAGTGATCTCCGCTTGAAAGGAGCCCACAGCGTCCGGCATCTGGGAACCGTCCGCATTGTAGTACTGCAGCTGCGGCGGTGGTCCCAGGCCGCGTTTGGTGAGGCCCAGTTTCTGGAGGTGCTTCAGGCCTATCACCGTAGTATCATTGCCGGTGTCCGGTATCACCTCGATGTGACCCAACACATAACCGTGTGTGACGGTGACGCGGATGGTAGGGGGAGGGGTAGCCCTGGGGCGTGTGGTCGATTCCACCCTCCTGACGTGACTCAGCTGCTGCTTGGGGCTGCATGGGCCATCTGAAGGGGGCTGCGTGCGAACCACCCCCAGGAAGTGCGCTGCTTTCCTCCTTGTCTCGGGCTTTTGGGCTTGGGATGGCGGCAGCACTTGTCGTAGTGTCCATAGCGACCGCAGGCCTGACACTTGTGGCCTCGTGCAGGGCACCTGTCTGTGTTAGACCAGTGGCCCTTACGGTCACATCCACGACATAGTGCGTCGGCGGCCGGGCATGTCTTGGGGCCATGCTGCTTTCCACAGCTGCCACAGGAAGCACTAGGCGGAGGCGTGGAAGAACGTGCGGCAGCCTTCACGTTGTTGGCCGCCTTCTTACCCTTCTTGTACTGAGAGATTGCTCTCAAAGCAGGTGGGGCCCGTAAGGCAGAGGTGGCGGACTTGGTGGCCTCGTATGACGGACATTCAGTCACTACCACCTGGAGTGTGGAGGAAGCATCCAGGGGGATGAGACGCTGCACCAACTCTTCTTGCCTGACACCTGTCAAGATCCCCTGCTTGATCCAGGCTTCCTCACATTCCCGGCTGTGCGCCTTGCAGACGTCGATCTCCTCTGACAAACTCTTCAAGCGTACAAAAAAGTCGTCAAAGGATTCATTCTCCGCCTGCTTGCAGCTGGTGAAGGCGCGGCGACGCAAAGCCTCGTTATTCCGACCCTTAACGTGCTCCTGCAAAAGGTCGAGCACATCCGTCACTGAAGAGGTAGAATCGGGAGGCACTTGCAACGTGTGCTCCAAAGCTCTCTGGGTCTCCAGCGACAAACACATCCGCAGTTGGATGAGCTGTTTGTTTGGAGGCATGCTGTCAAGGTCCACCATCGTGGAGTAATCTTTCCAACGCCGCCTCCACTGACGAAAAAGCTGAAACGTGACGTCTGGTGAGAGGGCGGGTGGGGGTTGAACAGATGCCTTGGGAGCTGTTGGAGTAGCAAGAGTACCTGGAGGACGCTGGTGTGGTGGAGGAGGAAGGGTACTGGCGCCTTGGTGCGCGAGTGAGGGAGGGTGGGTTAGCGCCAGGGTCTCCAATATTGCATCAAAGCGTGCCTTTTCCTCCTCTCTTCGTGTCTCCTCCCTCTGAAGTTCCATCTCTCTGAGTCTCTGGTCCCTGTGATCCATCCACCTCAGAATTGTTGCAATGTCCGTCGCTGGAGGTGAAGGATGAGGGGCGGTGGGCGCAGAAGCTCCATCTGTGCCCGGTAGAGGAGAAGATGGTGGGGAGTCGTGTCTCCCATCTTGACATTGTCCCTTCTTGCCGCCCATCTTAGTATGCGTGAACTACGCTATTTAGTATATAAAGTGGCGCCTCATCAGCTCGAACCACATATATATGACGTAAACAGCGCAGAAATAATACATAGAGTCCACTGTTCTGTCTGTGAGTGAGTGAGTGAGTGCGTGCGTGTGTGTGTGTGTGTGTGTGTGTCTCAGAGAGCAGAGCGTGGTGGTGGCTCGCGGAGGCAAGACCGTCAGTGTCTCCCCGGATGTCACACGAGAAGGGTGTACGCCTGCGTGCCCCGTGGATACCACAAAATAGAGGCCAATGCTCAACTCTCAGCTCTAGACACACTGATACACTGACACTAACACTGCCACCATTACTAGAACGCACTGTGACGGAGCAACGCTGCACGTCACAGCGAAACACAACGCAACACAACAGAGCACACACTAAGAGTCACGTGCACATCGCCGGCAGTCGCACATCGCCGGCTAACTGCCCATTGTTCACACATTTGTAAGTCCACAGATCCTAGTCACTGCGCCATGAAGGTTCCAAGTGTTCCCTGAAGAAGGCAGTGATGAGTAGGGAAACACCGGGTAACACTGAAGTCCATTTATTCGGATAGGAGAAATACAAGTGGTGACTAGCGTGTGCCATACACGGCCCACGGAGTCAGACTGAGACTGCCTTGCCATATGGCAGCCTCGGGACAATGTTGCCACATAACACGTGCAGTGTTGCCACGTGATTACATATATAAATGCCACTCGGCACAGTAGCTTAGATACATAACCTACAACTCTGGAGTTCGATGCAGTAAGAGTACACAAACACTCAATACTTATGGTTTAGGAGACAGGAGACCAGATGTCGACTTCACTGCCTTTACTCTATAACTGACTCTGGAGTCTGGAGCCCGCCAGATTTTCCACCTTCCGACCAGGACCAATTACAGTGTCATGGTCACCTTTGTGTAGTTTGTCCGTTCAACACTTAATTATTCATATTATGCTACAGCGCCCACAAAACATGTGAAACGTTTGAGTCCCTCAGTAGAGACATCCGTTTTCTATCTACTTCAGGATTTCGTAGTTCCTCCATTTTTCTCTCGTATACTCCCTCAGGGACAACTTTTTTTTAATTATCTCAGGATGTTCAGGGAATTTGAAATTATGAGTGAATAAATTTATTATACAGTCAATTAAGTACACCCACCGTGAGATTAAAGAGTCTAGATGAATTGAGTATATATTGAAGGCATCTGGTGTCTTATGTGTCGAGTATTTTGTGTTAAGAGATTATGTATTGAGTACTCTGTTTACCAGCTGTAGATCTTATGTACTGTTTGTTCTTACGAGGCGGCCGTTCGAGGCTGAAGTCATTCAATTTTCATATTTAAACATCAGAGAATCCGATGGAAACATAGGAAATGTTGTCAGTCTTGTATTATAGTGTAATGACCACGGTCATACACGTCAGTTAACATAAAATCAGACGATTCATAATACGCTCAATAGCATACAAAACATGTAGCTATGTTTTCCTTATTTGAGTTTCCCATCTGAGGAGTCCGTTTTCTCATCGCTTCAGGACGCCTGAATCGTCCGTTTTCTCTCAATCTTAGAATGCACCCGAGACTTCATTATTCCTTAGTAATGACAGAATTTGTAATTGCAACTGTGGTTGCAATTGGTAAGGCAACCTAGATATGTCTGTTTACAGTTGGAACATTCAAGATCCATTGTGAGTGGTGTTGAGAGCTTCAACTGTCCTTATTGTTAGTAAAACTTGTCAAGTAAGTGAGTGTCGAGTTTGTCAGTTTTCTATTTTAGAAAGTCATTAATCTCCTGAAAAGATTCTGTCAAACTCAAAATCTCCAAGACCTAATGGCTGTTCTTCCTGGGCTGTGGTCTGTGGTTTCCGGCAAGTAGAGTTGTTAGTGCGTATTTAACTCCATTTCACCTCTTTCCTGACAAACTCAATCTCTGATTAGATTATAAAAATAGACGTACAAAATTAGCCTGACCTGTGACACTTTTACTTTTTACTTTTATCCTCTTCGCCACTGATCGGCTTGTTAGCCGCTTGGGCGATCCGTCACGTCTGTTTTCATTTATATTCTTCACCAAAAGATCGGCTCGCTAGCCGCCCGGGCGATCGGTCACGTCTCTGTCACGCACTGTTGGCAAGTACTGGGCATGCACCGGCTCCTGAATGTCCCTGAACCCGCTCCAGTGTTGGTCAGGTCTTCTCTTGAAAGAGCTCACACTCGGTGCCGTCACAACACTCTCTGGTAGATTGTTCCAAGAGTTTACAGCCCTCACTCCGAAAAAGTTTGCCCTCACGGTTTTCTGGACTTGCGGCTTCTTCAATCTTGAGCTGTGACCCCTTGTGGGGCGAGCGTCCGCCAGCTCCAAGTAAGGACACTCAACTGAGTAGTGCCCCCTGAGATGCTTATACACCTCAACTAGGTCCCCCCTTGCCCGTCTGTAGTATAAGCTAGGCAAGTTCAGGCGCTCCAATCTCTCAGGGTAGCTGAGGTGTCGAAGTGCAGGCACCAGTTTGGTGGCCCTCCTTTGAACATTTTCAACCAACTGACAGTCCCTAGCATATCTCGGGGACCAGATGGGGTGACAGTACTCCAGATGGGGAAGCACTTCACTCCTGAAGATCGTCACGAGGGACGGACCGTCTAGATATCTGAACGACCTTCTGAAAGACCCAATAATTTATTTGCCTGATTTACCTTCTTCTCACAATGGCCCGAGAACTTCAGCTCATTGTCAACATACACACTGACGGTCACAGCTAGGTGTATAGCGACCAATTTGAATAGAAGGTCTGTTGTTGTTGAGATTAGTCTTTCTGGTAGGGATACGTGCGCCGGAAGTGACCCAGGCTCGCATATATACGGATGCACGAGGAAAAATCACATTCTTGTGATTTTCCTCGACGCATCTCCAGGTATGTGAATGATTGTTTCTCGCCGCCATGTTAAGTCAGTTTAACTTAATCGATTTTTGTGAATATCAGTGTTCATGTTTTAACATGGTGAAATATCCTGTGCCAAATAAGTGGAGTAATGTAAATATCGTCTGTATCGTTGCCAGACGTATGTTTTGTATAGTTGAAGTTAGACATACATTCTTGTGACTTTTCCTCTACGCATCTCCAGGCACTGTTTGTGTGGCACCACTACTGAGGTTCGGTAGCCACCTATGGGCAAGATGGTTCTTGAAGGATGGCTTTAACATGGCAAGACGACAAGATTACCCAGAGAACGCCATGCGGAGAGAGTCTACCCCCAGGCGCTCCTTGCGAGCGAGCCTCAGCTTGGCGGTCGGTGTAAACACCTCCCTCGGACTCCGTCTTGTGACTGTTGTCAATACATTGATCTTGGCTATTTGCATTGAGCAGGATTGGTATCCATGGTTGGGGATGTCTAACAGAAATATAGTCTCCTAGGTTAAGTATTGAACCACTGAATGAAAGTCAAAGTGCCATGTTGTTCCTTTCGAACTGACAGGATGTGTTTGATGTTGTTCTAATTGTGGAGCTTGTAAAGTGTGTTATGTATTTATCTGTATTGATCATGAAGTAATACCCTGAGTGTATAATGTTATAATCAAGAAATGATCTATTTTACTATCCAAGCCCGACCTAGGTCGTCCAGTCTTATCTGAATGAACTTAATTAACATCTTATTCACTCCCTGTGTTAATAAATATTAAATTAGTAAATTACGAGTATCACCACTCTATTCCTTTCACACATTGGTTCTCAGAAAATAATAGTAATTCACGTGCCTAAACTCGCTAACATGCTACCTAACCATTCCTTGAGACATGTTATATTCTAATAAAAGTCTGGGTGGTGGCAGGCTACCGTTGTAAGTGTTGTACTAAGAATGACATGGTTTAGAATATAATAAAACAGAGTATACATCAGCAAGGTAAGGACATTGAAATTCAGAAAATATAATATATATGAAAAGAAATGAAAAGACTTAGAAAATATAAGCAGAGAAATGTAAGAGTTACTTATATAAGAATATAAGCAAGAATATAAAGTATATATATAAAGTATTGAAGAACAATAACAGAAAATAATAATCTGGAAGATAAAATCGCGCTCTTGCAATAGAAGTAAGATATTTGTCTGAAATGTAAACTCAAAACGTACTTATCGCTCGAGTTTAACAGAAAGTCTCAGTTATCTGCCCCCCCCCCCCCCCACTGCCGTTCTGAGTATTTGTCGTCAGTTTTGTTCTTGTCTTTGAGAGCTCAGTCACTACTTAGTTTGAGAAAGGAAACTTAGAAAGATTAATATGAGTTCATAACCTAATTTTAATACGCCACTGTGTAGAGTAACTTAGTCTGTCGATTTACTTTCTGTAGTAAGTGAGTCTTGGTAACTCACGGTTGGGAGACGTTGGGTGAGAGAGGGTCGGAGGGCCCCTGACCTCATTCCAGCCACCATTTCCATCCTAAACAGAGGTAAAGTCCAGTGCACGTTCCATCTCGTTATATTAAGTGTTTTTGACTTAGATATTTGTTGTGTGAATATACAGTGATCAATTTAAATTTTTTGATGTGTTTAAGTAGTGTTCAAGCGCCTTCAGCCTAGTACTGTAACGACAATAGTGTCACACTCCAGCCACAATTTCCATCCCGCTTACAGACAAAGAGAGAGAGAGAGAGAGAGAGAGAGAGAGAGAGAGAGAGAGAGAGGAAGGGGAGACTGGGGGTTCCTATAGGCCAAGCTAGTCGTGTCGACCCCGGGACGACGTCCACACTAGTATTTGGAGATGGATGAACGTCAATAAGGTCGGATATCGTCGCCAACACAGTTATGGGTGTTCCGAGATCTCACCCACAGACCCGCAGCCAAGCTCAGCCAGCAGCTGAGAGATTGTTGACCTGGACGCGTTGACGCCCGCAATGTAAACATGACCCACTCATACAGTGTTGTTGTATGAATCCACTGCTAAGTACAGATTACTTTGGGTGTGTTATTTGTCCGAGAATTCGTGTGTATAATCTCCCCATTGCTATGTATGTTTAAAGCTAGCAAGAGTATGAGGCAAGCCATTTGTTCTTTGCGAATTGTCACCACAGTAGCTCTTCAGGAATTTAGTTGTGGGGCTGCTGCAGTCCTTTTACTAGTTACAAGCTACATATTCAGGTAATCTGTTCGGTTGATGCTCCAATGTACTATAGGTGTGATCACAGTGTTAGGTGGTTTTGTGAAAAGTACACCATTTTGTTTGTATACTGGAAGTTGTATTGTACCTTACTGTGAAGTACCATGGATGGAGCCCTAAAGGTGATTCGTGCAGTTTGTATACTGGAAGCTGTATTGCTGGTATTCCACTGTACGAGGTATAAGAGTAATGTGGTGTGTTGTTTAAAAGATACACCAAGTGATGGTGACTGCGAGAGATGTACTGCACCTTGTTGAAAAGTACATGAGTGTTACTCATGGTAGGTGTGTGTACTGGGCTACTCATGGGAGTTGTGTGTACTGGAAGTAGTCAGAAGTCTATCATTTTTGTAATAAACCATTTTTATTGTATGTTAGGGGTATTATTTTTCCTGCAGTGACCACCTTTATTTTCTTCCCATATCTTGGTACCATTATTACAGTTCCACGTGTCTTACCCTCGAGCCATGCTACCACAGGTCAGATGTTAAGTCAGAGAGTACAGTAGTTGTTAAGTAGTGGAACAGAGAGAGAAAGTAAAGCAAAATATTATAGGAAGAAGATCCCCTATAAAGGGTGACAGCGGATCGTCTTTTTCACGGTTCTTTTGCCCCTACAACTAGACTAAGAATGCTAAATAAACATTCCACCTCTATCTCTGAATGCAAGTATTTCTTGCATGGTAATAATTTTAATACAAGTTACCAAATAGAATGTTATTGGCTGTTGGTCGGTGGCGGCAGTGTGTTGAACATAGTGTGTGTTTAGTAATGTATCCTCAACCTGTGAATGCTGATATTTTGCATGTGGTTTAAATGATATTGGCGTCAACCAATAAAACGCTATTACATCCAGTCTACTTTATGATGTGGACAACATTCATACTCTCCATGCTAACGCCCGTATTATTAAACAACATCTTCCCTTGAAGAGGGTCGTCGTGTTTCAACCCGAGTTTTAAACTAAATGAGTCCTGAGGGTCACCACAGTACAGTATTTAACGGGGAGGTGTGGCGGTAAAATTAACTAATTCCAATAGGGCGTTAAAGTGTTTTGCCAAACCGAGGGCATGATTAAATGGCCATTACATAAGGATTAATGTTATTTATATGCATTTCCTGTAGGTTAGAATAATATAATATAACACACTGGTGGAATAAATATGCAGGTAATTACATCTTATGTGGTAGAGTGGTGAAATGGGTGACCTTGACAGAGTGTTAACCTCTTTCCCCAGAGAAGATAAGGTTGTGCTCCTCGATGACTTCAGTGACAGGGATGGCAGAGATGCTGTCATATGGCAGGGAATCATAGGAAGAAACGAAGTGAGAAAGTATAAAGCAAATGGCCTACTCCCCTCAGCAAGTGTGCTGAACACAACCTCACTGTCAACCTTGTTGAGGCAGGCCGACTAGTTCAAGGGTTCTTGGCAACACCCACGATCCAAACATTGGTATCTCATTGACTAAATCATTGTCAGAGAATGAGATTGCAGAGAAGTCCTCATTACCCGAGCGATGTGTAGCTCAGACCTCTTTGACACAGATCATCAGCTCATCACAGCCAAACTCTCCCTTCACGTTGCCCCAAAACGGCGAAGGCATGGAGCCTCCTTTAAAGATTTTAACACCAAGCAACTAAAAAAATCAAGCAGTAGAATATGCTTTCAGAGAGTAGCTCAACGATGGGCGAATAAACAACCCAACAACAAATAACCTAAATCCAAGTGCAGAATGGGGCATCCTCGATGATGTCATCACAAAGACCTGCAGCGAGACCCAAGGCCAGAATATAAGAATACACCAGGATTGGCTAATGAAAATAACCAGGAATGATATGTACTTATTATTGGTATACATTCTGCTTTCACTGACTGGCAAATTGGTCCGCGATGAATTGGGCATTCTTCCATCTTCTGGCAGGTCGGCTTGGCGTTGGTGGGTAGTCCTCCAGTTGCCTTTCCGACAAGTCACACACGTCCTTATTGTGCGGTCGAGTAATTTGCGGCACTTAAGTATCCAGTATGTCCCACGTATTATGGCAAGAGTGTGTTCTCGTCCTAAGTGTCCAGCTCTAGTCAAGTGTACCTCTCTCACGATGAGTCCCGCGATCCTGTTGTCCTTCGGCAACTGTATGGGATTCTTCTGGCCTGGGTGGAGAGCGGCATGTTTCAGTCAGCCGCCTATTCTGATCAAACCGTGCATGTCTAGATGAGGTTCCAGTCGACTCACGTCACTACCTCTCACATTCCGAGTTCTCAAGGGAATCCTTTCCTTTACATAAATCTTAAGACGACTAACTTCGCATTTTCCAATACGCTGACCTTGAGTCGATGTTTTGCTCTTTTGCTTCCCCAGCCGCCATTCTATAAACCTTCTAATCCACACTACGCTATTCAGAAGTCGATGCCACGAGGAGCACCTGGCCCATAGCTTATCGAGGATACCCTCCCCCTGGTCAGCGTTCGTCGTCAGCACCGTGGTTTCCTTCTTCACCTCTGGGTCTCCGTCTGTGAGGTCTGGAATCCTCAATGGACTCTTCGGCCAACTGTCTTCTTCCAACAAGAGGAAAGCAGGTCCCAGAATCCACCTGTCCTCCTCGTTGAGCTCTGCTCCATGTAGTCCACGACTAGCCTGGTCGGCTGGGTTCAGTGCCGACGTCACGTGGCGCCATTGTTCTACCTTGGAGTCCTCGTGCATTGTTGCCACTCGATTGGCCACGAAGGAATGAAGCGTCTTTCGGTGTTTCGTATGTATTGAAGGACTGCTGTACTATCTGTCCAGAACACTGATCTGTCTATATGTAATTCAAGCTCTCAAAGTAGTTGTTTGCCTGCCTTGGCAGCCAGTACTGCCGCGCAGAGCTCAAGTCGAGGTATGGTCTGCTGTTTCAGAGGTGTTAGCTTGGCCTTGCCACACACAAAGGAGATATGGTGAGTTCCATCTTCACACGTGGTCCTCAGATACGATACAGCTCCATACGCTTGTTGGGAGGCGTCGCAGAAGTGGTGTAGTTGCACGGCAACCACTGGATTCGCATCCTCCTCGGGTCGGTAGCACCGTGGAACGTGAACCCATGATAGGTGAGGAAGTTCATCCAGCCAACTTCGCCATACCACCCTGTTCTGTTCAGTCATTCGTTCATCCCACCCAACACCCAGTCTTCACTCATCTTGGAATATGATTTTGGCTCTTATGACACTCGGAGCGATGAGTCCCAGTGGGTCATATATGGAGCTAACCATACTCAGAAGGCCTCGTTTCGTGTCCGGTTACTTAGGGATCTGGACCCGGACTGCTAGTTCGTCCTTCTCCAGGTCCCACAAGATTCCCAACGCTCGTTCAGTGGGGAGCCTGTTCTCTTTCAAAATTACTTTTTTTACTCCCACGGCTTTCTCTGTCTGTGGAATTGCCTTGAGGACTTTCTTGTGATTACCGACCCACTTCGTAAGTCTGAATCCGCCCTTTTTCATCAGTTGTCTCAGCCGATGGGTAATTATCGTTGCCTTCCCTGGCGAATCTACTGAGAGAAGCAAATTGTCGACGTAGAAATTACGATTCGCTTTCTTGATGTCGTCATGGAGACTTTCCCCGTAATCTTGGAATGTTCGTCGTAGCACATACCCAGCACATGAAGGACTCCACACTCCTCCAAAGAGATGTACTGTCATTCGGTAAGTGGTGGGGGCCCCTGACATCTGGTCGTCCGTCCACCATAAGAATCGTAAGACATTTTGATGTTCGGGTACTATTCGCACTTGGTGGAACATTGCCTCGATATCAGCCATGAGTGCCACCTTTCCTTGTCTGAATCTGATGAGGACTCCCATCAATTTGTTGTTAAGGTCTGGCCCTTGCATCACCTGGCTGTTCAACGACATCGACCAATATTCGGCTGCACAATCAAACACTATTCTCACCTTTTCTGGCTTGTTGGGATTCAACACAGGGTGGTGTGGGATAACCAGGTCTTCCCTGGTGCAACACTGAGTTCTTGACGTGGGACTTGCTCAGCATGTCCCTCGTCGATTAGAAGTCTCATCTCTTCTTTATACCACTGAGAGAGCCCTGGGTTCTTCAGGAGGCGTTTTCTCAATCCCGCCAATCTCTGCTCAGTAAGTTTCTTATTGTCTGGGAGCCCCGGGTCTTCATGGCGAAACGGGATGGGAAGTTGGTAGTGTCCGTCCACTTGAGTAATTGACGTTGGCCACTGCGTCAGGACTCTCTTGTCTTCGACAGAGACGGGATCATCGTTACTGTCGGCAGAGTCGCATTCCCAGAAGTGCCTGACTTTTTTTTCCAGGTTTGTCTCCGAATTTAGTGTTGCCATTCTGAAAAAGTGGTTGATCACGGCTCACCACTCCAAGCGGTCCATTTATAGTCCAACCTTGAAGGGTGCGTGTTGCAAACGGCTCTCCGTCCTTCCCGGTCCTTACTTCTAATGGTGCTAGTGCTTGTGGTACGTCTAGACCTATCAGGAGATCCACTCTTTTTGGTGCTTGGCGTAGCGCAGTACCTTGGAGGTGTACCCACATGGTGACGTCTTGGGTGTCTGCGACCTACACGCTTTCAGAGAAGATGGTAGATTCTCAACAACGATGGCCTTGGGGATAGTGATGGATCGGCTCTTTCTCACTCCTACACTAGCCACTTTCACACTGATCTCTTCGGTGTTTACGCTATTTCTTTCTTTCATGATCGTGCCAATGGAAAGGGAAACTGGCCTTCCCTCTGCCTGCAGCCAGTTAGCTAGACTACGCGTGCAATATGATCGGTTGCTGCCTGAATCCAAGAGAGCTCCGGTGACCACTGCTCCTTTCGCCTCTTGGTTCTTTTCTTCCACCCTGACTTTCACTATTGGAAGTGCGACTCTGCTGGACCTTTGTAGTCACAACTCGCAATCGTTGGGTTCTTCACGCCGATCATCAATTCCGTTGTTGGTTATGGTTTCCCTGACCCATTTATGCGGATTTCTTTTCCCCATGGTGCTTGTACCGGCTTCGACCTTCCATGATTTAGCTCCACTAGTTGCCGATTCCGGTGGTGGCATAAAGGCCTTAAGTTGACTCATTCTAGGTCGCTTGTGGTCAGGTGATATGTCTATTTGGTAGGCGCCCCCTGTGGTTGCTCTCTTCACCCTTTGGAAGCTAGTCTGGTGTTATCCTTTTTCATCTTCGCCCCGTTGTACCTTGCCACTGCTCGTCAGAACTCCCGTGAAGTGCAGAAGCCTCGAGTGTACTCCAGAGCAGCCATCTATTCCACATACCATCTTCTTGCTGCACTCTGTTATCCGGTGATTACGACCCAGGCAGGCGAAGCAGCGGCGTTCTTCCCTTACGAGGGAAGTTCACTTTTCTGTGGACATGCTGAGGAACGTCCGGCACATCTGAAGAAGGTGATCTCCGCGGCATAACGAGCAGCGTTCATCGTCCATTTCTCTGGTTGTCTTTATTCCTGATGTCACCAGACCCACAAGTTTCTTTCTCGACGAGGATTGACATGAGTCTGCATAAATTCTGCTTGATTCTTCCTGTCCTTGTCCCTTTGGGGCCTCCTCTGCCTTGTCGACTATATCCATTGTGAATTCCAACATCCACTCTATTCCCCCACTTCCTTTTGTATTTATGCGCCTTATCCACATAGTCGTCCCTTATCTTTCCCTTGAATCTCTCAGCTAACGTGCTTATTGATTCATACATGTCAATCTGACGTGGTTCTCCCAAGACCTTCAAGTTCCTCACGCAATTCCCCAGTTCGTCTGAGAACTGTTGGAGGCCCTTTGCATCACTTAGTCTCACAGTTGGACCTCGCAGGGCCTTCTTTATAAGCTGGCAAACATAAGTGTGCTTATTGCCGCGACGTTTCTCTAATATGTCCAAAGCTTCCTTGTACCCTGCTTTGGGATCTTGAATTTGCAGGCATCCCCGCAAAGCATCCTTAGCGGGCCCGGCGTAGGCAATGAGAAGTGTCTCTAATTTCAAAGTATCAGGTATCTGCGCCATCCCAACGTGCCGCTGGAAGACTCGCTTTAACTCCCAGTATTCACTACAAGTTCCTCCGCTGAACTTCGGCGTCGGCCTTTGGGAGAACCTCATATTCTCTAACAGTTCTCTCGCCCAAACCTCGGACCTCGGCGGGTCGTCCTTTTGACCTTTTATCAAAGATAGTGGTTTCGGTGAACGAGCTTGCTGCTCGGAAGTACTTCCGTGCTCCCCCTGGTGAGATGTTCCCGGCTCTGCGGTTAAGGTGAGCGCCGGGAGCCCTCTTGGAGTATATAGCGTTTCTTTGTCAGTTTCAATTTCAGAAGAAGGTCTTGTCTCTGGTAGTGATAACACCTTTCCGCGATCTTCTGTGCTGCCCTTGCTTTGTAGTCGATTCATACCTTCGGTGACGTTTAGCATCATCGCTGTCATGTGAGCGAACATCTGCTGCATTTGTTGGTATTGCTCACATAATTGTCCTTCAATCCCTTCGACTGGTGGTACCTTTCTCGTCTCGGGAGACAGGTTTACGGGAGACAGGTTTATCTCAAGTTGCCTTGGCGGGGTGGGTGAGACGTCGGATTCTACGTCGACAGTGTCTCCTTGTTCCACGCCGGACACCTCTCCACTTCTGACTTATTCCCTTTCCCGTCCATGACTGCCAGAACAGCGAGCGTGATCTGTCTTGCTCATTAAATGTATGCAGTAACGCTTAGTATCAGCTACTACTTATGATGGCGCCCCCAGATCGTGGATATCACACAATTGGAGTTGATGTCACACTAACACGACCACAGTGATGTCACACAAGAGCAACGTCCCTCAAACACGTGACGCGCAATACGCACGAGTGATGTCACACTAACACGACCACAGAGACCGACAATCAATGTAGGGACTCGTTACACAACTGATGTCACAAACACTACTGCGGAGCCCTTACTTATACAACACTACTTAGCTTGTCACAACCTTCGTTGTTATTTCTTATTTACACACACACATACCGCCCTTCAGGATTTATTGAACAGTCTTCAAAACTGGGCCACCAACAACCATGTCACCATCAACCATACCAAGACCATGGTTATGCACATCAACCTCTCCTCCGACATTGTCCCACCTCCTTCCATTACTCTAGGTCCGAACACACTCCAGGTTGTAGATTCCACGAAGCTCCTCGGCGTCGCCATAGACAACAAACTAAATTGGAAACCACACGTCAGTGAAGTTGTCAAATCCTCCAGTTTCCGTCTCCACCTCCTCCGCCGACTCAAGTCCCTCGGAGTTCCTGCACCCGAGCTCCTCAGTGTTTACACAACATTCATACTTCCCAAGCTCACCTATGCCTCCCCCACCTGGTCTTCCTCCCTAAATGCCACACAACGTAAACACCTAGAAAAAGTGCAAAAGAGGGCATGCAAGATTATTCTCTCCCCTTCCTACTCCACATATCAAGAAGTGCTCAACACACTGACCCTTTCGACTCTCAGTGACCATCACCACGACCTCATCTGCAAATTTGGTAAGAAGCTTCTACACCATCCTCGACACCGGCTCCTACTTCCACCTGAGATCCCTAGCCCGAGAATTGCTGTTCGACACCACAACTGCATCCAGCCCATACGTGCACGAACTGATCGCTATAAGAACAGCCCAGTCCCAACCATTGTAAAAATTATCAATAACTTGTAATAGACCAGTGTATTCACTCCCAGTAAATACTACTTCTTGCACTGTCACTATGTTGAAATGCCCTGTAGTTTGAGCTTTTCCCCATCTAGTTATTATATATCTTATTTGTATCACTTATGTAACTTGTATATTATTTATAATTCGAAACCCATTTCCCAAATATGTAACTATATATTTTCAGCCTTCTGGCTGCCAAGCTCTTTCAATAAACCGTTAATTATTATTATTATTATTATTATTATTATTATTATTATTACATACACCAGTGTCAGCTACTACTTAAACTTGGCGACCTAGTCTGGCTGTACGTTTTGATCACTAACTCTCCCGCGTTCCTGTCCTAACAATTTTGGCACCAAGACCAGTCTTTCTGACACCAATTTCTCGTGGTAGCTGGTGTGGTTATCCACAATGAACACTAACACTCATGGGCGATCGTCCGAACAATATTGACACGACGTCCAGTCCTTCTGAATTAAGATCCTCTTCCTTTCACTCGCTGCGCTGACACGACCCTCAGTTGCTCCCAGCTGGTTCTATAACCTCACGTTTTGACTGTTAACGCTCATAGGAGCGATATTGGTTTGTGCTGGATAATAAGACCCTTGTCGTTGACGCGATGAGTATAATTCGGTCACAACCTGTTAAAGAACAATATAACAACTGCTGGTATATGAGGACACACAGTATGATTAGTACGATCAATGTACAGTACATAACCTATTAACCTCTTAAATATAACTCACACGTTACAACTGCTGATACATCTGGACACAGTTTGTATAATATGATCAATATTCAGTACATAAATACACTTATTAAAGTTATTTAGAGTTCTTAAGAGGATTTAATAGTTCACAATCACACTCACTTTTTGGGATCTAGGGTTTGACCAGCAAGAACAAATATAATATCATCCTGGTAGCTGTTGTCTCTACAGTAGAAGGCGATAGACTGTCCCTCAGACAGTCACACAGCTGCTACCAGCGTGGCCGATGCGCTCATTTAACACCTCAGCATAGTTTGTTGTCAACACTGTCTCTCCTCTCACCCTCTCTCTCGTCTAGTTTATCTTACTGTGGCTATCCCTCTCTTTCTCTCTCTCTCTTCTAGTTTATCTTACTGTGGCGGTAACACCTTCTGCCAGAAGAAAGCGATGGCCCAGAGCAAAGTTCACGATCTAAAGGGCGTATGGTGGAAAATTAAAGCGTGTGAAATGCAAAACTTTACAGATCTACACAAGATACACGAATTTTTCAATTCCACTAAAACAATAAATGGCCCAACTACTCGTGGTGGGAGCCCCCTCTGCCCCTCGGACAGTAACTCCACAATTAAAGAGGAAGAAGCCATCCGCCTGCGCTGGAAAGAGCACTACCGAAACATCGATGTGGATGTCCTGACTACCCAGCAGGTCCCTCAGCACCCAGAGCTGACCCACCTTAGCAATCCTCCATCCCATGATGAGGTAGCTACTGCCATCTGTAGATATATGAGACGAATATTGCCGTAATATGTAACTCTGTACTATTTACCATTATTGATTCAGGTCTCTGTATTATATGTTATAATCATACTCCCGTTTGTCACTTGAATGTTGGCTCAGACTTTGGGCACATGCGCAGATAGAGATACCCAGAGAGATTCCAAGACAGGACGCTGTTTCCCCTGTCTTAACTCCTTTTTTGTGTTTGTCCCAGAAATAGAACTTACGAACTTGACATCAGTGTGTTTCCTTCACCCCTGATTATAAGGATCATCTGAGTCTCCCACATGGCGCAGTGTTTAGCTGGGACATCACATTATTCAGAATTGGAGTGGACACAGAATCTCTCTCGGAGCCGCCATCTTGTCAACTTCCCTTGTCGAGTGGATCTCGGCGCGTACCTCCACAAGATATTCCTGGATTTACAGTGCAGTGTTGTGAAGTGCTTTTTCAGTGTTGTGTGTGCCCTTTAGTGTCTTTAAAGTGTTTCCCCGTGTTCCTGCACTTTTTACAAAAGAGGGGAGCCTTTTTAAGACCTATGGGAGAGCTCAAGTTTTGACATCCACCCCCATTCAGGTCTCAATTGGCACTGCGCGAGTGAGCCAGCCAGCGCGCTCGCCAGCCTGCCCCGAGTACACGCACGAACTAACGCACACACACACACTCACAGACGCTCGCAGATATCTTCCATTTAAAGACGATTGCTTTTCTGCTCACTTATTAATTACAGTAATTGTGAGAGAAATAAACCAGGCCATATGGAAGATCAGGAATTTATTGGGTTTTCTTCAGATACCCAACAAGCCCAACTTCAGACGGATGTCGGTGCAGTAAGTGGACTCCAAGTGGATCGGAAAGTGGATCAAGCGGCCCCACCCACCCTTAGCCCCCACTACACACGTCCGCAATCTGCCACAGGTGTCGACTTCCTTCATTTAATTCAGTTTTTGGAAGAAAACCGACGACAAGACGACATCAGGAGGCGACAGGAAGACGATGAACGAAGACGTGAAGAGGATCACAGACGTCAACAAGAAAATGCCAGATTCAGTGCCATTATCGAGTTGTTGGCACCTGTTACCCTTCAAGCAGCTACTACACCTGCCTCTTCGTCCACAGGTGCGCCTGCAGGGTCCTCTTCAACTTCTTTGCCGCCCCCACAGAAAGCACTCGCTCAGAGTCCACCGCCACTCCAAGCTGATGCCTCGTTCCAGGTATTCCGTGAATGGCGTCGGAGGTAGGACGATTATTCGATGATGGTCGATCTATCAAGGTTGCCTAGGGAGAATCAGCTGATCCAGATGAGGATGTGTCTCACCCTAGAGACGCAACGTATCCTGGAGCACACCCTGCAAATTCCCCACAACACAGACAAGACTGTGAAGGATGTCTTGGATGCTTTACAGACGCATATCAAGGGTCTCCGCAACGAAGCTCTGCGTAGGAGAGAACTTCTCAGTTGTAAGCAGCTGGAGGGTGAGTCGTTTGCCGATTTTTACGTACGACTCTGACGCATCGCTGAGGAGGTTGACGTTTGTCCTGGGAACTCGTCGACTTGTGAGGAAACACAGCTGAAGATGATTATCCTCATGGGCGTGCGGGAAGAAGAGCTAATTCAGAAGCTTATCTCCCTCAACACTGCCTCCTCTCTACAGGATGTTGTCACCACCTGCCGCTCTTGCGAAGCCACCAGAAGTGCGACTTCTGCCATTCGTGCTCCATCTAACCAGCTGTGTGCCATCTCCGCATATAAGAAGAACAAAGGACGTGATCGGACTTCAGCTTCACATCCGACTTCAGACTTCACATCCGACTTCAGCTTCACATCCGACTTCAGCTTCGCATCACTCTTCAGCATCACTTCAGACTTCGACGCCAGGTCATTCCTGCCAGTATTGTGCTCGTCGGCATGGTTCTGAATGCCCTGCCGCTGACAGCACCTGCAATAACTGTGGCCGTCGTGGTCATTGGGCTAGGACACTGAAGTGCCCTGCCAACAACACTCAGTGCCGCTCCTGTAGCCGCATTGGACACTATGACAAATGCTGTCAGTCACAGAAGAAGAATAATACTCCAGTAGTACCCAGCTTAATGCGGTCAATAAAACCCACAGGGTACCGTGTTAAGTGAAAACCGCGCTAAGTGAACAACAGAACATATGGGATTAATTACAATAGAAACTGGCCCGACCCCCAAACTCCACTTTTTCCGACACAATACCTATGTTCTAGTAAAAATAACATCTTAATTTTATGATGGTACATGCACACAATTAATACTTAAGAGAAATAGAGAAATACAGTCGCCAAGTTAATGTCCATTCAAATAATGGACTCAACTCCCTCCCCTCTTCTCACACTACACTGCTAGCTCTTCCCTCTCTGAGAAATTTTTGGGGGAAAACCACTAAATTTTAATAAATAATACCTCAAACTAAAGTTAGGATAATACAATTGACATTGCTGGATTCCTTGTAAGACCAGGAATATTTTGAATATAAATGTCATATATTTTGCACAAAAGGTAACATATTTACTCAGAGTAAACATTATATCTAAAATTTGTATGTCTAATGCAAAATCTATGATGTTTATATTCAAAATGATTACCAAATTGTAAGTATTCCAGCAATGTAAATTATATTCTGGCCGGGTAATTTGTATGAATTTTATGAGCTAAAACAAATATCTTCAGTTAATAAAAAAAAAAATATTCTTCAGACACTATCTGTCAATCAAAGTACCCCACCTTGCCTCCCCCCCTCTTCCAACCGCGTGGTCAGTCCCAACCCTCCCCCCACCCCCCACCAATCCTCCCTTCAAGAGATGTTGGGTGAAAAAACTAAATTTTAACATTTAGTATTAAATAATACCTCAGATTAAAGTTAGGATAATATAATTGACATTGCTGGATTCCTTGTAAGACCAGGAATATTTTGTATATAAATGTCATATATTTTGCACAAAAGGTAACATATTTACTCAGAATAAACATTACATCTAAAATTTGTATGTCTAATGCAAAATCTATGATGTTTATATTCAAAATGATCATCAAATTATAAGAATTCCAGCAATGTAAATTATATTCTGACCGGGTAATTTGTATGAATTTTATGAGCTAAAACAAATATCTTCAGTTAATAAGAAAAAAAATATTCTTCACACGGTAACAGATGGTCGGTCGGTCCCTCCCTCCCCCCCACCCCCTACCAACCGTCCCACCAGATGTGTGGGAAAACCAGAATATTTACCTTTTTAGTTATAAATAATACCTCAAACTAAAGTTAGTATAATATAATTGACATTGCTGGATTCCTTGTAAGACCAGGAATATTTTGAATACAAATGTCATATATTTTGCACAAAAATAACATATTTACTCAGAGTAAACATTATATCTAAAATTTGTATGTCTAATGCAAAATCTATGATGTTTATATTCAAAATGAGCATCATATTGTAAGAATTCCAGCAATGTAAATTATATTCTGGCTGGGTAATTTGTATGAATTTTATGAGCTAAAACAGGCAGTCAGGCAGGGTGGCGGGTGGGGCGAATCTAAAAATAGCTCTCGAGCAGGACACACACCGCGTATACGTGGAAAAAACCAGAGTTAAGTGAAAGTTCAGCTCTGGCGAGGCACAGCGTATACGGTAAAATGCACTAAGTGAAACCGCGTAAAGCGGGGTAATACTGTACTTGCAAGTCTCAGGCGGCGAAGAACAAGCGCTGTCGTCGCGTGAGATCCTCTTCTTCCCCTATCAGCAAGACACCTCAGCCCATCTGTGTTCACCTGTCATACGGCGACATTACTTCCTGTATCCAGATGCTTCCTGACACAGGTGCGGACGTCACAGTCATCGGCACAAGACACCTCGACATTCTGCAAATCCCTAGGAGCAGCTTGCAACCACCGTCAACTTCTACAACGCTCACCGCAGACGGTTCTACAATGGCACCTGCTCTGGGTACATTTCAGGCTACCCTCACCCTAGGTAAGCAGTCATGTTCTGCCAGGATTCAGGTCCACAAAGGTGTTCAGATGCCACTACTGTCTTATGGCCACTGTCAAGAGTTTGCCATAATATCTTCAGACTTCCCTAAGCCAATTCTGGAAATAAAACATGTCAACAGGTGCAAGGAGCTGCCCCTCCCACCCAATACGTCACCTTCTGCAGCCAGGGAGTTCTTCCTACTGCAATTCAAGGACGCGCTGGTTTCCAAGGAGGACCTCAAGACGGCTCCACTCAAGCCAATGGCTGGCTCCCCCATGAGAATACACCTGAAGGATGACGCAGTACCTTTCGCCATCCACACACCGCGACAGATACCCTTCAATTTCCAGAGCCAAGTTAAGAAGGAACACGACTCTATGGTAGCCCAGGGGATCATTAAGCCTGCTGGTGACGACCCCTCGGATTGGTGTCACCCCATGGTAGCAGTCGCCAAGAACATTACTGGAGTTCGTATCACCGTCGACCTCACCAAGCTGAATAACCAAGTTTCCCGCCCGACCCACCCTTCACCAACACCCTTCGCCGCTATACGCAGTGTGGACCCGAAGGCAAGGTACTTTACTACAGCAGATGCCTTATGTGGGTACTGGCAGATGGAACTTGCGAAGGAAGATCAGCACCTCACGATGTTCATCACACCGTACGGCCGATTTCAGCACTGCAGAGGACCTATGGGTTTCGCGGCTACTGGCGATGCTTTCTGCCTCCGTGGTGACATGGCCCTTCAGGGTGTGGCGAACTGTGTCAAGGTCATCGACGACGTGCTCCTACATGACGAGGATTATTCCACGCATCTTGAGCGTATTCGCCAGATGCTCACCAGGTGCGGCAAGTACAGGATCACCCTCAACAAGGATAAGTTTGTTGTCGCCGCACCTAGTGTGAACTTCTGTGGGTACACCCTCTCGGGCAAGGGCATCTCGGCTGATCCTGGAAAGGTCAGCGCGATCCGGGACTTCCCAACTCCTGCCATCCTGACCGACCTACGCTCGTTCATGGGCCTGGTAAACCAGTTGGCTGAGTTCACCCCCGACATCGCCACTGCAGCACAGCCCCTACACCCCCTGATGAGCCCCAAGAGAACATTCACCTGGACAGCTGACCATGATGAGGCATTCCGTCGCGTCAAGACAGCTCTCCTTAGCCACCTGTTCTCGCTTCCTTCGACCCGGCCCTGCCAGTTGTCCTCCAGACTGATGCCTCTCGCCTCTACGGGATTGGATACGCTCTGCTACAGGACCACGGCAATGGACGTCTTCGTCTGGTTCAGTGTGGCTCTCGGTTTCTCACTGACGCCGAGACTCGCTACGCCACCCTCGAACTGGAGCTGTTAGCCGCCGTCTGGGCCATGTCCAAATGTAGGTTGTATCTGATCAACCTACAACACTTCAACCTCATGACGGATCATCGGCCACTCATCCCGATCCTGAACCACTACTCCTTGGATGCGGTCGAGAATCCCCGCCTCCAACGCCTTAAGGAGAAGATCTCGCCCTACCTCTTCACAGCTGTGTGGCATGCTGGCAAGCTGCTCTGCATCCCTGATGCTTTGTCACGGGCCCCAGTCAGCCACCCGACACCAGAGGACGAGATCGCATGTGCTGATGCTCCTGCACACCTCAGGACTGTAGTGACCGTGAACGCCGTCATCTCAGAAGAGTCTCCACCGCAGGACGCCGACAGGACTCTTCAGGAACTCCGAGCCGCGGCAAGAGCGGACCCTTCGTACATCCGTCTACTGAACTGCGTGACCTCGGGATTTCCCTCCAACCGGTACGACTTACACAGCTCTTTACTCCCATACTGGAAGATGCGGGATGACCTCTATGCTGATGGTGACCTCGTCTTGTATGGAGCAAGAGTTGTGGTTCCTGCCGCCCTCCGCCCCCGCACCCTAGCCCACCTGCACGACAGCCACAGGGGTGTGGAAGATACGAAGCGCCGGGCGAGACAAGCTGTTTTTTGGCCAGGCATCGACTCCGACATCGCTAGTTCCGTTCAAGTCTGCGAACCATGCCAGGTGCTGCAGCCTAGTCAGCAGCAGGAACCCCTCATGAACAACGACAACCCTACGAGGCCCTTTGAGTCCGTCTCTGCGGATTTCTTCGTTGTGGCGGGAAAATCCTTTCTCGTCATCGCCGACCGGCTCTCAGGTTGGCCTGTTGTCGTTCCCTGCGGAGGCAACACTACTGTCTCTCATACAGTACGTATGTTCTGTCGCTACTTCCGGGAAGTTGGTGTCCCTCTCCGCCTGAGGACTGACGGCGGGCCCCAGTTCACCAGCAACGACTTCCGGGACTGCATGGAGCGATGGGGAGTTTATCATGTGGTGTCCTCGCCACATTATCCCCAATCCAATGGACATGCCGAGGCTGCCGTGAAGTCCGTCAAGCATCTCATCCTCAAGACGGCACCCTCAGGCAACATTGACTGTGAGAAGTTTGACCGGGGTTTATTGGAATTGCGGAATACCCCCAACTTCACAGGTCGCTCCCCAGCACAGATGTTATACGGCCACCCACTACGGTCATGTGTCCCTGCCCATCCTGAGTCCTTCTCGAGGGAGTGGCAGGCCAAGACCGAGGACTGCGATCGTCGTGCAGCCGCCCGTGCTGACCAGGTAAAGGCACAGTACGATCAGCACGCCCGACCCCTTCCCAGGTTGAGTATCAGGCAAACAGTTCGGATTCAAGACCCGACGTCTCACCGCTGGGACAAGGTCGGGGTTGTCATGGGCTGCGGCAAGACCAGGGATTACGAGGTCCGTCTCCCTAGTGGTCGGGTATGGCGGCGGAATCGCCGCTTCCTTCGTTCAGTACCGTCCCCTAGTGGTGAACCCCTCCCCCACATCCCTGTGAACCCTTGCTTGGACGAGAAAAGTAAGTCCTCACTCAGTGACCCCCCAGTTTTCCCACGTCACTCTCAAAGGCTCCTGGAAAAAGAGTCCGCTCGAGATTGCACTACGAGCGTGAGGGGGAGGGAGGTGTAGATATATGAGACGAATATTGCCGTAATATGTAACTCTGTACTATTTACCATTATTGATTCAGGTCTCTGTATTATATGTTATAATCATACTCCCTTTTATCACTTGAATGTTAGTTCAGACTTTGGGCACATGCGCGCTGTACGCGCATGCGCAGATAGAGATACCCAGAGAGATTCCAAGACAGGACGCTGTTTCCCCTGTCTTAACTCCTTTTGTGTGTTTGTCCCAGAAATAGAACTTACGAACTTG
Organism: Homarus gammarus; assembly: GCA_958450375.1. NCBI lineage: Eukaryota > Metazoa > Arthropoda > Malacostraca > Decapoda > Nephropidae > Homarus > Homarus gammarus. The sequence goes on along the minus strand of CAUDMG010001614.1, from coordinate 1,838,342 downwards.
ACATCAGTGTGTTTCCTTCACCCCTGATTATAAGGATCATCTGAGCCTCCCACACCATCAAACAAATGAAAAATAATAAAGCCATTTACACTCTCTCCTGAAGAATATATGGGAGAAGGAGGAAATCTCCCAAGATCTTAAAAACGCTTCCAACAAAGGAGACCGGTCATACTGTGGTAACTACTGCAGGATCTCGCTGCTGTCCTTAGCTGGCAAGATTATCGCCCGAGTCCTCCTCAATAAATTACTTTCTGAAGCAAAAAACTTCCTTCCACAATCTCACTGTGGCTTTAGGCCATCACGTGGTACTACTGACTTGATCTTTGCTGCTCACCAGATACAGGAAAAGCGCAGAGAAGAACGTCGTGACTTGTAAATAGCCTTCATCGGCCTTACCAAGGCCTTCGACTTGGCCAACAGGGAAGTCCATAGTCGTTTTAGTTGGTTACCCACCAAAATTCACCGTTATTCTGAGGTAACTCCTCAGTGGTATGAACAGCAGTGGGTACTGCACAATGACACCCAGTCTGAGTTCTTCCCCATCCAATCGGGGGTAAAACAACAATGTGTACTGGCACCAACTCTCTTTCCCATTTTCTTGGCTACGTTCTTTTCTAGTGTCAGTGCTAATTTAGCCAGCGGAGTGAACATCCAGTACCGGGTGAAGGAACTTGTCAACATAAAACGACTCCAGGGAGGAGCAAAGGTGTCGGTCACTTCCATCACTGAATTTCAGTATGCAGACGACCTCACCCTCGTCGATCAGACTGAACGCAACAGACAGGAGATCCTGAACACCTACGCAGTTGCAGAAGCATATGTACTCTTCGGCCTTGAGGTAATGTACTTAAAACTCGGATTCTCCTTCAGCCTCTCCCTGGTTCAGCTGTACTGCGCAACTCATTGCCATTCCTAAAAACCCGTTTAATTCATATTACGCTACATAGTATTCAAATCCACCGCGCTTGTAGAATCTCAGGAGCGTTTTACCCTCAGGATCACTCTCAGTAAGCCCCGCCTTCGAACACAGTTGTCACTACGTTTATTGCACTCTCTACTGGCCAACGCAACCTTGAATTAGTCTGTTTAAATCAACCCAAGTAATTTGCCAGACCTTTGTCAAAAGAGGGTCATCTTTGAATGAGTAACAGTTAGTTTGTTTGTGATTATTGTCATTGCGTGAGTAGCGATCACTGGCAACTCAGGGGTATATATGCTCGAGATGGCGAGGCATCAGCGTTCCCTGACGCTGATTCACGTTTGTCTCCAGGTATGTTGTTTCCTAGCCATTCAGTTAATTCAGTCAATTGTAGTGATTATCAGTGTTCACCAGTGTTCATGATTTAACAGTTGAATTGTCATTCACCCAGTGTAGAAGTAATATAACGTAAATACGTCTGTCGTCCAGACAAGAGAGTTGGTTGGTGTTGTCATGTTTCTCAGTTCCCTGACGCTGATTCACGTTTGTCTCCAGATCGAGGGTGGGCTTAATTGAAACCCACCGGTCGCTCGGAGCCGGTGGATACCCAGCAGTGGTCAATATAGGAGTGATGGCGCTGATTCGTCATGATTAATCGGCACTACTCTACCTCGTGGGCCGATGACCCCAGACCCATCTCGGGTCGGAGTGTAACCGACCACAACAACAGTTGTTAGAGGCGCCAGTGCTATACCCTGGGACAGGCCTTGGAATTATGGTCCACAGTGTGGTTGTATGTGTTTTTTTTACCAGTGTGTTTTATAAGAAATAAATCAATGAAGACATGTTATGGTTTCACCCTTCTTTACCCTTATCGATCTGATCAATGGAAAACCTAACCCAATGCCTAGTCCACTCTGCCCGCTACCTAACGAGTTACATGCTGTCCAGAGGGGGTCTGGTGGCAGCGACCCTTAGAAATTAAGTTTAGAGTTAAGTTATCCCCTTAAATTTAGTGACCCCAGTCTGGCAGTATACAGCCACACCTCCACCATCCATCCAGCTTAACGGTACTACCCTCTTTTTCAGTATCTTGGCTTCCACCTTCTCCACCACCACGGACATCGATGAAGAGATTCAACATCGGATAAGATGTGCATCTCGAGCTTTTGGCAGAGTTCGTACCCGTGTCTTCGGCTGTAGGGAGCTGAAATTATCAACAAAGTTGCATGTATATCGAGCAGTGGTCGTCCCCACCCTGCTATATGGCAGCAAGACACAGGTTACATACAGGAGACACCCCAAGGTACTTGAAAACTTTCACCAATGTAGTCTACGTTCCATCATCCGAGTTTCCGAGTTCGCTGGGATGACCAGAGAACAAATGCAAGTAATCCCACTGACACCAACTGTAGAAGCATCGAAGCTACCATTGTCCATGAACAACTATGTTGGACTGGCTATGTTACCCGCATGGATGGCAGTAGACTGCCAAAGCAGCTACTTTAAAGTCACCTAATGCAAACGTAACGCTGGTGGGCAACGGAAAAGGTATAAGGACAGTCTAAAGACAACATGAAAAAGTCCCAAATCGACCCCCTCACCTGGGAGACGATCACTCCAAAACGTTAAGGTGTGGCGTAATTGTCTCCCAGGTGAGGGGGTCAATTTGGCACTTTTTCAGGTGTCACTACTTTCGAGTTAGCCCGACTGTATACCGAGGCAGACAAGCGCCAGTGCCGGAAAGATGCTGCCGCCGCCCCTCCCGCACTAGATGTAGCCCTCCGCACGTGTTACATCTGTGGACGACCTTACTGTTCCCTTATCGGCCTCTCAAGTCACCCCAGTAAGAGCTCACCAGCAGAGGTGGCATCTTTAATAACTCATATCATTGTATCATAGCTGCTTGATTCCGAGTGACAGCAAATAATTGTAGTCGTAGTAGTAGTGTATGTATGTATGTGTATGTATGTATGTATGCATGTATGTATGTATATATGTCTCTTTACTGTATCTATTTTTATCAATCAATACTCACGTAGATATAACAGACTCAGTAAAATAGTCGTGTGACCTCCGGTGGTTGCAGCCGATGTAGGAGAGGACGCCCCCGACTACGTTCTTCTCGTTTTCTATGTGTAGGTGAGCTGAGCCGTGGCATCCTGCCTGTTGCGTCCCGCCGTTTGGGTAGTAGTCAACGTGGCCCACAGCGTCACGGTAACCCAATTCTGTTTATAAGGGGGGGATTGATGAGCTCATGTATGTCTGTCCATCTGTCTGTTTCTCTCTCTCTCTCTCTCTCTCTCTCTCTAATCTAATTCTTTCTCTATTTTTTTGTCCTAACCCTCTCTTTCTCTCTATTTTTCTCTCTCTCTTTTCTCTCTCTCTCGCTTTCTTTAAATAATTCTCTCTCTCTCTCTCTCTCTCTCTCTCTCTCTCTCTCTCTCTCTCTCACACAGGACTATACTCACTGCTAATCTCCCACTCCCAGGCGGGTATATCAGTGTGTATGACATCAACGAACACTGCATCAGAGGGGTCAAGGCGGACCTCTGGAAGGGTATTGGTGAAGTATGGACCTGCTGGGTCGAGGCCCGTGATACGACCTACCTGAAGGGGAAGTAGAGGGGAGGGGGGAGGGGGGGATATGAGCACGTTGTATAAAGTTTCTTTTATTAGTTTGATTCACCTCCTTTAAGCAAGAACCTGCACAGCTTGACCCCCTTCTGTTTGATCCCTCTAAGCTTGACCCCCATAAAGTTTCACACTCTTAAAAGCTTGATACCTTCAAGCTTTATCCTGGAGAGCTTGATCCCCCAAAAGTTTGATTTTTTTATACTTTTACTCCTTTTGAACTTTATCTTGTTAAATTTTACCTCCTTAAGCTTGACTCAGTAGAACGTGATGCCCGAAAGCTCTACCTCTTAACCTGAACCCAGTAAAACTTGACACCTTTACTTTGAACCCTTTAAAGCTTAACCTAGTAAGCCTTGACAACTTTAAACTTAACCGCAAAAAGCTCAATCGCTACAATACTGACCTTGTGACCACCATTAGTGAGGAGATATTGACCAGTGTAGCCCATGAGGTGTGACCCCAGGCTATGACCAATTAGGTGTATGGAGCCCGAGTCTACGCCATAGTACTCCTGAGGGTGATTAAAATTTTTATATATGCCATTGTGGAGAAGGACTATTTAGGGGCTACCGTAGGGACCATTTTCGTTATGATAAGGGTAATATAGACTATAATAGTGAGTACTGAGGCTACCAAAAGGGCAATTTAGGCTACAATAGGAGGAGTGTTTAGGCTACTATTGGAGGACTATTTAGGCTACCACTACGACTATGCAGATACCATAGGCGTATTCAGGCTACCATAGGGATTTTTTGAGACTACCATATACCTATTATGTTATTTATGCTTACGAATGAACAAACGCAAAATCAAAATAGGAATTGTAGGGAAATGGTTGGAGTGGGAAACTCTGGGATTAAGTACAGACGGACAAGTTCATATAGCAGAAGTGGTGAAGATTTGTACTTCATATATTAAGGTGGTGAAAAATATGTGAGAGGTGTTGGTCTACTTGTAAACCAAAAGTGTCAGATAGAGTTAGTTAGGTTTATGCAACGATAATTGAGAACGAGGATAAAGTTTTAGAAAAGATTTATGAAAATTTAAAGAAGGCAAAATACACAGAGAAGTTTATTGAATCAGAAAAAAAAGAATATATGGGTTGGGACGAATAAGAGGAAAGACAATAAGTCCCTATCTGAGGACAAAGGAAAAGAGAGATGGGCAGAGTAAGTAGAAGAACTATACAATGATAAGGATAAAGTAAATGTAAGAAATGAAAGTAAATAAAGATCTATCAGCTTCCAGCAAAATTTATTAAACAAATGGGCAAGAATGAGATCAAATGTTTGACTAAAATATGCAACTATATATTTAAAAAGAAACCTTCCCAATGAATTAAAAAACATCTACATTCGTGTTGTCAAAGTAAGAAAAACAATTGAAACCCTGCAACCTAGGACTTGGTCACAATTTTCCTGATGCCACATGACAGCAGGGTCTACCATTAGAGTTAAACGATACATTGTTTCCAATACCTTCCCAGGCGGTAGTATCTCCCTGTTTGATAGCTGGCCTATTACCTACCACCTACAGTCTTACTAAACATAATTTTAAGAATAAAATTTAGAATAGACAGTGAGTTATCTGAAGCTCGAAATAGATTTAGAAGGAGAAGAGGAAATAGTGAGACTGTATTTGGTTTGAAATTTTTGAGTGAAAGGGTTTTAGAAGCCCAAAGAAATTTGTATATCTGCTTTGTTGGTTTTGATAAGGCTTATGATAAGGTGAAATACATAAAATTAAATAGAGGTTTTGGGAAAACTAGGCGTTGGTTGAAAGATTTGCCTTCTACATAAAGTTCTTTAATAATCCGACTCCCAAGACAACAGTCAATAAAATTCAGGCAAAGTTTTCAGTCAGTAACAAAGTACTAAGATTAACAAAAACTTCAAGAAAATACAAGAAATTAATAGAATAAGAAAAGTGTGAACTTTGGTCAAACAATTGGGGAGAAGAAGATAAACGAAGAAATATTATTGAGCAAAGTTAACGTTAGGAGGACCAGGGGAACGTACAGGAACAGGGATGGGTGAGGAACAGGGATGGGTGAGGAACAGGGATGGGTGAGGAACAGGGATGGGTGAGGAGCAGGGATGGGTGAGGAACAGGGATGGGTGAGGAACAGAGATGGATGAGGAACAGGGATGGGTGAGGAACAGGGATGGGTGAGGAACAGGGATGGGTGAGGAACAGGGATGGGTGAGGAGCAGGGATGAGTGAGGAACAGGGATGGGTGAGGAATAGGGATGGGTGAGGAACAGGGATGGGTGAGGAACAGGGATGGGTGAATGAAATACAAAAACTTGGCCCCCAGAAAGATGTCAGATCTAGGAGGTACTCTCATTAATTTAGGAGGACTACTTATGGTACCATAGACACTAATTAGGCTACCATATGAGGGCTATCTAGGGTAGTACTGTAATATAACTATTTACGCTACCATAAGACGACTATTTAGGCTACCATAGGAGGGGTATCTAGGCTACCATAAGAGAACTATTTTGGGTACTGTAAGAGGAGAGTAAGAGATTCAGGGCTATGAGTGGGACTAGAGAGAGAGATATATATTTTGCTTACGATCAGCATTTGCAGGAGGTGGCCTGTCATAGCGCCGACCAATCGAATATTAGCAACAGCCTGGGCGTATGGCGGGAGGGCGGCCGTAGACCAATCAACTGTTACCACTCCTACCCTCTCTGACGTCTTCAACAGAGACGTCATCATCCGTTGCATCCAAACCAAATCCACCGACTCTAAGTACCTTTGGGGACAATTGAGAGTGTATAACATGGAGTTTAATAATGATAATGATAATAATAATAATAATAATAATAATAATAATAACGTCTCCAATACCAGCTGTCCCTTGAACACTACCGCTAATACCAGCTGTCCCTTGAACACTACCGCTAATACCAGTTGTCCCTTGAACACCACCGCTAATACCAGCTGTCCCTTAAACACTACCGCTAATACCAGCTGTCCCTTGAACACTACCACTAATACCAGTTGTCCCTTGAACACTACCGCTAATACCAGCTGTCCCTTGAACACTACCGCTAATACCAGCTGTCCCTTCAACACTACCGCTAATACCAGCTGTCCCTTGAACACTACCGCTAATACCAGCTGCCCCTTGAACACTACCGCTAATACCAGCTGTCCCTTGAACACTACCGCTAATACCAGTTGTCCCTTGAACACTACCGCTAATACCAGCTGTCCCTTGAACACTATGGCTAATACCAGCTGTCCCTTGAACACTACCCCTAATACCAGCTGTCCCTTGAGCACTACCGCTAATACCAGCTGTCCCTTGAGCACTACCGCTAATACCAGCTGCCCCTTGAACACTACCGCTAATACCAGCTGTCCCTTGAGCACTACCCCTAATACCAGCTGTCCCTTGAACACTACCGCTAATACCAGCTGTCCCTTGAGCACTACCGCTAATACCAGTTGTCCGTTCAACACTACCGCTAATACCAGCTGTTCCTTGAACACAACCGCTAATACCAGCTGTTCCGTGAACACTACCGTTAATACCAGCTGTCCCGTGAGCACTACCGCTAATACCAGCTGTCCCTTGAGCACTACCGTTAATACCAGCTGTCCCTTGAACACTACTTCGAATACCAGCTGTCCCTTGAGCACTACCCCTAATACCAGCTGTCCCTTGAACACTACCGTTAATACCAGCTGTCCCTTGAACACTACCCCTAATACCAGCTGTCCCTTGAACACTACCTTTAATACCAGCTGTCCCTTGAACATTACCGCTAATACCAGCTGTCCCTTGAACACTACCGTTAATACCAGCTGTCCCTTGAGCACTACCCCTAATACCAGCTGTCCCTTGAACACTACTGTTAATACCAGCTGTCCCTTGAACACTACCCCTAATACCAGCTGTCCCTTGAACACTACCCCTAATACCAGCTGTCCCTTGAACACTACCTCTAATACCAGCTGTCCCTCGAACACTACCCCTGATACCACCTGGCCCTTGACCACTACCCTTAATACCAGATGTCCCTTCAACACTACCGCTAATACCAGCTGTCCCTTGAGCACTACCCCTAATACCAGCTGTCCCTTGAGCACCACCCCTGATACCAGCAGTCCCTTGACCACTACCCTTAATACCAGCTGTACCTTGAACACTACCGTTAATACCAACTGTCCCTTGAGCACTACCGCTAATACCAGCTGTCCCTTGAGCACTACCCCTAATACCAGCTGTCCCTTGAACACTACCGTTAATACCAGCTGTCCCTTGAGCACTACCCCTAATACCAGCTGTCCCTTGAGCACTACCTCTAATACCAGCTGTCCCTCGAACACTACCCCTAATACCAGCTGTCTTTTGAGCACTACCCATGATACCAGCTGTCCCTTGACCACTACCGTTAATACCAGCTGTCCCTTGAACACTACCGTTAATACCAACTGTCCCTTGAGTACTACCTCTAATACGAGCTGTCCCTTGAGCACTACCCCTAATACCAGATGTCCCTTGAGCACTACCCCTAATACCAGCTGTCCCTTGAACACTACCTCTAATACCACCTGTCCCTTGAACACTACCTCTAATACCAGCTGTCCCTTGAACACTACCAGCAGTACCAGCTGTCCCTTGAACACTACCACTAATACCAGCTGTCCCTTGAACACTACCAGCAGTACCAGCTGTCCCTTGAACACTACCACTAATACCAGCTGTCCCTTGAACACTACCTCTAATACCAACTGTCGCTTGAACACTACCAGTAGTACCAGCTGTCCCTTGAGCACTACCACTAATACCAGCTGTCCCTTGAACACTACCTCTAATACCAGCTGTCCCTTGAACACTACCAGTAGTACCAGCTGTCCCCTGAGCACTACCCCAGACATCAGCTGTCCCTTGAACAACTGCTGCTAATACCAGCTGTCCCTTGAGCACTACTGCTAATGCCAACTGTCCCTTGAACACTACCTCTAATACCAGCTGTCTCTTGAACACTACCTCTAATGCCAGCTGTCCCTTGAATACTATTAGTATTACCAGCTGTCCCTTGAACACTACCTCGAATACCAGCTGTCCCTTGAAAACTACCTCTAATACCAGCTGTCCATTGAACACTACCTCTAATACCAGCTGTCCCTTGAGCACTACCCCTGATATGAGCTGTCCCTTGAGAACTACCCTTAAAACCAGCTGTCTCTTGAACACTACCTCTAATGCCAGCTGTCCCTTGAATACTATTAGTATTACCAGCTGTCCCTTGAACACTACCTCGACTACCAGCTGTCCCTTGAACACTACCTCGAATACCAATTGTCCCTTGAACACTACCTCTAATACCAGCTGTCCCTTGAACACTACCTCTATTACCAGCTGTCCCTTTAACACTACCGCTAATACCAGCTGTCCCTTGAACACTACCTCTAATACCAGCTGTCCCTTGAACACTACCGCTAATACCAGCTGTCCCTTGAACACTACCTCTAATACCAGCTGTCCCTTCAACACTACCGCTAATACCAGCTGTCCCTTGAACACCACCAGTAGTACCAGCTGTCCCTTGAGCACTACCACTAATAAAAGCTGCCCCTTGAACACTACCGCTAATACCAGCTGTCCCTTGAGCACTACCCCTGATATCAGCTGACCCTTGAACAACTGCTGCTCATACAAGCTGTCTCCTGAACACTACCTCTAATACCAGCTGTCCCTTGAACACTACCACTAATACCAGCTGTCTCTTGAACACTACCTCTAATACCAGCTGTCCCTTCAACACTACCTCTAATATCAGCTGTCTCTTGAACACTACCACTAATACCAGCTGTCCCTTGAACACTACTCCTAATACCTGCTGGCCCTTGAACACTACCGCCAATACCAGCTGTCCCTTGAACACTACCTCTAATACCAGCTGTCCATTGAACACGGCCACTAGTACCAGCTGTCCCTTGATAACTACCTCTAATACCAGCTGTCCCTTGAACACTACCTCTAATACCAGTTGTCCCTTGAACACTACCAGCAGTACCAGCTGTCCCTTGAACTCTACCTCCAATACCAGCTGTCCCGTGAACACTTCCTCTAATACCAGTTGTCCCTTGAACACTACCACTAATACCAGCTGTCCCTTGAACACTACCACTAATACCAGCTGTCCCTTGAACACTACCAGCAGTACCAGCTGTCCCTTGAACACTACCACTAATACCAGCTGTCCCTTGAACACTACCTCTAATACCAACTGTCGCTTGAACACTACCAGTAGTATCAGCTGTCCCTTGAGCACTACCACTAATACCAGCTGTCCCTTGAACACTACCTCTAATACCAGCTGTCCCTTGAACACTACCAGTAGTACCAGCTGTCCCCTGAGCACTACCCCAGATATCAGCTGTCCCTTGAACAACTGCTGCTAATACCAGCTGTCCCTTGAGCACTACTGCTAATGCCAACTGTCCCTTGAACACTACCTCTAATACCAGCTGTCTCTTGAACACTACCTCTAATGCCAGCTGTCCCTTGAATACTATTAGTATTACCAGCTGTCCCTTGAACACTACCTCGAACACCAGCTGTCCCTTGAAAACTACCTCTAATACCAGCTGTCCCTTGAACACTACCTCTAATACCAGCTGTCCCTTGAGCACTACCCCTGATATGAGCTGTCCCTTGAGAACTACCCTTAAAACCAGCTGTCTCTTGAACACTACCTCTAATGCCAGCTGTCCCTTGAATACTATTAGTATTACCAGCTGTCCCTTGAACACTACCTCGACTACCAGCTGTCCCTTGAACACTACCTCGAATACCAATTGTCCCTTGAACACTACCTCTAATACCAGCTGTCCCTTGAACACTACCTCTATTACCAGCTGTCCCTTGAACACTACCGCTAATACCAGCTGTCCCTTGAACACTACCTCTAATACCAGCTGTCCCTTGAACACTACAGCTAATACCAGCTGTCCCTTGAACACTACCTCTAATACCAGCTGTCCCTTCAACACTACCGCTAATACCAGCTGTCCCTTGAACACCACCAGTAGTACCAGCTGTCCCTTGAGCACTACCACTAATAAAAGCTGCCCCTTGAACACTACCGCTAATACCAGCTGTCCCTTGAGCACTACCCCTGATATCAGCTGTCCCTTGAACAACTGCTGCTCATACAAGCTGTCTCCTGAACACTACCTCTAATACCAGCTGTCCCTTCAACACTACCTCTAATATCAGCTGTCTCTTGAACACTACAGCTAATACCAGCTGTCCCTTGAACACTACCGCAAATACCAGCTGTCCACTTAAACACTACCGCTAATACCAGCTGTCCCTTGAACACTACCACTAATACCAGTTATCCCTTGAACACTACCGCTAATACCAGCTGTCCCTTAAACACTACCGCTAATACCAGCTGTCCCTTGAACACTACCGCTAATACCAGCTGTCCCTTGAACACTACCGCTAATACCAGCTGTCCCTTGAACACTACCGCTAATACCAGTTGTCCCTTGAACACTACCGCTAATACCAGCTGTCCCTTGAACACTATGGCTAATACCAGCTGTCCCTTGAACACTACCCCTAATACCAGCTGTCCCTTGAGCACTACCGCTAATACCAGCTGTCCCTTGAACACTACCGCTAATACCAGCTGTCCCTTGAGCACTACCGCTAATACCAGTTGTCCGTTCAACACTACCGCTAATACCAGCTGTTCCTTGAACACAACCGCTAATACCAGCTGTTCCGTGAACACTACCGTTAATACCAGCTGTCCCGTGAGCACTACCGCTAATACCAGCTGTCCCTTGAGCACTACCGTTAATACCAGCTGTCCCTTGAACACTACTTCGAATACCAGCTGTCCCTTGAGCACTACCCCTAATACCAGCTGTCCCTTGAACACTACCGTTAATACCAGCTGTCCCTTGAACACTACCCCTAATACCAGCTGTCCCTTGAACACTACCTTTAATACCAGCTGTCCCTTGAACATTACCGCTAATACCAGCTGTCCCTTGAACACTACCGTTAATACCAGCTGTCCCTTGAGCACTACCCCTAATACCAGCTGTCCCTTGAACACTACCGTTAATACCAGCTGTCCCTTGAACACTACCCCTAATACCAGCTGTCCCTTGAACACTACCCCTAATACCAGCTGTCCCTTGAACACTACCTCTAATACCAGCTGTCCCTTGAACACTACCGCTAATACCAGCTGTCCCTTGAACACTACCGCTAATACCAGCTGTCCCTTGAACACTACCGCTAATACCAGCTGTCCCTTGAACACTACCGCTAATACCAGCTGTCCCTTGAACACTACCCCTAATACCAGCTGTCCCTTGAGCACTACCGCTAATACCAGCTGTCCCTTGAACACTACCGCTAATACCAGCTGTCCCTTGAGCACTACCGCTAATACCAGTTGTCCGTTCAACACTACCGCTAATACCAGCTGTTCCTTGAACACAACCGCTAATACCAGCTGTTCCGTGAACACTACCGTTAATACCAGCTGTCCCGTGAGCACTACCGCTAATACCAGCTGTCCCTTGAGCACTACCGTTAATACCAGCTGTCCCTTGAACACTACTTCGAATACCAGCTGTCCCTTGAGCACTACCCCTAATACCAGCTGTCCCTTGAACACTACCGTTAATACCAGCTGTCCCTTGAACACTACCCCTAATACCAGCTGTCCCTTGAACACTACCTTTAATACCAGCTGTCCCTTGAACATTACCGCTAATACCAGCTGTCCCTTGAACACTACCGTTAATACCAGCTGTCCCTTGAGCACTACCCCTAATACCAGCTGTCCCTTGAACACTACTGTTAATACCAGCTGTCCCTTGAACACTACCCCTAATACCAGCTGTCCCTTGAACACTACCCCTAATACCAGCTGTCCCTTGAACACTACCTCTAATACCAGCTGTCCCTCGAACACTACCCCTGATACCACCTGGCCCTTGACCACTACCCTTAATACCAGATGTCCCTTCAACACTACCGCTAATACCAGCTGTCCCTTGAGCACTACCCCTAATACCAGCTGTCCCTTGAGCACCACCCCTGATACCAGCAGTCCCTTTGACCACTACCCTTAATACCAGCTGTACCTTGAACACTACCGTTAATACCAACTGTCCCTTGAGCACTGCCGCTAATACCAGCTGTCCCTTGAGCACTAAACATAATACCAGCTGTCCCTTGAACACTACCGTTAATACCAGCTGTGCCTTGAGCACTACCCCTAATACCAGCTGTCCCTTGAGCACTACCTCTAATACCAGCTGTCCCTCGAACACTACCCCTAATACCAGCTGTCTTTTGAGCACTACCCATGATATCAGCTGTCCCTTGACCACTACCGTTAATACCAGCTGTCCCTTGAACACTACCGTTAATACCAACTGTCCCTTGAGTACTACCTCTAATACGAGCTGTCCCTTGAGCACTACCCCTAATACCAGATGTCCCTTGAGCACTACCCCTAATACCGGCTGTCCCTTGAACACTACCTCTAATACCAGCTGTCCCTTGAACACTACCTCTAATACCAGCTGTCCCTTGAACACTACCAGCAGTACCAGCTGTCCCTTGAACACTACCACTAATACCAGCTGTCCCTTGAACACTACCAGCAGTACCAGCTGTCCCTTGAACACTACCACTAATACCAGCTGTCCCTTGAACACTACCTCTAATACCAACTGTCGCTTGAACACTACCAGTAGTACCAGCTGTCCCTTGAGCACTACCACTAATACCAGCTGTCCCTTGAACACTACCTCTAATACCAGCTGTCCCTTGAACACTACCAGTAGTACCAGCTGTCCCCTGAGCACTACCCCAGACATCAGCTGTCCCTTGAACAACTGCTGCTAATACCAGCTGTCCCTTGAGCACTACTGCTAATGCCAACTGTCCCTTGAACACTACCTCTAATACCAGCTGTCTCTTGAACACTACCTCTAATGCCAGCTGTCCCTTGAATACTATTAGTATTACCAGCTGTCCCTTGAACACTACCTCGAATACCAGCTGTCCCTTGAAAACTACCTCTAATACCAGCTGTCCCTTGAACACTACCTCTAATACCAGCTGTCCCTTGAGCACTACCCCTGATATGAGCTGTCCCTTGAGAACTACCCTTAAAACCAGCTGTCTCTTGAACACTACCTCTAATGCCAGCTGTCCCTTGAATACTATTAGTATTACCAGCTGTCCCTTGAACACTACCTCGACTACCAGCTGTCCCTTGAACACTACCTCGAATACCAATTGTCCCTTGAACACTACCTCTAATACCAGCTGTCCCTTGAACACTACCTCTATTACCAGCTGTCCCTTTAACACTACCGCTAATACCAGCTGTCCCTTGAACACTACCTCTAATACCAGCTGTCCCTTGAACACTACCGCTAATACCAGCTGTCCCTTGAACACTACCTCTAATACCAGCTGTCCCTTCAACACTACCGCTAATACCAGCTGTCCCTTGAACACCACCAGTAGTACCAGCTGTCCCTTGAGCACTACCACTAATAAAAGCTGCCCCTTGAACACTACCGCTAATACCAGCTGTCCCTTGAGCACTACCCCTGATATCAGCTGTCCCTTGAACAACTGCTGCTCATACAAGCTGTCTCCTGAACACTACCTCTAATACCAGCTGTCCCTTGAACACTACCACTAATACCAGCTGTCTCTTGAACACTACCTCTAATACCAGCTGTCCCTTCAACACTACCTCTAATATCAGCTGTCTCTTGAACACTACCACTAATACCAGCTGTCCCTTGAACACTACTCCTAATACCTGCTGGCCCTTGAACACTACCGCCAATACCAGCTGTCCCTTGAACACTACCTCTAATACCAGCTGTCCATTGAACACGGCCACTAGTACCAGCTGTCCCTTGATAACTACCTCTAATACCAGCTGTCCCTTGAACACTACCTCTAATACCAGCTGTCCCTTGAACACTACCAGCAGTACCAGCTGTCCCTTGAACTCTACCTCCAATACCAGCTGTCCCGTGAACACTTCCTCTAATACCAGTTGTCCCTTGAACACTACCACTAATACCAGCTGTCCCTTGAACACTACCACTAATACCAGCTGTCCCTTGAACACTACCAGCAGTACCAGCTGTCCCTTGAACACTACCACTAATACCAGCTGTCCCTTGAACACTACCTCTAATACCAACTGTCGCTTGAACACTACCAGTAGTATCAGCTGTCCCTTGAGCACTACCACTAATACCAGCTGTCCCTTGAACACTACCTCTAATACCAGCTGTCCCTTGAACACTACCAGTAGTACCAGCTGTCCCCTGAGCACTACCCCAGATATCAGCTGTCCCTTGAACAACTACTGCTAATACCAGCTGTCCCTTGAGCACTACTGCTAATGCCAACTGTCCCTTGAACACTACCTCTAATACCAGCTGTCTCTTGAACACTACCTCTAATGCCAGCTGTCCCTTGAATACTATTAGTATTACCAGCTGTCCCTTGAACACTACCTCGAACACCAGCTGTCCCTTGAAAACTACCTCTAATACCAGCTGTCCCTTGAACACTACCTCTAATACCAGCTGTCCCTTGAGCACTACCCCTGATATGAGCTGTCCCTTGAGAACTACCCTTAAAACCAGCTGTCTCTTGAACACTACCTCTAATGCCAGCTGTCCCTTGAATACTATTAGTATTACCAGCTGTCCCTTGAACACTACCTCGACTACCAGCTGTCCCTTGAACACTACCTCGAATACCAATTGTCCCTTGAACACTACCTCTAATACCAGCTGTCCCTTGAACACTACCTCTATTACCAGCTGTCCCTTTAACACTACCGCTAATACCAGCTGTCCCTTGAACACTACCTCTAATACCAGCTGTCCCTTGAACACTACCGCTAATACCAGCTGTCCCTTGAACACTACCTCTAATACCAGCTGTCCCTTCAACACTACCGCTAATACCAGCTGTCCCTTGAACACCACCAGTAGTACCAGCTGTCCCTTGAGCACTACCACTAATAAAAGCTGCCCCTTGAACACTACCGCTAATACCAGCTGTCCCTTGAGCACTACCCCTGATATCAGCTGTCCCTTGAACAACTGCTGCTCATACAAGCTGTCTCCTGAACACTACCTCTAATACCAGCTGTCCCTTCAACACTACCTCTAATATCAGCTGTCTCTTGAACACTACCGCTAATACCAGCTGTCCCTTGAACACTACCGCAAATACCAGCTGTCCACTTAAACACTACCGCTAATACCAGCTGTCCCTTGAACACTACCACTAATACCAGTTATCCCTTGAACACTACCGCTAATACCAGCTGTCCCTTAAACACTACCGCTAATACCAGCTGTCCCTTGAACACTACCGCTAATACCAGCTGTCCCTTGAACACTACCGCTAATACCAGCTGTCCCTTGAACACTACCGCTAATACCAGTTGTCCCTTGAACACTACCGCTAATACCAGCTGTCCCTTGAACACTATGGCTAATACCAGCTGTCCCTTGAACACTACCCCTAATACCAGCTGTCCCTTGAGCACTACCGCTAATACCAGCTGTCCCTTGAACACTACCGCTAATACCAGCTGTCCCTTGAGCACTACCCCTAATACCAGCTGTCCCTTGAGCACTACCGCTAATACCAGCTGTCCCTTGAACACTACCGCTAATACCAGCTGTCCCTTGAGCACTACCGCTAATACCAGCTGTCCCTTGAACACTACCGCTAATACCAGCTGTCCCTTGAACACTACCGCTAATACCAGCTGTCCCTTGAGCACTACCGCTAATACCAGCTGTCCCTTGAACACTACCGCTAATACCAGCTGTCCCTTGAGCACTACCGCTAATACCAGCTGTCCCTTGAACACTACCTCTAATACCAGCTGTCCCTTGAGCACTACCCCTAATACCAGCTGTCCCTTGAACACTACCGTTAATACCAGCTGTCCCTTGAACACTACCCCTAATACCAGCTGTCCCTTGAACACTACCTCTAATACCAGCTGTCCCTCGAACACTACCCCTAATACCAGCTGTCCCTTGAGCACTACCCCTGATACCAGCTTTCCCTTGACCACTACCCTTAATAGCAGTTGTCCCTTGAACACTACCATTAATACCAGCTGTTCCTTGAATACTAGATACCAGCTGTCCCTTGAACACTACCTCGACTACCAGCTGTCCCTTGAACACTACCTCGAATACCATTGTCCCTTGAACACTACCTCTAATACCAGCTGTCCCTTGACACTACCTCTATTACCAGCTGTCCCTTGAACACTACCGCTAATACCAGCTGTCCCTTGAACACTACCTCTAATACCAGCTGTCCCTTGAACACTACCGCTAATACCAGCTGTCCCTTGAACACTACCTCTAATACCAGCTGTCCCTTGAACACTACCGCTAATACCAGCTGTCCCTTGAACACCACCAGTAATACCAGCTGTCCCTTGAGCACTACCACTAATACCAGCTGTCCCTTGAACACTACCGCTAATACCAGCTGTCCCTTGAGCACTACCCCTGATATCAGCTGTCCCTTGAACAACTGCTGCTCATACAGCTGTCTCCTGAACACTACCTCTAATACCAGCTGTCCCTTCAACACTACCTCTAATACAGCTGTCCTTGAACACTACCGCTAATACCAGCTGTCCCTTGAACACTACCGCAAATACCAGCTGTCCACTTAAACACTACCGCTAATACCAGCTGTCCCTTGAACACTACCATAATACCAGCTATCCCTTGAACACTACCGTTAATACCAGCTGTCTTTTGAGCACTACCCATGATACCAGCTGTCCCTTGAACACTACCGCTAATACCAGCTGTCCCTTGAGCACTACCCCTAATACCAGCTGTCCCTTGAACACTACCGCTAATACCAGTTGTCCCTTGAACACTACCGCTAATACCAGCTGTCCCTTGAACACTACCGCTAATACCAGCTGTCCCTTGAACACTACCCCTAATACCAGCTGTCCCTTGAGCACTACCCCTAATACCAGCTGTCCCTTGAACACTACCGCTAATACCAGCTGTCCCTTGAACACTACCGCTAATACCAGCTGTCCCTTGAACACTACCGCTAATACCAGCTGTCCCTTGAACACTACCGCTAATACCAGCTGTCCCTTGAACACTACCGCTAATACCAGTTGTCCCTTGAACACTACATCTAATACCAGCTGTCCCTTGAACACTATTAGTAGTACCAGCTGTCCCAGGAACACTACCTCGAATACCAGCTGTCCCTTGAGCACTACCCCTGATATGAGCTGTCCCTTGAACAACTAACTCTACTACCAGCTGTCCCTTGAACACTACCTCTAATACCAGATGTCCCTTGAACACTACCTCTAATATCAGCTGTCTCTTGAGCACTACCCCTGATATCAGCTGTCCCTTGAACATTACCTCTAATACCAGCTGTCCCTTGAGAACTACCCCTAATACCAGCTGTCCACTTGAACACTACTGCTAATACCAGCGGTCCCTTGAGCACTACCCCTGATATCAGCTGTCCATTGAGCACTACCCCTAATACCAGCGGTCCCTTGAACACTACCGCTAATTTCAGCTGTCCCTTGAACAATTACCGCTAATACCAGCTGTCCCTTGAAAACTACCGCTAATACCAGCTGTCCCTTGAGCACTACCCCTGATGCCAGCTGTTCCTTGATATCTACCTCTAATACCAGCTGGCCCTTGAACAACTACCGCTAATACCAGCTGTCCCTTGAGAACTATCCCAAATACCAGCTGTCCCTTCAACGCTACCCCCAATACCAGCTGTCCCTTGAGAACTACCCCTAATACCAGCGGTCCCTTGAACACTACCGCTAATTTCAGCTGTCCCTTGAACAACTACCGCTAATACCAGCTGGCCCTTGAACAACTACCGCTAATACCAGCTGTCCTTGAGCATTACCCCTGATGCCAGCTGTTCCTTGATAACTACCTCTAATACCAGCTGTCCCTTGAACAACTACCGCTAATACCAGCTGTCCCTTGAGAACTACCCCTAATACCAGCTCTCCCTTGAACAACTACCGCTAATACCAGCTGTCCCTTGAGAACTACCCCTAATACCAGCTGTCCCTTGAACAACTACAGCTAATACCAGCTGTCCCTTGAGAACTACCCTTAATACCAGCTGTCCCTGGAACAACTACAGCTAATACCAGCTGTCCCTTGAGAACTACCCCTAATACCAGCTGTCCCTTGAACAACTACCGCTAATACCAGCTGTCCCTTGAGCACTACCCCTGATGCCAGCTGTTCCTTGATAACTACCTCTAATACCAGCTGTCCCTTGATCAACTACCGCTAATACCAGCTGTCCCTTGAGAACTACCCCTAATACCAGCTGTGCCTTGAACAACTACCGCTAATACCAGCTGTCCTTTGAGAACTACCTCTAATACCAGCTGTCCCTTGAACAACTACCGCTAGTACCAGCTGTCCCTTGAGAACTACCCCTAATACCAGCTGTCCCTTCAACGCTACCCCCAATACCAACTGTCCCTTGAACAACTACCGCTAATACCAGCTGTCCCTTGAGAACTACCCCTAATACCAGCTGTCCCTTCAACGCTACCCCCAATACCAACTGTCCCTTGAGCACTACCCCTGATGCCAGCTGTTCCTTGATAACTACCTCTAATACCAACTGTCCCTTGAACAACTACCCCTAATACCAGCTGTCCCTTGAACATTACCCCTGACATTTAACCTTTGACCTATCAATCCCAAACCTAATAGCGTCCTTCGTCTATCAGGTCATCACCGTCTTAGCTAAGGTCAAAGAGAAAGAGACGTTATCTATAATAATTAGTGAAAACCAGCTAATTTCTCTTTATGTTTTAGGGTATAATATTAACATATCAAGGGTTATAATAATCACAGTAATGTATTGGGGAAGATTATAATCAAAGTAACATATTGAGGCAGATTGTAATCACAGTAAAAACAAACACAGATAAACAGACAATGTGCCCGCTTAGTGACTGGCCCAGGAGGTAACACGGCAGACGCCCACTTGAGTCAGAGACAGACATGCTTGGCCCGTGAGCTAACTTGTGTAACAGTGAGACACCCAACCACACGCCTTGCTGCACCCCACCACCACCACCACCACACGCCTTGCTGTACCCCACCACCACCACCACCACACGCCTTGCTGCACCCCACCACCACCACCACCACACGCCTTGCTGCACCCCACCACCACCACCACCACACGCCTTGCTGTACCCCACCACCACCACCACCACACGCCTTGCTGCACCCCACCACCACCACCACCACACGCCTTGCTGCACCCCACCACCACCACACGCCTTGCTGCACCCCACCACCACCACACGCCTTGCTGCACCCCACCACCACCACCGAACACCCTGCTGCACCCCACCACCACCACACACCCTGCTGCACCCCACCACCACCACCACACACCCTGCTGCACCCCACCACCACCACCACACACCCTGCTGCACCCCACCACCACCACCACACACCCTGCTGCACCCCGCCACCACCACACACCCTGCTGCACCCCGCCACCACCACACACCCTGCTGCACCCCGCCACCACCACACACCCTGCTGCACCCCACCACCACCACACACCCTACTGCACCCCACCACCACCACACACCCTGCTGCACACCACCACCACCACACACCCTACTGCACATCACCACCACCACCACACACCCTGCTGCACACCACCACCACCACACACCCTACTGCACATCACCACCACCACCACACACCTTGCTGCACACCACCACCACATACCCCGTTGCACATCATCACTAGCTCCTCCACCACCAACACCAAAACCTACTTCAACACCACCACCACCACCACCACATTCCGACGCTCAATTGTTTATATCTCAGTAGAGTGAGACTTATAACCCCGATAAAGCGACACAAAGAGATCCCGGGTTAGTGAAATACAGAAAGATGATCACTGTTCTTAGAAACTCCTAGGGTACAGTATATTTCCCCCCCCCCCCCTCTACTGGGTGGGAGGAGTCACAAGAACTCACTCACTTAACTTACGAGACCTGAGTTAACACAATCCCAGGAACCAAAGATGGCGTCGAAATGAGCTGAAACTTTCTTGTAACAACGATACTACTCACCCATGACTAAGATACTGACCCATGGCTAAGGTACTGACTCATGGCTAAGATACTGACCCATGGCTAAGATACTGACTCATGGCTAAGATACTGATCCATGGCTAAGATACTGACCCATGGCTAAGGTACTGACTCATGGCTAAGATACTGATCCATGGCTAAGATACTGATCCATGGCTAAGATACTGACCCATGGCTAAGATACTGACCCATGGCTAAGATACTGACCCATGGCTAAGATACTGACCCATGGCTAAGATACTGACCCATGGCTAAGATACTGATCCATGGCTAAGATACTGACCCATGGCTAAGATACTGATCCATGGCTAAGATACTGACCCATGGCTAAGATACTGATCCATGGCTAAGATACTGACCCATGGCTAAGATACTGACCCATGGCTAAGATACTGACCCATGGCTAAGATACTGATCCATGGCTAAGATACTGACCCATGGCTAAGATACTGATCCATGGCTAAGATACTGACCCATGGCTAAGATACTGATCCATGGCTAAGATACTGACCCGTGGCTAAGATATTGACCCATGGCTAAGATACTGATCCATGGCTAAGATACTGACCCATGGCTAAGGTACTGACCCATGGCTAAGATACTGATCCATGGCTAAGATACTGACCCATGGCTAAGATCCTGACCCATGGCTAAGATACTGACCCATGGCTAAGGTACTGATCGATGGCTAAGATACTGATCCATGACTAAGATCCTGACCCATGGCTAAGATACTGACCCATGGGTGATGACCAGGAGTGGGTAACTTGGGTCAAGGCTTGAGTTGAAGAAGGTCATAAAATGATTCGCAACCAGAACCTGTTGGATAGATAGATAGATAGATAGATAGATAGATTAGCTCATATTACAGATTTACGTATAATGTAATAAATATTTTTAATGATAATGTTGTTTTACGGAATACTGAACAAACTCTCTCTCTCTCTCTCTCTCTCTCTCTCTCTCTCTCTCTCTCTCTCTCTCTCTCTCTCTCTCTCTCTCTCTCTCTCTCTCTCTCTCTGTATGTGTGTTATGGGTGTGTGGAGTTTAAACATGTTTTGTTGTATTTTAAAGTAAACAGTGGAAAACTGACGTAAACACACACACACAATATTATAACAAGCATCACACACTCCTCCCCACTTGACTGAGCCCTTGTCTCCGCCCACTAGACCCCCTGGCGCCGCCCCTGAGTGGCTGTCGCGGGCGTGAGAGGCCAGACGTGGGCGTGCGTGGGCGGACGTGACCTCTCCCACACACACGCGCCCGCACATACACTCACACAACTCAACCCGTACACCGACGCCCAGCACCTCACGTCCACACTGCAGGGTCGGAGTAGGGTGATCAGCTGGTCGGTAGCGGTGCTGCCTTATAAAGATCAACACAGTCCTGTAATACACACACTCCTCCTGTGCATATTATTATCGGGATATAGGCGTTGGTGGATGAGTATGTTTATATGTACATAGAATACAATATCTGTATATAAAAGTACATGTACTGTTACAATAAATATGTATTTTCAAAGGACAGAGAGCATATTAAAAGAAATAATAAATAAATAAATAAATAAATAAATAAATATATATATATATATATATATATATATATATATATATATATTATATATATATACATATATATATATATACTGTATATAGTCATCCCCTAAACACACACACGAGCCCGCCAACCCTACGTCATAATCGTTCCTTGTCAGACACAATGTTTGCATTATTTGAAATTCGCGCCCTTCTTCCCCAGAAATGGGCCTCCGTATCTCATTACAAAAATACTATAATTAGTTTATGTTTTTTTCGCAACTTGTCATTTTCATAAAGAGGTTGCATAATTAGTTTATTTTACTTTATATATATATATATATATTTACATATATATATATATATATATATATATATATATATATATATATATATATATATATATATATATATATATATGTGCAAGTAAATCACTGTAGGTGCGCGTGATCTACGTAGGTATATGCTGATAACCACAAGGAAACAAGAAAACACGAAGTTCCCAAGCGCTTTCGTGTAATTCACATCTTCAGGGGTGAGTACAGACTAAGGTGTAATACTTGACAAGGCTAATATATACATTAGAGGAGCGTGAGACCAGGGAACAGCAGGACTGTCCACAATGATCCGGTCATAAGGCAGTGACCCTTGCTAATCTTCATAACAAAAAAAATGACCATGTCATCTCTAAGCACAGCAGCTGTCCGTAGTCAGGTCATGGGGTAAGATGACCTAACCTTCTCACCTGGTTACAAATCTTCTTAATCACAAAATTATCCAGTCTGTACATACCATTACTCTACTGTATATATTTGACTTGTGAAGTATTACTCTTTACTGTAGTCTGTACTCACCCCTAAAGATGTGTTTTCTTGTTTCCTTGTGGTTATCAGCACATATATATATATATATATATATATATATATATATATATATATATATATATATATATATTGATTTGTTTGTTAAATAATATACAGTAGTCATTCTGAATCTTGCCGTCACCTGTACAAGTTCCTCAACAGAGCAATTCTCCAAGTACGTGTTTGCTATCAAGCTCCTTCAGTTGAGGAGTCGTGGATGAATGTTTCCTCCCGAGCACTGGAGAAGGAAATGGCGAAGCCGGAAAGGACGGCTTGGGAGCTTAAACTGATGATGATGATGGAATGGGATGGAGAGAAGAGAGCCACTAGCTGAGGAAGGTGGAAGACGGTGTAGGAGGAAGGTAAAGGTTAGGAAGTGGGAAATAAAGAGGGAGATTGATAGCAGGTGGGCTGTCCACCTTGCACTGGCGGGGTTAAGTCTGCCATGTCAGCACTTCATGTCCACTACAGCAAGGGAAGGGAAGCCAAGCTAATCTAAGCTAAGGTAGTTTATGGTGTTTGGGGAGGGGGGGGCCCTCTGTGTCCTTTATGTCTCTTGGTTTTTATTTCGTGTATATTGGTTCTGGTTCTGTGTTGTCAAATGTTATGCTCTTTGGCCACCAGTTGTGTGTTCCGGTAATGTCTTCTTGCATTAATTGTTGGAATATGGGGTCTACTAGTTCTTGTAGTTTTTCCCATATTGCTAATGCTTGATTATGTGTTGTGATGTTGATTGTGGTTAGGTTATGTTCTGTGTGTAGCTCTGGAATTTTTTGTATATGGTGGTCTGAGTTTTGCTGCTCTTCTGAGAGCTATGTTTTGAACTGCTTGTATTTTGAGTTTATTTGATTTTGTTATAGTGTTAAGAACATAAGAATGGAGGAAACTGCAGCGAGCCTATTGGCCCATACTGGGCAGTCCCGTTTACACCCAACCCCTATTGCTCATATGAGCATCCAACCTATGTTTGAAGCAATTCAGCGTATTCGAGTTAATGATGATATTTGGTAACTTGTTCCATTCATACACTACTCTGTTTCCAAACCAGTGTTTACCTATTTCACGCCTAAATCTAAATTTGTCCAATTTAAAACCATTGTTACGAGTTCGCTCCTGGTTGGATAATTTGAGTACCTTTGTAATGTCCCCTTTGTTTAGCCCTGCCTTCCACTTATACACCTCTATCAGGTCGCCCCTCGCTCTACGTCTCTCGAGGGAGTGCAAATTAAGATGCTTTAACCTGTCTCTATACTCAAGGTTCCTGATACCCGGGATTAGTCTTGTCATTCTCCTCTGAATTCTTTCCAAGGATTCTATATCCATTCTGTAATACGGTGACCAGAACTGGACTGCGTAATCCAGGTGTGGTCTCACAAGAGCAAGATACAGTTTTAGGATAACCTCGCTAGTCTTGTAACTAACACTCCTTTGTATGAACCCAAGTACTTTATTAGCCTTGTTACGAGCAAAAACACATTGTTTACTTGGCTTAAGGTTCCTACTTATCATTACTCCTAAATCTCTCTCGCAGTCGGATTTCTCTATGGCATCGTTGTTCATCTGGTATCTGGTTTCCCTGTTTACATCTCCTATACTGAGTACTTTACATTTGTCAACGTTGAATTTCATCTGCCATTTTTCAGACCATTCGAAAAATTTGTTTAGATCCTCCTGTAGTTTTGTCGAGTCCTCGTCAGATTTGATAACACGTCCTATTTTAGTGTCATCAGCAAATTTACTTATGTTGCTGTCTATGCCGATATCTATGTCGTTTATGTATATAATAAACAATAATGGTCCAAGTACTGAGCCTTGGGGAACTCCACTTGTGACGTTGCTCCAATGGGACTTAGTGCCGTTAATGCTCACTCGCTGTTTCCTGTCCTGTAACCACGCCCTAATCCATTTAAGGATGTCACCTTTGATGCCATGTGCTTCTACCTTTCTAATTAGTCTTTCATGGGTGACTCTGTCGAAGGCTTTGCTAAAGTCGAGATATACCACATCATAATTGTGCCCCTCGTCCACCGATTCGAAAGCTGATGAAAAGAATGTTAATAGATTAGTTAGGCAAGAACGTCCGCTTGTGAAGCCATGCTGGGAATCATTGATCAATCTGTGCTTCCCCAGGTGATTTCGAATAGAGTTTGAGATGATTGCTTCCAGTAATTTGCCAACAATTGATGTTAGACTGATTGGGCGGTAGTTAGATGATAGTGATCTATCCCCCTTCTTAAAAATCGGTATTACATTCGCTATCCTCCACGATTCTGGTACTACACCTGTTTTTAAGGACATGTTAAACAACTTTGCTAAGGGCATACTAAGCTCTTCCTTACATTCCTTTAATACTCTGGCAAATATCTCATTGGGACCAGGTGACTTATTAGGCTTTAGTTTGTCTATTTGCTTACTAACATCGTTACTAGTCACTACTATCTCACTTAATTTGTTTTCTTCACTATCTCTGAATAGAGTCGGTGCCTCGGGTATCATGTTTAAATTTTCGGTGGTGAAAACTGTTGAAAAATATTTATTCAAATTATTGCTCATTTCTCTGTCGCTATCAGTGAGCTCGCCGGTGTCTGACGGTATTGGTCCAATCTTTTCTCGTGTTTTTGTTTGATACATTTGGTAGAATCCTTTGGGGTTTGTCTTCGCCTCCCTTGCTATCCTTACCTCATTATTCCTCTTTGCTTTCCTTATCTCGGTTTTAACCCTACTCGCCAATACCCTATAATAGTCCCGGAGGTGAATTTCGCCACGATTTATCCTTCTACCTATAGCCTTCCTTTGGCCAATGATGTTCTTTAAATAATTATTTATCCATTTAGGGTCATTGTTGTCTAATCTGAGTTTTTTGTATGGTATGTTCTGCCTTTGTGCATTAAGTAACTCACCATTTAAATTGTCGTGGAACTCGGCAATCTCAGATCTCGTTATCAGGTCGGTGTCATCTGACAGGTTCACTGCCGAGCGCGACACCCCCTCTCTCAGCTGCCTCTTTAAACTGTCAAAGTTCGCCCTTCTGAAATCTGGTAATTTAGTGGAATTTTCCTTACGTCTGCCCTGAAAATCTAACTGGAATAATTTCTTTGTGATCCCCATTTGCAAATTCGTTCCCTACCTTGACCCTGCTAATGAGGTTTTCTCTGTTTGACAGAACTAAATCGAGTATATTATTATCCCGTGTGGGTTCGGTTATATGTTGACTTAGAAAACAGTCCTGGATAGTCTCGAGAAAATCCTCTGATTCTGAGTTACCTGTAAGGTCAGTCCAATCTATTTGGCCAAGGTTAAAGTCGCCTACTATACAGACTTTGTTGTGTATGGAAGCCCTGCACATTTCATCCCAGATAAGTCGCTCTATGACTCTATCAAGATTGGGAGGTCTATATATTACTCCTGTGATTAATTTTTCTCTACCGTCGATTAATTCTATCCAAATTGTTTCTGTATTCCGCTCAGTTTTTATTTCCTTATTTATTTCACACTTCAGATTATCCCTAACATAGATTGCTACTCAGCCTCCTTTCCTGGTCTGCCTATCGGTATGGAACAGTTTGTAACCCGCAATTTGGTATTCGACTGGTAACTCACGTGTGTCTAGGTTGATCCATGTTTCAGTGAATGCAATTATATCGATTTTTTCGGTACATACCAAGGCCCTAATATCATCCATTTTGTTTCTCATACTTCTACTGTTCGCGTAGTATACATTTAAGTTAGTCGTGTTCTGAGTCCTCCCCTTACCGCGTTTAGTTTTAAACTCCCTGGAATTGGGGGATATTCCAGGTGTGGTGTGACTAGTGCTTTGTAAAGGTGTAGTTGTGTGTTGGTGTTTAATTTGCGGAATCTAATGAGTTTAGTTAGTTGGGTCTTGGCTTTTGCAATTCTTTCTGTGATATGCAGTTCCTTGTAATTTTGAGGCCGAGGATTTTCCCATTTAGTGCGCATGGTATATTTTGATTGTTGACCATGATTGGGTAAGGTCTGGTTTTAGTTATGTGAATCGTCAGTTTTTGTGTGTTTTTAATTTTCCATTTCCTTTCATATTTGTTTATGGTTTCTATTTCTCTGCTTGTTCTGATTGCCATCATTTTTTGGATTTCCCTGGGTATTGTATGATTTGGGTTACGTCGTCTGCATATGCTATGTACTCTTGAGTTTCTTGGGCTGGGCATGTCCGCTGTATATATGGTGTATAGTGTTGGTGATATGTTGCTGCCTTGGGGTACTCCACTGTAGAGGGTGAAGTTTTGTCCTATGTAGTTGTCGATGGTGAGTTTGCATTGTCTGTTGTCAATGAAGTGGCATGTTATGTTAGATGATCTTATATTCGAGTCCTTCGTGCCAAACTTTGTCGAAGGCTTTGCTGACATCTCTGAGTACTATGATGTATTGGTTTCTGTTGTTGGCTGCATTTGCGATGGATTCGTATATTAAAGCTATTGAGGTGTTGGTGCCTCGGTTTTTCCTGAAGCCGTGTTGTCTATGGTTGTATTTATCTTCATACTCTAGGTGGTTTCTTAGTCTCTGGTTTATTATTTTTTCAAGGATTTTGCCAGGTGTTTCGAGGAGTGATATGGGTCTGTAGTTTTCTGCCTGTGTTGGGTTCTGTCCTTTTTTTGGAATGAGTCTTATTTTTGCCATTTTAAATTTGGATGGGAATAATCCGCTTGCTATTGAAGCACTGAAGATGTCTGCAAGCTGTTTGATCATTGGTGGTGGTATGTTTTGCAACACGGTTTTGTTTATTTGACTTATTCCGGGCGATTTATTCTTGAAGCTGGCAATTGTTTTTGTGATGTTATGTGTAGTTAATGGAGCAATTAGTTGGTCGTTATTGTCTAACGTGTTGAGGTTGATTGTCCTGGATTGTTGCCATTTGTCTGTGTTTTGGTTCAAGTGTGTTTCCACCAAATGTTCTGTTTCTCTGCAGAAGTTTCGGTTGTCCTCATCCGTGATTTGGTAGATGTTGTTCCAGAATGTTCTGAATATTGGTTCCTTGAGTTTAGGTTCGGTTATCTTCTTGCCGTTGTTGTCTATAAGGTAGCTGCTCTCCTCTGAGTTGGTTCCCATGAGATTTTTTATTTTAGTCCAGAAGGCTTTTGGATCTTTGTAGTCTGCTTGGGTGTTGGTTATAAGTTGGTTCCATTTCTCATTGTAATTTATTTTTGCATCTTTCTAATAATTCGTCTTTGAGATTTCTATACAATACAGTGATGTGTGGGCTCCAGTTGTGTGTTTTTATAAATTCATGTAGGTTAGTGAATCTGGTTTGGATGATTTTTTCTTCGTGCGATATGTTGTTTTGGGGATGTTGTTTTCATGGCTGTTGTGATTTTTGTATACCAGGTTTCTAAGGCAATGTCGACCTCGTTGGTGTTTTTGTTGTGGAGTGTTATTGCTTCATCGGTGTTGAGGGCTGTTTTGACACTTCCGTGTTTGTTGCTTTAGGTACATAGATGAAGCGGTATGAAAGTATGCATGTGATTGGTCCAGATGTAAACTAAATGTTTGTGATTGGTTTGCTTCCAATTTTGTCGTGTGTTCTGTGATTGGATATTTAATTTTTTTTTTTTTTTTGGAGCATGTAAATGACTAATTTTTTTTTCAATTGTATTGGAGCAAAGGTAATAAAAACCACATATTTAAAAACAAAAGTACTGGAAAATTTTTGAGTACTTTTTAAAAAGTAAATGCTCAAAAATGTTACTGAGTACAGTACTCAAGTACTTAGTTACTTTCAACTCTGAGGAGTAGGCCTCTGCGACTACACTTGTCCACTCTATTTCACCCTATGGTTCCTAACAGGCATTATAGTTAGCCTATGGAGGATGGATTGGCAAATGGCAAAGCCAATTACATAAGTGTGGTTTCTCCGCAGCAGGCTTACCCTTCCAGAAAAAGGTACAGTAAAGCCGGACTCCCGTTCTATGAGCCAGTACTCACTAATGGCTGCTTTGTCGATGTTATACAGCCCTCTTGCCACAAGAGTGGTTTTTCTTTCAGGACACTCAAAGTTACCGGTATCCAGAAGGGTCGTAACACTCCATGCAGCGACCGTAAGAGGTTGCATAGTCTGTTTTGGCTTTGATCTGTGATTGTGATAGTTTTCGACCGCATTAGGGCGACCTTACTAGGTGCGGTTGCCCAGTCTGGTTCTTTTTTAAGGCAGGCTATGTTTAGGGCACCATTTCTAACCCCCTCCCCATGTGGGATGAGCAGTGGCTCCTGGAAATAGCTGCTCAGTCGCACAGACAGGACCGGATTGCACTGCTGCCTTGATCCCAGTGCATAAACGACCATCTTATCTGTGCCGCCCGTGTGCAAAGTGTTGACTAGAGACTCCCGGCAGTCATCTCTGCCTGTCCCTGTCGCCACTGATCCGTCGCCATAGGACTTTTGGGGGCTTAGGGGGTTTGATGATGATGAAAAGTATGATGAGC
This sequence comes from Homarus gammarus, assembly GCA_958450375.1. NCBI lineage: Eukaryota > Metazoa > Arthropoda > Malacostraca > Decapoda > Nephropidae > Homarus > Homarus gammarus. The sequence continues at coordinate 1,808,673 of CAUDMG010001614.1, read as the reverse complement.
TGGATGATGGTTGAGCGTGAGTTGATTAACGAGGTGAGGCAGAAGCGCAGGCTGCAACCACACATTTTGGCTCTCCCTTTTCCTGATTCAGTGGTACAGGTATCTGCAACAAGCTCAGTTTGTTGGGTTTCGCCTGAGTAGCCTGTCCATCTTTCATTGCCTTCATCCGCTGGTGTAGTCGTTGGGTTCCTGTGTTGGTCACCTCTTCCGCCTATTCTGCTGTTGAGGTCTTACTGGAGCTCTGTAAGCATGTCTGCCTGATACGGGGCTCCACCGCAGATCCAAGGTTAATCTGCAAGGCAGTTGGGCAGTGGTTGGTAAGAGCCAGGGCGTGTCTACATGCCGGTAGACCTATGCGCCGTCTCTGGGGCCCACTGCTGCTCCGAGATCTCCTGCTTGTCTAGCCTGGGGCCATGAGGCATCCAGTTACCGTGTGTTGCCACGAGGAGGCACAACAGAAGTCTTGATGGTGAAGAGGCTGTGTATTGGCAGGGCAAACCTTACGCAAGGTTGCTTCCCTGTTCGCCACGAAGGCTGGCCAGCGGTGGTAGCTGAACGTGAGAGGAAGTAAGCAGTGTCTGTACCTTAGCTCTAACATAATACTGCCACATAAGATGCATTACACCACCCTCTGTGCAAACACACACACACACACACACACACACACACACACACACACAGTGCATGGGGGATTTTTCATAGTTTGTATATCTGCACTGTGTATGTACATTATATACCTGCATGGCTGCACTATCTATGTACAGTGTATCTGCACGTCTGTGTACATTATGTACATTCACAATTTATGTGAATTGTATACCTTCTCTGTCCCGGGCCTAACCTAGCATAACCTAACCGACCCTCACGTAGGCAGCGTTAGGGAGTGTAATTATCAGGTAAAATAAGCGTGTTGAAGACTTATCTTCACGTGAGCCGACGAGTGTTTCCTGTTAACTCTCCTAATCTCTACCCTCATATAGCGACTGGCAGACGAACACACAGCCCCTTGTTTAGCCCATCTCGGCCACCTTACCCAACAATTACATTAATAAGGCCACCACTGTTAGTTTACGCACGTCTGATCACATTCCCCGCCTCCTGCTACAAGCGTACGATTTCCTACAATATTGTGGACATGAAGTTTGATGATGTCACATTAAGTCTTCTATCTTATAAGGGCAGTCTGGAATTCATAATTCCTCAGTAAGAGGTTTTATTCACTCAAACAGGAAGGGTCAAGTAAATAAGGTGCTTTAATTGATGCCATATAATTCTAAGAACTACTCCCTCTCTCTCTCTCTCTCTCTCTCTCTCTCTCTCTCTCTCTATATATATATATATATATATCTATATATATATATATATATATATATATATATATATATATATATATATATATATAAAACACCCCAACACCTGGTATATTTTGGGGGTTGAAAGCGTCAATGGCACACGACTCCATACTTGCAGTCGACCTTTCTAGGTGAGTCGCAGCAACCTCTCATCGCCCTGTGAGAGTTGAAAGTGGAGACATTCCTTGCCTCTATGAACGCTCTCCCCTCTTACCCGTGACTGAGCCTTGAACCTTGTATCCTGATATGTTGGACTAGTTTTCACCCCATAAGCCTTATTACTTATGTGTTAGTCAAGATTTGTCAACCAAAGTCTGTAAACAATAACAGTGGTGCCACATGTATTCAGAAAACGCACATGTATAACACAAAAATTAGCACTAACGTGACACTGTGGGTTTGTGGGCGTGTAGAGGCAGAACGTGGGCGTGATGAGGTGTGGCGACATGGGCGGGAGGGACACGGGACGCTCAACGCCCTGCCACACCCCGCCCACAGGAAAACATCCCAGGATCTCATAACAGTCTGTAGTAAAAAGAACCAGTACAAAGAATTGGGTCATTTTCATTCTCTGAGTACGGAAAGTTAAGGTAATTTTTCATTTGAGTACCAGAATATAAGGTAATTTTCCAAGTATTGTTAATGAAGTTTAAATGATTTTCTTACCTACTAGTATAACAATTTAGAAAACGAAAACATTTAAGGCATTCCTAAATTAAAAATTTCTTTGTAACTAATTGTATCAAAGTGTACAACAAATATCAACATTAGAGAACATTTCAATAAACTTAAATAAACAAATTAAGTGTTTAACTGACATGGTGTTTTGAGTAAAGTTCAAGTTCAAGTTGTTTGGGATTACTGGCCTCTTCGCCGTTAGGCTATTTCGGCCGAAGCTGATTGGTTGGACTTCTTTTTTCTCTTTGTTCTTCTTTTAGTTTTTACTTTCCATTCTTCTTCTTGTTCTTCGTCTTCTTCTTTTTGGTCTTGTTCTGTCTGGTCTTCTATGATAATATTATCAGGTTCTTCGTTGTTCATATCTTGATTGTTCTTTTCTTGTTCGTTTTTGTCTTGTTTGTTCTTTTCTTGGTTGTTTTTTTCTAGAGTCTTGACTGCAAGGAGAGCCTCCTTGTAAGTCAATTTTTCCTTAGCCCGCAGCCTGGCCACCCTGCACTCCTCCCTCCACTTGGGACAAAGCCGGTCGGAGGAGGAGTGAGGGCCACCACAAGCCGCGCACTTCTTAACGGCCGCCTGGCAGTCAGCGTCGGTGTGGCCGGGTGCCCCGCAGCTTGAGCACACCACGCGAGCACGACACTTCCTCGCCAGATGGCCATATTTCTGGCAATTGTAGCAGCGAGTGGGTTTTTGCTGTTGAGGTTTTACTGGGATTTTCTCCCAACCCAGTATAACGGAGCTAGGAAGTTTCCTAGGAAAACCAACCAGGGCAGTTGTGCTGGTCAGCTTCCTAAGTACTGAGAGCTGATCTCCAATCAGCTCGGCAAGTTCGTCTCTTTCGAGATACTCAATTTCAGAGTGGGAAATGACTCCCAAAACTAAGTTATCCTGAAGTAAGGCGTCAAACATGACGTCGACTCCATTGATAATCGTTCGGTAGGGTAATTTATGGCCCTGCCCCCATTCCTCGAATGTGATGACAAGGGTACCGCCGCTACTCCGGACGACCCCTGTCACCCCCTTTAGTCCGATGTGGTCAAAAAAATCTTTTATAACAAGAAGATTGAGTTTCTTGCGCGAAGGGTGCTCGACCGGAATCAGTCTCACAACCTTCGCCTGGGCTAGGGTGATCATGATCATGGTCACGCGGTACCTCGGGGGGAAGGAGCGGGGAGCCGGGAGAACCTACCTCGCCGAGGTTCAGGTCTCAAGTGTCCTGAGTAAAGTAATATCAATCTATATTTGTGATACAAGGCCATACTCATAGTCGTTACACCACCCGACCAATGGGGGATTTGTAAGGGTGAGGTTGTAGTGGATGCTCTCCCCTACAACTGCTGATTGGTCACTAGCCGTCCGCTTACCAGCCAACCAGCGGCGAGTTCCACAAATCAGCCCTAGCATTCGAACTGCGCGGTGATTGGAAGGTTGCCGCCTTCATCTTAGCCAATCGGCAGAATTTCTCATCTTTGCATTTCGATTCTTGATCCGGCAGAGTGATATAAATATCCCATGCCTCGCCCAAAACAATAGAGAGAATGGAAAAAGTATTTCAAATATCAGAAGAAGAAAATGAGCAATTTGATGAGGAACACGAAAATATCTGCAGAGAAATGGCTGAAATGATACATAGGATAACCCCATACCGTGTGGTGGACAAAACCAGGCTCAACCCGATAGAACCAATTACAGAAGGAGAACTGCTACACTACATCAGGCACACTAAAGAAAAGGCACCAGGATTCACAAAAATCACAAGAAATATGATCCTATACCTACCCAACAACTGCACACAAGGCATCCTTGAAATATTAAACTCCGCTTTGCCAAGTGGATACTTCATTGATGCATTTAAAAACGCAAAACTCATATTCATACCAAAACCAGCCAAAGACCACACCCAAGTAATTAACTACAGACCGATTTCCCTACTCGAAGTTATAGGAAAACTATTTGAAAAGGCAATAAACAAGAGAATCAGAAAACACAGGAGCGAAAACGGACTATTAAACTCCAGACAACATGGATTCACTGAAGGAAAGGGAACACATACTGCACTAGCCATAATCACGGAAACGTTAGCCAACAAGAAGGCAGAAAGAAACCAAGTCAACATTGTACTAAGAGACGTTAAGAAAGAGTTCGATAAATTATGGCACCTAGGATTAAAATTCAAACTACTTCAATTAAATCTTCCAGAAACAATAGAAAAAATCGTCTGTGACTTCCTAGACGACCGCACGGCACAAATACAAATTGGCAGCTTTATAGGACCACCCATAAAACTGAAAAGTGGAGTACCCCAAGGCAGTGTCCTTTCACCCACGATGTACAATATCTACACAGCAGACCTACCAGAACCAGCTCCCTACAGTGAATACATAAGTTTTGCAGACGATATCACACAAATCATCACATACCCCGGCAAATCAACAGCAATAATGGCACAACATACTGCCAACGCAATAGAGAACATCAACCAGTACGAAAAAAGTGGAAGATACAAACGAACACCAACAAGTTCAAATAATACCAATCGCTAAAAGGAAAAAAAAGACCCCATTATAGTAGACAACAAAGTGATTCCATATGCCATGGAAGGCACTGTCCTAGGGCTGAAGATAACAACAAAAGGCTACAAAACATTCATCACCGAAAAACTTCCAGAAACATGATAATTAAATTAAAATGTTTCAGAAACCTGTCAGCAAAAAACAAGTTAAAGTTATATGGAGCCTTTGTCCAATCCCGACTAGTATATCCGCCAATTCCCCTACATGCAATAAAACAAACAAACATAAAGAAACTGCAGACAATTAAAAACTTAGCCCTAAGGGATGTATACAACATCAGATATCCTGACATAGTCACCAACCGTCAACTACACCAACGAGCGCAAATAGAACCCCTAAACGTTTACCTACACCAACACGCAAAAAGAATATGGACAAAGTTAGAAGAAATAGAGCCAGGACCAATCAAAGAATGGATGGAAGAGACAGAAGACGGAAGAAGAGAACACTCGTGGTTCCCTCGCAGTAAAAGAAGAGCCCTAGAACCCACACCAACTCCACTCTATTGAAAGATGCAACGTTACCCCAGTGACAACCTTGGCAGCCCTACCACTTACAACACTAGATCATAAAAAGACGGGATGTTCTTGACAGAAACACAAGTACCTGCCCTAGACTCCCCACCATTGGCTAGGACATAAGACACGAAAATGTAAGGAATAAAATGGCAACACTTGGTAAACATGCAAACACCTGACATAAATATAACACCCAAGACGAAAATTAGCTGAAACACAAACATGAGAAAACAGAAGCACTTGGGTTGAGCCCCAAGATGTAACACCCTACTACTACTTTCCAATTTCCTCGCCTTTCTTCTTCCACCAACCCCAAGTCTCTCCAAACTCCACCTTCATTCTTCAAGTCCAGTTCCCGTACCACCAATCTCCGCACCAGCATCAACATCTCTTTACACTTTACTTCACCCATCGATTCGATTCGAATCATCATCACTATCATTCGCCAGCCAGCCTTCGTCGTGAACGGACCTCTATCAAGGCCCTTCACTGCCAAAGCCAGCCAGCGTTTGTCTCTGACCCAGTAGCTGTAATATCATTGGTAACCGACCACCACTGGAAGCCTGTTGATGGCGACCCGCCTGTTACGGACAACGCATTAGACCACCACTACAAGCCTGATCGCCCCTACTTGGGCACAGCGAAACCAGATATCCCCCGCGAGCGCTCTGGACTGCCAGAGGCAGCAGAACTCCCCACGGATAGTGTGAGTGACCCACACTCCTGCTGGAGGGCTGCTGTCGGCTGTCGGTCCTGACGTGGTTTGGGGTCTTTCCCTCCCACTCAGTCTTTCCTCTTTTCGCTCTGGCCTGGGGACCTGCACCCTCAGAGGTGTATTCGTCCTCAGGTCCCCCCTGCAAGCATTCACCTCCCTCCCAGGAGTTTGTGAAAAGGAAAGGGGGTCGGAGCCAATACCACCGCCGAGCCTTCCTGGGTAACCGTGATCGTGCGGGTCCACCCAGGGAGGGGGTCGCTATCCCTCATCCTCCCCTCCCTCCAACTAGGTACACTAGGCTCGCGCCTCACATAAGCGAGCAGCTTTAACACTAGGATAGTAGGTGCGCCTTACGGGGCCACCGGGAGACACACACACACATACATACATACACACGTACATATACACGCACACACACATACACACACACACCTCTCCGGACGCATGACACTGAGAACGACGCAGCAATGACCAGGACTACGGGTAACAGGATTCGGGTGTGCTCCCTTCGGGGAGGAGTATCCGAAAAGAAGAAAAGAGGAGTTAGGCACAATCCTATGCGCACGCCTAGGAATCAAATTCGCCGCACTAATAGAAGCAAAGGACTCCTTCATAGTTCTTTGGGTAGAAGAAAAGGATGTCGATCTCATGTTATCGACTGAATCGATAGATACACTTAAAAGAGATAACTTGGAAATAGCCACCCCACCATTACTAACAATTCACCAATTGAAATATCGCAAGAAATAGAAGACAAAAACACATGGGCTAAAGTGGAAGAGGTGGTACTGCTCCCCAGGGCTCCAACGATGATGAAAGTGAGATTCATAGAAATCGCCATGGCTCAGAAGGCACTAGAAAATGACATCTCCATCTTCATCTCCCACTACCACCTGTCAAAACACCAAATTGAAAAAGATAATTTCTATCCCATAACACTTTGCTGGACATGTTATAATTATAACCACGTATCAGCCAATTGCCCTAATAAAGACAAAAAGTTCTGCTCGGAATGTGGAGCTGAAGGACACACATTCAGGGAGTGTAACAGCAAAGACCACCCGAAATGTCTGAATTGCAAAGGACATCACCGTACTTTGGCAGCACGCTGCCCAGTAAGGAAGGACATCATTAAAGACATGAAAAAAAAAGGAAAAGTCGAACAAACAAATAGAAACTGACCCAACCAAAACCTATGCTGCAACAACAAAGTTGCAAGACACCACCTTTAAAGTGTTAGAAAAAACAAAAGATAAAGCCAATGCAGAAAACACTTACCTGAAGCTAAGTGAAGGTCTACCCTTCACCATACTAACGGCACTGATACATACCCACATAAACAACGTGGCTAAGCCGGGAACATTCGGAAGAACTGTCAGAGAAATGTTTGAAGCGAACAACCTACCACAGGTAAACTTCCCAGACAATGCCCCATCAGCAGACATTTTCCAAATAATAACCGAAAACAGTCTAGGAATCACCAGCAAAGAAAGGGAAGATAAAATAACACAGCAAGAAGATTACACAGGAGAAGAGACTGAAATGGAAACAACTCACTCCCAACTAACACAACACACAACGAGACCCTAAAGAACACAACCGACCAATCAGCGAAGCCACCATCAGTAAAACCACGTAGAGAGATCCCCACTGGTCAACGGCCAACCGACGCCGAAGAAAGCATAGGACTCAGATTTTACTCAGCCACCGCCCCGCCAACAGTAACAAATGAGAGACTGTTAAAAGACATTCAAGAAGGAACAACCAAATACACATACGAAGACAACAGGGTAGAAGAGGGACTCATAGAAACACTAATACGTGGAGGAAGAAAAGCAGCAAACATAATAAAACCATGAGGAAAGACCTAACGAAATTCAAGAAAATATGAACAGGACTGAAGGAAGAGAGACAGAGACACTCCCCCGGAGAAACCCGAGCAACCAAACAACACGCACCAAGTTCCCGCGACCCACGATTACGCAAAACAGAACACTGAAAATAATACTACACAACGTCCTGGCCTGGACACACACAAGAAAAACAGAACAAACAAACATTTACAACAACATAAACCCAGACATAATTCTCATAAGGTCACACAGACGAAAAAACAATGACAAAATAAAACTCTTCAACTATTACGCACATCAACTAAACATATACGAAGAATTTAGCGACGGGGCAGCAATAGCCATCAAAAGAAACATCAAATACAAACTCATAGACAACTTCCAAACCAACTTCTCAGCAGTCGAGATCAATACAACTAAAGGCCCAATAGCAATTGGGCATTGAACAGCTTCTTTTCCTCGGTGTTCACAAGAGAGGATGCGATTAACCTTCCTGCGTTTGAGGACAGACGGTTCGACACAGCACTAACCCACATAGAAATAAACTGTCCAGGCTAAAGGTCCATAAGAGTCCCGGCCCTGACATGGTGCATCCTTGAGTGCTAAGAGAGTTGAGCAACGAGCTTGCCGAGCCCCTGAAGATCCTGTTTTGTAAATGCCTGGATGAACAAATGGTCCCCAGTGAATGGAAAGTGGTTTATCTGAGTCCTATCTTCAAGAAGGGCGATCGTCACTCCACGAACAACTATAGACCGGTGAGCCTGACAGCATAATATGTTAAGTACTTGAGAGTATGAACAGAGATGCCGCGATGGAACATCTGCTACGAAACAACCTTGTAAGGGAGTGCCAACACGGTTTTATGCCAGGGCGCTCCTGCTTAACGCAATTGCTCAAGGTATTGGATATTTGGACCCATATTCTAGATTTTGCCAAGGCTTTAACAGTGTACCCCACGAAAGGCTGAAAATCAAACTGGAAGGGTACGGAATTCGGGGAAATGTCCTAGTGTGGATAGAAGACTTTTTACATGACTGCAAGCACGAAATCATCATCCGTACCTGTCACAAGCGGGGTACCACAGGGCAGTGTAATGGGCCAGCTGTTGTTTGTTTGTTTCATAAATGACATGCATGACGTTATACACTCCTCCATACAAATGTTTGCCGATGACGCAAAGTTATTTCAGGAAATTAAGAACCAAGCGGACGGTGAAGAACTGCAGAAGGACCTCTGTGGGCTCCAGGAATGGTCGAAGAAATGGCTGCTGAAATTCAATGTCACGAAGTGTAAGAGGATGCACCTGGGGCATACCAACGGTAAGGAGGCGTATCATATGTCCCAACGAGATGAAGAAACTGCACTAGTTGAGACTGTATGTGAGTAGGACCTAGGTGTGTATGTTGACAATGAGCTGAAGTTCTCGGGCCATTGCGAGAAGAAGGTAAATCAGGCAAATAAATTATTGGGTCTCATAAGAAGGTCGTTCAGATATTTAGACGGTCCGTCCCTCGTAACGATCTTCAAGAGTGAAGTGCTTCCCCATCTGGAGTACTGTCACCCCGTCTGGTTCCCGAGATATGCTAGGGACTGTCATTTGGTTGAAAATGTTCAAAGGAGGGCCACCAGGCTGGTGCCAGCACTTCGGCACCTCAGCTACCCTGAGAGATTGGAGCGTCTGAACTTGTCTAGCTTATACTGCAGACGGGCAAGGGGTGACCTAATTGAGGTGTATAAGCATCTCAAGGGGCACTACTCCGTCGAGTGTCCTTTCTTGGAGCTGGCGGACGCTCACCCCACAAGGGGTCACAGCTCAAGATTGAAGAAGCCCCAAGTCCAGAAAACTGTGAGGGCAAACTTTTTTGGAGTGAGAGTTGTGAACTCTTGGAACAATCTACCAGAGAGTGTTGTGACGGCACCGAGTGTGAGCTCTTTCAAGACAAGACTTGACCAACACTGGAGCGGGTTCAGGTACATTCAGGAGCCGGTGCATGCCCAGTACCTGCCAACAGTGCGTGACAGAGACGTGGCCGATCGCCCAAGAGGCTAACGAGCCGATCAGTGGTGAAGAGGATAAAAGTAAACAACATATTTACCTTGCCGACGACAAACATTCCCGACTGGTGACTTACTAAAAGTAATGAGACGTAACACACCAGCGTATTTTATAGGAGACTTAACGCGAGACACACCATACTCGGACACCGAAACAGAAACCCAAGGGGGAAGATAATACACGACTTATTAGAAAACGGCAACATCACACACCTGGGCCCAGATTTCGAAACCTACACAGCTGCAGGAAACACCGGGAAGCCTGATATATATCTGACCAATAGACACCACCATTTGAATACACACATGAAACCTGGACCAACCACCATTAGCGATCACCTGCCCATAATTATCACTATCAACATCACCAATACAAATCCCCTCCATCCCTAGATTCTCTTTCAACAGAGCAAACTGGGAGGGTTTTAAGGCAGAACTCGACACAAACGAACAAATACATCTACACAACAAAAAAACAGCAGACATTGACATAGCCCTGGAAACATGGTACACTAATGTCACCACAGCCATGGAAAACAACACCCCCAAAACATCTTACCGTACACTACCCCACGCACAATTAACACACGAACAGAAGATAATCCAGACAAGACTGAATAACTTACTAAAACATACAAATACACACGGCTGGAACTAAGAAACAATAACTCTTTTCAGAAACCTGAAGGAAGAACTGAAAGAAATATGTAAACAATCACACAACGACAAATGGAACCAGCAACCACAAACACAGAGGCCGATTATCACAATCCAAAACTCTTCTGGAGTAAAATAAAAAGCCTAATTGGCACTATCTCCATAGATAACAGCCATCTTACAGGTGACAACAGGGTAAAGGCTACAGAATCTGGAGACAAAGAATTGATTTTCAGAAATCTTTGGAGTAACATATATAAAGTCACAGAAGAAGAAAACAGAAAATATTGTAGAGTAACAAAAGATAGTAACAACACACCTTACACTAAACACAGAGACAAGGCGACCACCAAGAACAATAGACCTCAACATACTAAACAGTGCTGACACACTAACCACGCCATTCACCACAAAAGACATAACAAACATAATAACCAGTTATTAAAAATAAAGCACCGGGACTAAGTCAGAAAAACAAAACGGTCCTTCAACACATACCCACAGCACTAATAAAACAACTTACACAGATCTTTAACGCCTCACTAACACCAGGACACTTCCCCACGAGATTCAAAACAGCCCAAATCAGACTCGTACCCAAACCCGGGAAAAACCCAACAAGACCGGAAAATTACAGACCTATATCCCTATTAGAAACACCAGGCAAAATACTAGAAAATATAGTCAACAACAGACTCAGAAACTATCTAGAACAGGGAAAACAAATATCACCCCAGACAACATGGATTCCGGAAGAACCGAGGCACAAACATGGCTATTGCACTAATTTACGAAACAATAGCTAACGCCCTCAGCAATAAAAACCAGTGCAATGTCGTTCTCAGAGATGTATCAAAAGCTTTCGATAAAGTGTGGCACGAAGGTCTCAAATATAAAATAATTCAACTTGACATACCAAAAAACATGACAACCCTTCTCTGCAACTTCTTAGACAACAGACAAGACAAACTCATTATAGACAACTACACTGGACAAACCTTCAACATACACAGTAGAGTCTCACAGGGCAGCAACATTTCACCCATACTGTACACAATATACACAGCAGACATACCAGACCAAAGGCAGTCGGACTACATAGCATACGCAGATGATATCACGCATATAATACAATATCCAGGGAGATCTAAACAAATGATGGCTATAAGAACAGGAAGAGAAACTGAAGCAATTAACAACTATGAGAGAAAATTGAAAATCCAAACCAACATCCAAAAACTAAAGATTTTATACATTGCAAAAATAAATCCATACCCAATCATAATCAACAATCAACAGTTACTATAAGTAGAAAGTGGAAATACACTGGGACTTAAAATCACCAGAAACGGGATACACCAACACATTAGAGAAAGATTGACGAAAGCCAAATTACAACTAACCAAACTCCGTCGCGTTAGAAAACTGAACACCAAAACACAGCTACATCTACACGAGTCACTTGTCACAATAACTAAAACAAACAAACACAAGCTGCTAGCAGTCCAAAATGCAGCACTAAGAAGAGCAGCAAAATATAGGCCGCCATACAGTCAAAAAATACGAGACATACACATCGAACATAACATAGACACAATTAACATAGGAACACACAAACAAGCATAAGCGGTATGGGACAAACTACACCGAACACAAAACTCTATTTTACCGGAACCATTACAGGCAAACAACAATATTTCACACACCTGGTGGCCCAGAACCATTATACGCGAGAGAATAACACCGCTCGTATAACCGAAAAGCTGGGGACTATCCTGCCAGTTCACACAAGGACCTGGTGGGACCCCCAATCACTAAAAACGAGGAACATCCCTTCAGTTACACAAGGACCTGAAGGAACTCTCCAACAAACCCTTAAAGCAGCACATTCCCTTGGATGGCACTTTAAACCAGCTTAGCTTAGCTTATCTAACCTCCCTTGCCCCTGGAGGACTGACGGACGTCTGTCACTGGTTAAGCCACAAACCAGCCTCCACAAGGTGGAAAGCCCACTTCCCGCTTCTTAACTATACCTTGCCCTAAATCTCCTTGTTCACCTCAGAGCCACGGCTCTCTTGTCTCGGTGTTCTGATTGACTGAAGGTAGACAACACCACGCTTTTAAGCAGAGAAGACCTCCTCTAAAGAAGCTCCTCCACTGCAACTCCTCTACTAAGCAGCAACTTCCCAAAGAGAAAACGCCATTGTGAGTTTCCTTTCTCACCTCCATCCTTAATCCTTAAGAGTGCGAGATCTCCTCCATGTACAGTACGTATGTATGTGAGCCTAACAAAGAGAAAATAGACAAACACAAGATAAATTAGACAAGTGGCCACATACACTACGCTACAAGGTCATTCAGTGACGCCACAGACTTACGACAGTCCCGTCTCCAGATGAATATAAATACCCTTTTCGCCCTCCAAATTTTGATATATTGAAATATAATATATTCAAAACTGATAGAAAATAAGTTGTTGGTGACAGAAAGCTTTGTTTCCATATATTGTCCATTCAAAGATTGCCAGTTATTTACAAGTGTTAAATAATTCCGGATGATGAGCAGTATAATGAGCAGTATTTTAGAGAAGAAACAGAAACATCTACTTGTAGAGATATGTCAATGAGCCCTGGATGTTTATGTACTACACGCTAATTGGTGTTCCTAGTGTAATAACTAACTTTCGTATAATAAGCACAAACTACCAACAAAGTTACAATGTTTAAGATCAGCCTAGTCAGCCTCATCACTAAGGAATGTGGCTATTTAAAACCTTATAAATTATTTTTAAGTGGCACTGCGGCTGAGAACCAAACTAGGGCACAATATTCAAGTATGGGTAACAGAATGAAGTAAAAGACAATGTAATAATATTAACATTCTGAAACATTAAATTATTTACAAACCATAAAAAAAAAATGTGAAATGCTGACGATGCTACAGAATAAATATGATTAGGTTAGGTTAGGAATTCTCGGCTAAGTAGCCACTTGCTAAAAGATAAGGCCATATTTTAGTAAGGGTGAAAACGTACAATTTTTTTTGCATAACTTTGCCCTTCTTCTGAATAAGGCTAACGAGAAATGGGCTGTTTAAAGGACAGCGACACGCCCTGTTCATCGCTATTCTTATTTCCCGCCCCGGGGGTACTGGTGGTAGAGTGGTACCGCTCTTGCCTTCGCAAGGGAGATGTCACTGGTTCGATTCCCGGGCCGGTGGAAGTTGTTTGGACATACTTCCTAGCCCCCTATTCACCTAGCAGTAAAGTAGGTACCTGGTGTAAGTCGAAAGTTGCGAATTCGTATTCAGGGACAAGTTGTTGGAGCTTCCAATAACTTGATGACATAAAAACCATTGACTTTTCAGGCTTCTATGCCCTTGACTCTTCAGGCTTCTACGCCCTTAACTCATGAAACATAAAGGCAAGCATGAACTTAGCATGCTTCCCTGTTGGGCGCTGTAAACGCTTCTGCGCTTCACCTTACACAAGGATGTAGGGGGGTGCCCAATAAAAAAACTAAATAAAAATAAAAAAAATTAAAAAAAAATTCCCGCCCCTTCTTTCTGTGTTGTCAGATGACTTGCTAACGTGTTACCTTTCCCGGACTGTCATTAAAAAATACGACATTGTACTGCATCTTGGGAATGACTTGTGCAACAGTCTTCAGAAAACAATAAAATTAGGAGAACTGTTATTAGGACACAATACGGAAAGAAATAGTGAAGAAAGTATATAGAAATATACGGAAAGAAGTCAATCAGTCAATAATAAATAAGAATAACACAAAAAATCGGGCCCGTTGTAAAGGTGGGTGGTCCGGAACTCTGGATTGGGAGCTTTAAACCACACTACATACGCTCTTGTAGGAATTCGTGGTATAATGTTGTCTAGCACTCAAGATGGATGGAAACTCTAAGGTGGTTTCCTTGTATAATATAAGTTATATGATAGACAGTCTGGTGCTGGAGGTGCCGTGTGGTGAGGAGCTGCTCAGTAGAGACGTTCAGTGAGTAACGTGTTGAAGGCGGTAGATGTGCAGGAGCTTCGTTAGAGAAGATGTTGCCTGTTGCTGGCCTCCTGGTTGAATGAATGCTGGACAGCGTGGAGCTTGCTGGAGGAGGTGTTGCGTGTTCAAGTAGAATGGCCAGAATGAGAGCTGGTTGGTGAGGAAGCTCAGAGAAGGACAGCTGGTGGGTCGCCATGCTCGCTGGCGGGAGCGAGGACCGCCAGGCAGGCGAGGAGAAGCGAGGGCCGCTTATATACCCAGCAACCGTGAGTCATCTATTTTTTTTTTTTTTTTTTTTTTTTTTTTTTTTTTTTATATCCTACCTATTCCGTTTGAGTAAATAGCAGAGGAATTACAGCACTCCCCACTGGCTGGTGGTCGTAGAGTGGTTCCTGAGCTTCTCTCCCGGAGCCCCGATTGGGGAAGCCTACTTCCTAGTGTATGTGACTGCTCACTTATAGACGTGAGCTAAGTGTGCCAAAAAAAAAAAAATAAATAAATAAAATAAAATAAAAAAACCCAACGGTTATGGAGCGCGTACGTCCTCCTAACCGCGATCCCCGCCTGAACCGCCAACCTGACGACCCGAACTACGACAGGCTCCGCACTGAGAAAGCAGACCAGCTACGCGCCTTCAATGAAGCCCTGAAAAGTAAGGACAACATCACCACCTCCAACAACTCCACCACCACTGCTACCGCCACTGAGGACAGCTGGACGAAGGTAGAAAACAAGAAACGCCGACGTGCTTTTTCGGGAAACGAATGCCATCAAGCAGCCCCCAAGGCACCCATCACCACCACCAGCTCACCCTCAACGACACTGCCAAAATTCCGGATCACGAAAACGGACGCAAAAACAACATATGCCGCCGTCACAGAGATGGAAAAGCTGAATCCACTGGCCAGGTTCTCAGTGCGGCCCAACCTAAAGGGGGAGATGATTGTTCACCCCAAAGACAAGAACTCCGCCACCACCCTCGACACTTACCTGCAGAACACCACCACCGTTACTTCAACCAAGCTAGACCCCGCCCAGAAACTGATGAAGTCGGTAGTCCTCCGGTACCCGAAGGAACTACCTCTCGAACCCCTGGAGAACCACCCGAAGATTTTAAAAGCCGAGAGATGCTCTCCCATGTCCGACAAGACGGCCACCACGAAACAAGTGCTCATAACGCACTACGGCTCACCCCCCAGCACCATAGACCTCAAAACCTGGGGGACCTACGAAGTGAGGCCCTTCGTCCCAGAGCCCCTGCGGTGCTTCAGATGCCAGAAATACGGGCACCATCAGACACGGTGCACGTACAAGGAGATCTGCGCAGTCTGCGCACAGAAGCACGGCACACACTCCTGCCTCACCAAGCTGAAAAATGGAGAAAAAATTTCCCCCAAGTGTGCCAACTGCGGGGGCAAACACCACGCCTGGAATCCTGGATGCTCCGAGAGAACAAGGAGGGTACAGGCAAACCGACCAGCAGCAGCAAGACCAGCACCCACCGCCTACACACCAGCCCCACCAAGTACCTTCGTGTGGGGAACCCAGAGGCCAAAACAACCAAGACAACCTCCTCAGCCAGTCAACACCCAAAGTGCAGCCCAGTTTCCTGGCCTCACCACGGCCACACCTCAGCCACCCAAGCAGCAGACAACCACGAGACAGACAAAAGAAGCACACACCAAGGCACCAGAAGGAATGATACACGTATCAGACCTAGCCAAGGTACTGACAACCTTCGCGGAAGGCCTAGCCGGACTACTGGGCCACAAGATCCAACCCACACAGCTCCAAATACTCATAGGGAGCGTCCTCGGGCAAGTCGCCACAGCTCCAGCCACCTCAGTGGAGGAAGCCACGCCGGTCCCCACACGAGTGACAGCCGAGGTACACTCCACACCGAGGAAGGCCACCAGAGAACCCAAGATACCGAAAGCTCCCAGAAAGAAAATGGACGTCTCAACTCCCCTGAACCGAACCACGGCCCAGAAGACAAAAACCACAGAACACGAAGATATGGACCTGATCCAGCTGGAATCGAACTTGGACATCTCCATCGAGGACCACCAGAAATCTCCGATGAAACAGTGGTGGAAACCACCAGCACCCTGAACATCCTAACATGGAATGCTCAGGGCATCAAAAACAAGAAACACCTCCTACAAGAAGCAGCAGCCAAGGACAAGCTTGACATCATACTGCTACAAGAAACACTACTACAAGAACACCACTGTTTCAAATTCAGCGGTTACAGGACATACAGGAGGCATTTCACGCAGGCGTCTACAAGAGGATGCATGATCTTGGTCAAGTCAAGCATACCCTCCGCCGATGTCACGCAGCAATTTCCATGTGGGGAAAACATCGAGACACAGGCCATCAAAGTAACCCTCCAAGAACGGGAATTAACTGTTCACAACATTTACAAGAACCCAAGGGGCTCACTGGAGGTTACTCAACTATTTGCTTCGGCCGCTGACCACGCCACACTCATAGGAGGGGATTTCAATGCACATCATCCCTTCCTAAGCTCGGCAAGCCCCACAAATGAAGACGGCCTACACCTATACACCACCTTTCAAGATACACCCGAGATCTGCCTCCTGAACACCGGTGAGCCCACCCACACTAGGGGAGGAAGGCTAGATCTAACCTTCGTCTCCAGTGCACTACAGCCTTCGGCCTCCTGGCAGATACACCCCACGCTGACCAGCGACCACTTCGCCACCCTAACAACACTGAAGGTGAACAAACTCCCCACTCCACCCCCCCCCCCCCCCCCCGAGATGGAGATACAATACCCAAAAGGCAGATTGGGGACTCTTCAAGAAACACCTGGCTAAGTGGCGCGAAAAATCACAGCCGTCCGGCGCAGCACCCGTGGATGAGACAACCCTCCACCACCAATTGGTCGAGGCGTTTCACCAAGCGGCAGAAGAGGCCATCCCCAAAACAAAACCCACATCAAGACAGTACAATGACTACTGGTACTACTGTCCCAGGGTGAAAGAACTCAACCACAGAGTGAACATGGCCCGAAGAAACTATAGGAGACATCCCACGGCAACAAACAGACATCTCCTGCAAGTCATAGTTAAGGACACCAGGGAAGAGAAGCAAGAAATAAAAACGTAAGCTGGCTCAAGTGGTGCTCCGAACTCAACGAGCACACCTCCCTTGGCAAGATGTGGGCCCAGATCCGAAGGGCATCTGGGAAGGCAACACCACCACCACCAACCCATCCCAACCCAGAAGAAGAAGCCGAGAGACTTGCAAAACTGTTCGCTGACCGAGCAGCAACGAAAAACCTCCCGAGACAGGCGGAAGAGACACAACGGCGTCTGCGACAGGTCAGACTCCAGACGATCGAAGAGGCCTGCAACAGTGAAGATGACACTGACAGACCATTCAACCAGCAAGAACTCCAAAAGTCGCTAAAACGAAGCAAGGACACAGCTCCAGGGGCAGACAGGATAACCTACTCCATGCTCTTTCATGCCGGTACAGCCGGACACGAGGCTCTGCTGCAAGCCATCAATGCTTCGTGGACAGCACAAAGACTCCCACCGGAATGGAAGAAGGCAGATATACAGCCCATTCCGAAGCCCAGAGAACCAGACAAGCCGAGGCCCATCTCCCTTCTCAGCTGCATAGCCAAGACGGGAGAAAGAATGGCTCTCAACCGACTCAAATGGAAAGTAGGCAGCCCACACCCTCACATCTTTGCTTACACCGAGAACACCGGCACAGGCAACAACATCGCCGAGATACTCAGCACAGTGGACAACAAACCAGCTCTGGTGGTCTTCCTCGACCTGGAGAAAGCCTTCGAACTAGCCAATCCACTGGCCATTACAACTACGCTCGCTAAAAAAGGCGTCAGAGGAAGGTTGCTGGGGTGGATCCAGAACTACCTCACACAGAGAGAAGCACGAGTACGCTTTCAGGGAACAACCTCAAGCTACAGGGTCCACGAAAACGGAACCCCACAAGGAGGCATCCTCAGTCCAATGCTGTTCAATGTCCTGATGGAAAATCTAGTCAAGCTTCCTTTCAGACAAACAGCCAAGCTCCTATGCTATGCAGACGACTTACAGCTCATAGTAAGAGGATCGAACAGACTAGCCAACACGCAACACGCACTCAAACTTATAGAAGAGGAGTGCAACAGACTTGGACTCAAGATAAATCCAGCCAAGTCGAAAGCGATGGCCATCTGCACAGACACACCAGACAAGATGCTCTCCATACAAAACAAGCCGGTAGTCTGGACCAACGCCCACCAGTGTCTTGGAATCTGGTTTGACCAGAAACTCACCTTCAAGCCGCAACTCGAGTATCTCAGGCACAGGACGAAGAGCAGACACAATATAATGAGGTCGCTCACCAGCAAATCAGCAGGAGCAAACCTCCCTGTGCTCAAAGCCTACTACACGGCCGCCATCAGATCGCTGGTAGATTACAGTGCTCCAGCACTCATTGGACTGAGAGAAGACCAAATAGCTAAGCTAGAAGTCATTCAAAATAATGCTCTCAGGACCATGCTCGGAGCACCCATGTGGACCAGAATTTGCAACCTGCAAATGGAAACCGAGCTACCACCCCTGGCAGTACGAGTCAAGCAGGTGACAGCCGGTCTCCTCGCCAAAATCTGTAGAGCAGACAAGCCCACAGCTGCCAAGATTCGAATCAGTGCCTCCCTCCACCTCGACCACAGAGTGCGAGGGGCCACCTGGTCGCACGAGGCAAGCGAGGTCATCCGACACCTGCAAGCAGAAACACTCGTCAAGAACAACCAAGACACACGAGACAATGGTTACGCTGTTCCTCCACCATGGAGCCCTCCACCAGCCACACTCAAATTACCGACCTAGGCGATAGTAAGGCCAACCTCCAGAAGGAGGACCTCCAAAAAATAACTCTCAAGGCCATAGCCACCGAGACACCGGCTGATGCAGCATCATACTTCACAGACGGCTCGGTGGACCCAAAACATCATAGATCCGGAGCGGCCTTCTACACCCAAGGTCAGACCCTCCGATGGAGACTTTCCAATGACTGCTCCACCCTACAAACAGAACTGGTAGCAATCTTAAAGGCCCTACAACACGCTGCAACACAACACAACAAGCCCACCATAATTCACACGGACTCGAAATCGGCCATGCAGGCGCTGCAACACAGTCAACCAAGAGACAACGTCCACATCATAACCTCGATCCTCGCACAGCTACAGGAATTCCAAAGCCAAAACCGACCAGTCGTCTTACACTGGATTCCCAGTCATGTAGGGATCGGAGGAAACGACGTGGCAGACGAAGCAGCCAAGGCAGCTACACGTTCTAGTAGCGTACACATCCAAGTTCCAGCAAGTGTGCAACAGATCAAGAATCACCTCAGAAAGACCAGCAAGCTCCACATCAAAAAGAGCTTCCTTCATGCACTCAACGCCGGGTCCCAATCAGCCAAATGGTATCTGGCGGCCACAAAAGGGGAACCACCGTTCGCTGACAAGAAAACTCCAAGACAAACCCAAGTCAGCCTTCATCGACTACGACTAGGGTACAAGTGCTCCTGGCAGATGATCGGTAATGACGTCATGGATTGCACCTACTGTCAGGAGCCTGCAGCCAACCCACTTGAACACTATCTCCTCGACTGTGAGGTCACACAAAGCCTCCGAAACAGAACTCAAATCTCCCAAGAAACACACACAACACCAGCGGCCACTCTAACCCGAAAGGCCCATACAGACCACATTCACCACCTACTCCGGGTCATCACACGATACCCACCACCCAGATAGCTTAGAAAGCATCCTCTCCCAGCAAGTGCGGACCCCAGTTCGGGGGGCGCGCCACTCCGAAACTGACCACGTCCAAGAGTGGGGGTTGGTGGTAAGTGTCCACTGATCGGGGGTCCGCTCACACTTGCAACCTGCAGTATCCTTCCAATCTGCAGGTGGGACCACCTCCATTACCAATCCGGTCTGGCTGCTCCTGGAGCTCCAGCCGGAACCACCAAACGGGCCGCCTATAGGCAAAGGCCCGTGTCGGACTACGGTCCGACAATCTAAACAACAACAACAGAGTCATCTATGAGTCATGTTGGGAAAACCCGAGAAGTAACCGGTCTTTGGCTCGGTTGCTAGGATACGGTCGCATTGGAATGCGGATACGCAGTTGTAGGGGAGAAGTCCACTACACTCTCGTCTCGCTGCTACATTGTTTACAGCTGTTCACATACATAAACACGCAATGCGACGAATTTCAGGTTCGTTTTAAGTATTAATTTTTGCATTTACATAACTTTAATCAACTTGTTCACCCTTATTCAAAGTATCTTATGAGTAATGATGTTAAAGTTTTCATCAAATTTGAGTAATTAGCAATATTTTACACAAAATTCACCAGTGACAAATGAAATCGGACAGAGCTTACTTAAAAATGGGCGGGGCCAAAATCGGTTTCAACTTGGTGTGATCCTTTTCAATTCTTTCACTTTTACTTTTACTTTTATCCTCTTCGCCACTGATCGGCTTGTTAGCCGCTTGGGCGATCGGTCACGTCTCTTTTCCTTTATATTCTTCACCAAAAGGTCGGCTCGCTAGCCGCCCGGGCGATCGGTCACGTCTCTGTCACGCACTGTTGGCAAATACTGGGCATGCACCGGCTCCTGAATGTACCTGAACCTGCTCCAGTGTTGGTCAAGTCTTGTCTTGAAAGAGCTCGCACTCGGTGTCGTCACAACACTCTCTGGTAGATTGTTCCAAGAGTTTACAACCCTCACCCCGAAAAAGTTTGCCCTCACGGTTTTCTGGACTTGCGGCTTCTTCAATCTTGAGCTGTGACCCCTTGTGGGGCGAGCGTCCGCCAGCTCCAAGTAAGGACACTCAACTGAGTAGTGCCCCCTGAGATGCTTATAAACCTCAACTAGGTCCCCCCTTGCCCGTCTGTAGTATAAGCTAGGCAAGTTCAGGCGCTCCAATCTCTCAGGGTAGCTGAGATGCCGAAGTGCAGGCACCAGTTTGGTGGCCCTCCTTTGAACATTTTCAACCAACTGACAGTCCCTAGCATATCTCGGGGACCAGATGGGGTGACAGTACTCCAGATGGGGAAGCACTTCAATCCTGAAGATCGTCACGAGGGACGGACCGTCTAGATATCTGAACGACCTTCTTATAAGACCCAATAATTTATTTGCCTGATTTACCTTCTTCTCACAATGGCCCGAGAACTTCAGCTCATTGTCAACATACACACCTAGGTCCTTCTCACACACAGTCTCAACTAGTACATTTTCTTCATCCCGTTGGGACATATGGTACGCCTCCTTACCGTTGGTACGCCCCAGGTGCATCCTCTTACACTTCGTGCCATACGCTTTGCTTTAGGTCCTATCCAACATACTACCATATGTAGAATTATTTCTTATATTATATCACAGTTTTTTTTATTGTCTTACATGCCCACAACTCATCAATATTAATCAAATTGTTCTCCATAAGCGGCCATGATCCATATATTTACACAGTGGTACTGTAAGGTTACGTGATGTTATGTTGCCTAGCACTCAGGATGGATGGATGGAAGCTCTGGGTGGTGGTTTTCTTATACAGTATATACAAGACAGTCTGGTGCTGGAGATGCCGTGTGGTGAGAAGCTTGCTCAGAAGACACAGATGTTCGGTGAGTGGTGTGCTTGAGGAGGAATCTGTGCAGAAGCTTCATTAGAGGAGATGTTGCGTGTTGCTGTCCTCCAGGTTGAATGAGAGCTGGACAGCGAGGAGCTTGCTCAGAGGAGGTGTTGGGTGTTCAGGAACTTGAGGTAGAATGCATCTCAATGGAGAGACTGAGAGCTTATATACACAGCAGCCGGAAGTAAACCCTTAGGAACTCGCCGGTTGCTGGACTCCGTTGCTAGGGCAAACGTCGCAGGTGGCGTCCCCCCCCCCCCCCCCCCGTGAGCAGCTCGCTGGTTGCTAGGATACTGTACCATTGGAATGCGGCTACACAGTTGTAGGGGAGAGATCCACTACAATACTCCCCCTTCCCTCCAGGCGGTGTAGGAGACTTGTTGTCTGCAGGGTTGCATCCCACATGTGAGACAACGGCGAGGGCGTGGATGAGCCGGCCGCTACGGGAGACGACTGTCTAGATACACGAGATCTGTGGGAGAAGAGAGGGAGGAGGGATGTGGAGGCGATGAATGTTGTGCTTCCCTCGCGGCAGGTACAGAGTCGTCAGATGCGCCTGCTGGGGTGTGTGGGTCTGGATCAGGAGCAGGGGCTGTGTCAGGAAGAGGGTCTATGACAGCAGCAGGGTGCATGACAGCAGCAGGGTGCAGGACAGTAGCAGGGAGTAACTGGGGGAAAAAAAAGGGTGTGTGGGGGCGATGAATGTTGTGCTTCCCTCGTGGCAGGTACAGAGACCTCAGATGCGCCTGCTGGGGTGTGTGGGTCTGGGTCAGGAGCAGAGGCTGCGTCAGGAAGAGGATCTATGACAGCAGCAGGGTGCCTGACAGCAGCAGGGAGTACCTGAGGGGAAAAAAAAGGGTGTGTGGGGCCGCCTCAGGCGCATGGGCCGCGTCGGGAGCAGGGGCTGCCAGGCAGGAGCGGAGGAGGGTTCGCGTCAGGAGGAGGGTCCAGGACAGTGGCAGGGGGTACTGCTGGGCCGGGGGCGGCGTCTGAGGCAGGACGGGTGCTTGGGGCAGGAAGAAGAGCTGGTGTCTGCTTAAAGAAGCAGTGCTGCTCTAGGGTGTCTAACCTGCGGTGTAGAGACAGTAGCTGTAGAGCAGATGAGAGCTGCCTCAATGTGAATAAGCCAGTCTTCAATGTTGTGATTGAAGACTAGAAGAGTGATCCGTTCCTCCTCCATCCTGTGTGAGTGCGTTTTTCCGGGGGTCACCATTTGTAGGATTACGTGAGATGTTTCTCCTCCTTCCTGTGTGAGTGATTCTCCGGGGGTCACCATTTGTAGGATTACGTGATGTTAAGTCTCCTCCATCCTGTGTGAGTGCGTTTTTCCGGGGGTCACCATTTGTAGGGTTATGTGATATTATGTTGCCTAGCACTCAGGATGGGATTGATGGAAACTCTAGGTGGTGGTTTTCTTATATAAAATATATTATATACAAGACAGTCTGGTGCTGGAGATGCCGTGTGGTGAGAAGCTTGCTCAGAAGACACGTTCGGTGAGTGGTGTGCTTGAGGAGGTATCTGTGCAGGAGCTTCGTTAGAGATGATGTTGCGTGTTGCTGTCCTCCAGGTTGAATGAGAGCTGAACAGTGAGGAGCTTGCCCAGAGGAGGTGTTGCGTGTTCAGGAACTTGGGGTAGAATGCATCTCAATACATACATACATAAAATGCAAGTGACAGGGGGGAAGGAGGTTCAGGGGAAGGATAAAGGGAGGATTGAAGTGAATTTTAGGAGGAGAGAATAGGTGCAGTGGCTAAACACCGCTTGCGTGAGGGAGTATAAGTTGGAGGCAGCAGCAACTCGCCCGGACGCGGCCAGGCGGCGGCAGGACAGAGTCAGGTTAGCGTCAGGTCAAGCGTCAGGTGCGTGTTGGGTTGGGCCATGGTTTCTCAGTACTTGGTCGGCTTGATTGTGTGTGTTGTTTTCTTGTTTGGAGGAAATGTCTTGGTCTTCTGTCTTGGTATTCTTCTTAGCTTGATGTTGATTTTCTTCTAACTCTCCTCCTCTTCTTGCTCTCTTGAAGTGTCCATTCATTCGTGTTTGGGTCTTGTTGTTCGTCTTCCTCGTGTCTTATGTCCTCATAGGTGTGGAAGAAGTCGGAGACGGTGAGGTTCACCACGTGGGCTTCAGCTCCACGGGCCTTGTGGTGTTCTTGTTTCTGTGTGGCGGGTGTCTTTTCTTGAGATTTCTTTTCTTGTGTTTTCTTTTCTTGGTTTTTATTTTCTACTGGTTTTTTCTTGTCTTGGGAGCGTACAGCAAGGAGGGCCTCTTTGTAGCTCAGTTTCTTGTCGAGTCGAGCCTTGGCTATCCTGCATTCCTCCTTCCATTTGGGGCAGGTCCGATCGGCGGAGGAGTGTGGACCGCCACAGGCAGCGCATTTTTTTACTGTGTTGGGGCAGACCGTGTAGCCGTGTCCGGGGCTGCCGCACAGGGAGCAGGTGTCCTCCTGCGCCTCACACTTGTTGACAGTGTGTCCGTATTGCTGGCATTTGTAACAGCGTTTTGGTCTGCAGTAGGGCTTGACTGGCACAGTTGCCAATGCCAGTTGAGCCTCCTTGGGTAAGGTTGTATGGTGTCCGATGAGGGCAGTGGTGTCGGACAGCTTCTTCACAACTTGGAGTTGCCCCTTGAGGAGCTCACTCAGCTCTGCTTGGTCCACGTGGGCAATTTCGGCGTGGGAGATTACTCCCAGCTTCAGGTTGTCCCACTTGTAGGCAATCATTTTAAATGGAATGCTGTTGATGTCTGGGATCTGCGCGAGCTGTACGGGCATACCCTTCTCGGCGAAGGTGATCTTGATGTCACCATGGAGCTTCAGTCGTTCCACCTTGGTGACCCCCACGATCTCATTAGTTTCAAAGAACTTCTTGAGAACTAGGAGGTTTAATTTCTTGGGGCAGGTCGGCGTATCCGGACGTATCCGTGCCACGTTATCAAACCCGTAACCGTTCATGGTGAGAGAGGGTTAGAGAGTCATCTGCATCCAATGGAGAGACTGAGAGCTTATATACACAGCAGCCAGAAGTAAACCCGTGGGAACTCACCCGTTGCTGGACATCGTTGCTAGGGCAAACGTTGCAGGTGGCGACCCCCCCCCCCCCACCACCCCACCCCCGTGAGCAGTTCTCTGGTTGCTAGGATACTGTCGCATTGGAATGAGGCTACGCAGTTGTAGGGGAGAGATCCACTACAATATGTGGGAGAAACTCGCTGATTGGTTGTTAGCTATTCGCGCCGCTTGGTCGCTGCTCAATGCTAACGCCTGATAAAGGTGTTAGCTCTCTCCTCTAAATGTATCATGCGCACAGCTCAAAAGCAGTGTCTAAGCAAACAGAATAGCTAAGGCGTTAGCTATTCCGTAAATCGAAAACGCTTTACAATAAACTCCTATAATCTTCAACACATATTTTTTAATGGGGAAAAGCCCACCCGAGCATAGGTCGACCCACAACGGGGCCTAGGGGACGAAAATTTAAGAGCAAATAGACAAGAGAATAATAATTCATATATCCAATAAATATCCTCTTAACAGTTTTATATTTGTTTGATCGTGTAAATTTACTTTTTTTTGTTTTAGTTACATTTTTTATTATTTATTCTTATTTTTTTCGCGTTTAAGAGAAATATTATTGGGGTACTCGACGCCCAAGGTTAATCCTTGTTCGACGCCTGGATTGTGGTAACAGTGGACTCTCCAGCCGATCTGGAAAGGGAAATGTTAGTAACCCTGCCCAGTTCATCAGGATCCCGAGCCATTGTAGTGCCCGAAGCACGTTCCTGAATGACCTCGCCCCACACAATTGTATGGTGCCCGATGGCCGACACACCATCGGTGCAGGAAGACTGTGATATTAGGGTGTGTCATAGGAGGGACGATCAGCTAAAACTAATGGCCCATCACTTTTTTGGTAGATTTTAGTGTATATAAACAGAAAATAATTTCAGTTTCAATATTTTGCAACCTTTTGCTAGGTAAATTTTAGCGTGAAATTTATCGAAAATCTAACGTACAGCTGCATTAGTGCATTACAATTAAATAGTGAACATTGCTTTCTGACTTCATTCTTTAACAACCCAACTAACAATATTTTTTTTTCTGTTTCAGATTCTGATGCATTTATAAGTTGATAATATTTGCGATGGCTGCTTGTGTCAGGACGAGGAACCAAAAATCCAGCCATCTCAGTCACTATCTTGGGTCTGGGAGAGAGCTCCTGAAGTCGGAGTTGCCTACATTGAGAGATGCTTTGAGATACGGTGTTTTAATCAGGCAAATCAGTGAAAAGAACCAAAGAACTTACACAAACAAAGACATTGCCAGTGATATGACCAAAGCTGTCTTGGCACAGTACACTCTGGCTAACGCTCAGTTCAAGCCTCCAGTCATAACAAGTCAGAAGAAGATTAGTGAGAGACTGCTAGCCAGTTGGGAAAAGGCAAGAGATATCTCTCTTGGGAGAGGAAAACTTGCAGTTAAGGACAGCTTTGCCAAGCAACTGGACCAGTTATTTGACATAATTACTTGCAAGTGCCCAATTGTTCTCTGTCCTGAGTTTGGATGCGATCGTGACTGTAAATCCGAGGCCCACATCTCCTGTATTTGCAAGCGTGAACAGAAGATTCCTGTGATCGAACTGGCATTTGTCAAAGCACAAAGAGAGAAGACTGGCAGTATAGGGGCTCTCATGATTTCTAGCCAAGATATTCCGGAGTCCAAGAGACAGGAGGCTGCCACAGAGAGACAGAAGAGGAGAAGAGTTGCCGAGGAAAAGAGACTTGAGAAGGCCCAGGGTGAGGTAAAAAAGGCCGATGATTGGAGTCAAGCTGATTCAGAGTTTAATGACTTCCCCATGGCTGATCCGAGTGCTGACCAGGAGAATGGTGACTTTGTCCCTAACCCAGAAAATAATGATCCCAAACCTTCCAGGCATAACATTCGAAATAGGAAAGATATCCCGAGCATAGCTCTGGCCAGCATGCGACACCGCACTGGTCTCAGAGAAACTGCAGAGATAGCAACAGCTGCCTGGATTGACGGTGGTTTGATAACACCTGATGATGTTCACCTGGTGATAGATCATAACAAAGTAAGGAGAGCTCAGGAGAAACTTGTCAGTAACCTAGAAGAGGAGTTTGATAAGGGGATAAGAGAAAATGGAATCAATTGTTTGTTCTTTGATGGGAGAAGGGATGACACTAAAGTGTTCATGAAAGTTGGAGATTCTGACAAGTTGTTCCCTGCCATGGTGAAGGAGGAACACTACTCCTGCTGCAGTGAACCAGGAGGGAAGTATTTGTGGCATTTCACTCCAGAGAAAGATGACATCAGGAAACCAGCTGAGATAGTGGCAGATAACATTGTGAACTGGCTCAGAGAGAGGAACGTAGACCAGACCCTGCAGGCCATTGGAGGGGACAGCACCAACACGAACACAGGGTGGCAAGGGGGGGTCATACAGTGGATAGAGCGGAAGATTGGGAGGAAGCTGGTCTGGATTTTTTGTGACCTCCACACCAACGAGTTGCCACTCAGACATCTGATCCAGGAGCTGGATGGCAAGACTCTTTCAAACAACAGATGGTCTGGTCCTCTTGGCAAGATGCTGGACTCTGCCACTGAGTTAGACATAAATCCAAGCTTTGAAAAAATCACAGTTGGCCCTCCACTCGTTGAGCTTGCACATACTGTCATTGGCGACCTGAGTACTGACCAGTACTATGGTTACATGATTTGCAGTGCCATCAAAACTGGGGTCATGCCTGATAGACTTGCTTACCTGCAGATAGGTCCAGTCTCACATTCTAGGTGGCTCACAACGGCTCTCAGGTTCTGCAGAATTTGGGTCGCTCATCATAAACTGAAAGGGAACCAGCTTCACAACCTGAGACTTATTGTCCAATTCATCGTGAGTGTCTACTTGCCAAATTGGTTCAACACCAAAGTCAAGTCATCGTTCTCCGAAGGTCTGAGGCATGTTCTCTTCCAGCTTGAGCTCCTGAGGAGTCAGCCAAGGAAGGTTGTTCAGATTGTGGAGCAGACTGTGAGGAGATCTTCCTGGTATGCTCATCCCGATGCAGTTCTGCAGACAATGCTCTGCAGTAAGGATGAGGAGGAGAGAAGAGTGGCAGTCAAAAAGATCTTGGATATGAGACTTATGAGAGGATCTGGGCATGACGAATCAGTTGGTGACGATTCCTTCAGGGTCAGGAAGACTCCTTAAGTCAATCTAGGTGCCAAGACCCTCACTGATCTCATAGATCTGGATAACATCCAGGCTGGCAGTGAGCCCCCTCTTACCTGCAGCCTCACCAATGTTCAAGTCAGAGCTTTCCTGGACAACCCCATGCATGTCCCTGCCTGGCCCTCGCACACCCAGAGTATAGAGCGTTGTGTACAGCAAGTGAGCGAGGCCACCAGTCACGTGTACAGCCAGGAGAGGAGGGAAGGCTACATCCGAGCTCAGGTGGTCAGCAGGGAGGTGATGAGTAGAAACAGAAGCAAGAAACACATGTTCTCTATGGTGTGCAGCAACACCGGGTCGTAGTAGTAAAACCGGTTTTTGTATTTGATGATTTTGTTTTCTAAAGGAATAATAAATTTAATAAATGTGTCAAGATCATTCGTTTCACTATTCTGGATCATTTTCATCCTAATAAATTAACCTGATACATTTACTTTACTTTAAATAAGCTATTTAGTGGTGTTGGTAAAAGGGTGGGAATACTGAATTTTCATAAGATTTCAAGTTAAAATTTACCTAGCAAAAAATGAAAACTTTTCAAATCTGAAGATATCACATGATTCTGCACATAGAACTACATCATTAATACCATGGGCCGATTTTTCAAACTCAAAAAAAAAAAATTCGCCTCCGTATGACACACCCTACAGTTACCACTTGGATATTACTGTCTGTACTTTATAACTTACTTTGTATTCCTGTACTATCACTAATACTATATAGGTCTTTAGACCTGATAAAATGTTCTTTATCTACCCTTCTAGTCACATACACCACTATCTGTCTATGTATCTCTCTCTATCTATTCACATGTCTATCCATCTATTCACATATATCTATATATCTCTATCTACCCACCTCTTCATCTATCTACCCACCTATTCATCTATCTACCCACCTCTTCATCTATCTACCCACCTATTCATCTATCTACTCACCTCTTCATTTATCAATCTATCTATCCATCTATCTGCGTACCTCCTCATATATACTGTACTGTCTCTTATTCTTTACAAGTTTACAATACCTGGTGAGGGGGGAGAGGGAGGAGGGCCGTGGTCTTCCCCCGTCAGTGTTAAACTCAGAAGGGCGTGAAGAATAACGCTCTTTTCCATTTTGTTTACCTCACACGGCACGGTTGGCACTCTTGCTCAGATTCAACTTGTTTAGTTCCCTTGATGATGGTACGCCTGTTAAGCTTCAGTAATGCTGGTAGCTGTCCAATTTCGATGGTGTTGATACGCTTGTGGAAAAAAATTGGCACAATTATTAATCCTTTCGAAATTACATAATGTTGGTATGTTTGTAAATGTTAAATAATATTAGTTAGCCTGTAAAGGTGGTGTGGTCAGAGAGATAAAGATTATAAACGTATTGCGATTCAGTAGTGTGGTAAGCCTGTCTCGCTAAGGTAGCAATGAAAAGCCTGAGTAAAAGATAATGACTATAAAGTAGTTGCTAATTCTGCTAATATTCAGTAGTGTTGCTAAACCTGCAATGCATGGCAAAACCGGTAAGCATTGTGGGGTTTACGTGATGTAGGATCACACTAGGATGGAGGTGAGAAGGGAAACTCAGCTATGGCGTTTTATATATATATATATATATATATATATATATATATATATATATATATATATATATATATATATATATATATATATATATATATATATTTCATGTAGATCCACAATGAAAACGTGGATAAGATAAATCTTGATAAAATCACACGGGAAAAAGGAAACAACGGAGCACCTTAGCTTTCGTCTTTATTCAAGACATCTTCAGAGGCCTCTGAAGATGTCTTGAATAAAGACGAAAGCTAAGGTGCTCCGTTGTTTCCCTTTTCCCGTGTGATATTATCAAGATATATATATGTATATATATATATATATATCTATATATATATATGTATATATATATCTATATATATATATATATATATATATATATATATATATATATATATATATATATATATATATATATACAATGCAGTGCTAGGGAGTTGCTGTGTGGTGAGGAGCTTGTTATGCGGAGGTCTTGTTGGTTTGAGAGCGTTGAGTAGAATCCTTTTTACAGTTGTTGTTGTTGTTGTTGTTGAGCTTGTCGGACCGTAGTCCGACACGGACCTTTGCCTATAGGCGGCCCGTTCGGTGGTTCCGGCTGGAGCTCTTGGAGCAGCCAGACCGGATTGGGATTGGAGGTTGTCCTACCTGCAGATATGGAAGGATACTGCAGGTTGCAAGTGTGAGCGGACCCCCGATCAGCGGACGCTTACCACCAACCCCCACTCTTGGACGTGGTCAGTTTTGGAGTGGCGCGCCCCCCGAACTGGGGTCCGCACTTGCTGAGAGAGGATACTTCCTAAGCTATCTGGGTGGTGGGTATCGTGTGATGACCCGGAGTAGGTGGTGAATGTGGTCTGTATGGGCCTTTCGGGTTAGAGTGGCCGCTGGTGTTGTGTGTGTTTCTTGGGAGATTTGAGTTCTGTTTCGGAGGCTTTGTGTGACTTCGCAGTCGAGGAGATAGTGTTCAAGTGGGTTGGCTGCTGGCTCCTGACAGTAGGTGCATTCCATGACGTCATTTCCGATCATCTGCCAGGAGCACTTGTACCCTAGTCGTAGTCGATGAAGGCTGACTTGGGTTTGTCTTGGTGTTTTCTTGTCCGCGAAAGGTGGTTCCCCTTTTGTAGCCGCCAGGTACCATTTGGCTGATTGGGAACCAGCGTTGAATGCGTGAAGGAAGCTCTTTTGGATGTGGAGCTTGCTAGTATTTCTGAGGTGATTCTTGATCTGTTGCACACTTGCTGGAACTTGAATGTGTACGCTACTAGAACGTGTGGCTGCCTTGGCTGCTTCATCTGCCACGTCGTTTCCCCCGATCCTTACATGACTGGGAATCCAGTGTAAGACGACTGGGCGGTTTTGTCTTTGGAATTCCTGTAGCTGTGCGAGGATCGAGGTTATGATGTGGACGTTGTCTCTTGGTTGACTGTGTTGCAGCGCCTGCATGGCCGATTTCGAGTCCGTATGAATTATGATGGACTTGTTGTGTTGTGTTGCAGCGTGTTGTAGGGCCTTTGAGATTGCTACCAGTTCTGTTTGTAGGGTGGAGCAATCATTAAAAAGTCTCCATAGGAGGGTCTGACCTTGGGTGTAGAAGGCCGCTCCGGATGTATGATGTTTTGGGTCCACCGAGCCGTCTGTGAAGTATGATGCTGCATCAGCCGGTGTCTCGGTGGCTATGGCTTCTAGAGTTATTTTTTTGAGGTCCTCCTTCTGGAGGTTGGCTTTGCTATCACCTAGGTCGGTAATTTTGAGTGTGGCTGGTGGAGGGCTCCATGGTGGAGGAACAGCGTAACCATTGACGAGTGTTTCTGCTTGCAGGTGTCGGATGACCTCGCTTGCCTCGTGCGACCAGGTGGCCCCTCGCTCTCTGTGGTCGAGGTGGAGGGAGGCAGTGATTCGCGTTTTGGCAGCTGTGGGCTTATCTGATCTACAGATTTTGGCTAGGAGCCCGGCTGTCACCTGCTTGATTCGTACTGCTAGAGGTGGTAGTTCAGTTTCCATTTGCAAATTGCAAATTCTGGTCCACATGGGTGCCCCGAGCATGATCCTGAGAGCATTATTTTGGATGACTTCTAGCTTAGCTATCTGGTCTTCTCTCAGTCCAGTGAGTGCTGGAGAACTGTAATCTACCAGCGATCTGATGGCGGCCGTGTAGTAGGCTTTGAACACATGAAAGTTTGCTCCTGCGGTTGTGCTGGTGAGCGCTTTTTACAGCGAGGCTGTGGGCTTATATACGAGTCCACCGGCAGTAAGCGTCGCTGTTGGCCGACCCCAGCGCAGTCCAGACAGCTAGACTTGTCAGGGAAACTCGTCGCGGGATCGGCTGATCAGCGAGTATCCACTACAGCCTGTTTAGCAGACATCATTGGCATGCATGTCAACATCTGACAGCATTGATAACCTTGTTTACAGTCGACATAGCAGAGTTGTAAAAAGTACCGAACTTAGTTACTTATGTAAAAGTATTTTTACATTAGCAAAAGGTTACTCAAGAAGAATTAAAAGTATCCAAAGTTCAATGTACTCAAGTGGAAGTAAAAAAAAAGTATCTCATTCATATAGTACTCAAGCACTGTATGTGAAACGTAACACCAAAATTATTAATTTTCTCAAATATAAAATTATATCCACAGTAAATTATAAAAAAATAGTTACCTAAAGATAAAAATAAGAGACTCATTGCATTACACATGTTTATTTGCAAATCTTTCTATTGAGATTAATCAATAACTGATTCTCAAAATTATGGCTGTCCAATCAGGATCTTTCAGGCCAAAATATAAGCCCAGCATGATCTACTGAAAGGGAATACGTTCAGCCTCTCTTCTCTTTACAATCCATCGCAGGGATGGTGAACGGGCTGAAAATATATCCATCTAACACTATGATTTATTTCTTCCTTATCTACACAAGTATCGTCGACATGCACTTATGGTCAGCAGATAATGTTGTATCTGCTCGCATTAGGTTAGGATGCAACCTGTCTGGCAAATATCTGAGGTGGGGGATGACCTGCACTTCTCTTCCTCTAAACTCTGCAACTGTCCCATACCATACCATCCTCCTTTCAAAGCTTGAACATTACGGCGTTAGGGGCCTGTCCCACAAATGGTTTACCTCATATCTGTCCAACAGGATGCAGTATGTCTGCTATAATAATCACCAATCTGATTCCTCGCCAATCTTGTATGGTTTCCCCCAAGGTTCCATTCTGGGTTCAGTACTGTTTTTGTTGTACATAAACGACATAGTCCACGCCAGCGCACTCATAACATACAACTTATTTGCAGATGATAGTAATCCCTATGCCAGCAACTCAGACCTCCATTTCTTGATGAGAACTATGAACATTGAATTGACTAAAGTCAGGACCTGGTAATACGTAATAAACTGACCTTAAACCTTGAGAAATCCCACTACACGATCTTTCACAGAAGGAAAAACTTACCCCCAGACTTGGACCCCCTGTACCATGGTAATACAGTCCTCAAACGCGAACAAAATACTAAATTCTTCCGAGTTATTGTTGATGAGAATCTTAACTGGAGAAACCACATACAAGCCATTCACAGAAAAGTCAATAAACAGTGCAGTATCATGTATCACACTCAACAGTCACTCACTCTCACAGCAACGAAAGAAATCTATCATGATCTTGTTTACCAACACCTGATACACTGTCACACATTATGGGGGCCTCTGGGTCTTCAAAAACATAATCTCTCGTTACTGCACAAAAGAGAGTTGTAAGGACAATGACCTACTTGATAAAAACAGATCACACAAACGAAAAATTTGCTATATTGAAAATGTTAAAATTCGAAGATATTAACACCTACTGCTGTGCCCTCTTTGTTTACAAATCTATCAATCACTTGCTTCACAATAATTATTTCCAGTTCCGGAATAATCAGATATACAACTTAAGACACCCAGAGCTACTACCCCATGCTCTCCTCTCAGTCCCAGACCTCCATAAAATATCACTGTGTGAAGGTGTGGAACAACTTTCCCCCACCCATCTGAGCAAAGACTACACTCCCTTCCTTTAAATCATCTCTTAAAAAATATCTATTGTCCAAGTGTTAATATTCCTTGTAATACCTTCTATATTTACAGTACCTGCTTTTATTGTGCCATCAAAATCGTTTTATCGGAAATTATCATGTAAATAGATAAGTAATTACCATTGCAATAAACATAATTGCCAACTAGACATACTCCTGACAGCTGTGTCCTCTTGTTCAACCTTATTACTGTACAACCCATGTTGTACTGCTCCCCCATTATACTTATGTTATTCAATTCCACTGTAATTTATGTATATATAAATAAATAAATAAAAATAAACTAAAAAAAAAATTAAATAAATAAAATCAATAAATATTGAAGTGATAAACGTGGTAACATTATGAGATGTTCTTATTACCACCATGCTATTGTACTATTCCAGATGATACTAAATGTTACATAATACTTCCTTGAGATAAATGTATAGTATATATCAGGTGCCTAAAAGAGAGCTCAGGTCCTCAACTGGCTCAGCCATGTTAATAGTGTTAGTGTTATTATTATCCACTCTGTATCTGTGTTTTTCTGGCTAAATAAACTGCTTCAATACAATTGAATTCAGTGCTTACACCCTTCAACACTATTGCCTTCACTGTCCCACCGTCAGAGACCTCCTACCATTAGGTAGGTTGGCCATTTCCAAATTTCCAAAAGGAGGAATTTTTTTTTTTTTGCGACACATATTTTTTAATCTAAATTAAGCATGTTTAATGATGAGTTGGAAATATATAAAAATAATTATAAAATATACAAAATATACTTAGAAGAATTGTCGATTTGTCAAATATCACTAAAATGTGATGAATGCTATTTTTCTTGTAATTTTTCTAAAGCTTATTTTTTTTAACCCACTGTATATATTACATACATGCATTCATACAGTATAAATAAAGAACTGAAAGAATAGAATATTCATTTTTACTCCTGCTAAAACAGCTTGTGATAACCAAATTGAAGCAAGAACAAAAAAGTCAACCACTCTCCACATCTCTGAGACAGTGTTGCCAACCATAGGGTAATTACCCGAAGCGGAGGGTAATTCACCCTCATTTCCTGAATAGTAGGGCGTTAGGGTATTTTTGAAAAATCAGAGCAAAACGTAGGGTAATGACGAATTTTTCATATGAGAAATATCTATTTTGCAGCAAAAGATAAATTATATATACGGAAAGGGACATGCCCATTAAGGGGTAATCCATTTTTTTATTCTCTATGTAAAGGCCTGAACTTTGGGATATAAATCCCTTGCCAGCCTAATCAGGATCTTACAAAAGGGAAGTCAAGAACCAGGGGTTTCCAAGGGGTAACAAACAATCGTTAGAGATTAACATCTCTTTACTACGAAAATAATCACAATACTTTAACTACGACACCACTCACACAAATATTAAATAAACAGCACTGGAGTCAAACAATTACTTGAAACAAAACAATCAATATGACAAAGTACAGGTATCTCCTATGGCTGCTGATGAATCTTCCTCCTAGCCAGCCCGGTGGAATGTTCTGGTAAAGCGGTGGTCCGCTCCCAGGGGGAAGGTCCAGGGCAGCTTCCTCACTTGGCGTTGGTGGGCGATGTCTTGCCACACAGGAGAGATGCCAGGGCACGGACCACGGACGGTGGATAGGGCGTGGAGGAAATGGCGATGACGTGGCAGCCGCGGTAGTAGCTGGAGTACAGTAGGTGCCCAGAGTTGACAGCCGAATAGTGAAAGAATGGGGAATCGGCCCACGAGCCCCAAATGAGTACACAACCAGAGTTGGAATCGAACAGCAGGGTGAAGTAGCAGCTGTGGTGAAGGCTGTGTACAGTCGTGACGAGTACACTTGTCTCGTGCAGGGGTAAAGACGTTGTCTGCATCCCTGGAGCATGAAATTGTCACTCCAAAGGGGGGGTTTCGCCAGTAGAGAGAGGTCTGGGAAAGTGGGAGTCAAAAAACAAGCAGGACCTGGGAAGTAAAATTAGTTACTCAGGACAAGGGGTAAAACAGGACCAGGGAAGGGTAGGTTTAAATGTATATTTTACAAACAGTAGGAGCGTTAGAAATAAAAAAGACTTGCTGAGAGCGGTTGTATATACCGAGAATGTAGGCGTCATAGCAATCACCAAAACTTGGATGAATCTGGCGAGCAAATTTTTTTTATCACAGTACCACATAGAAGGGTACAACCTTTTTCACAAGGACAGGGAAGGTAGGAAGGGGGGAGGGGTCGCACTCTTTGTCAAGGATACATTAAAATGTTTTCTTAATAATTCAATAAAGGGTGAAATAGGAACCGAGTCTGTATGGGTAGAAATCACGGAAGGAAGAGAAAACTAATTTTGGGAGTGATTTACAGGCCCTCAAGTCTGGGCAAAGAAGCAGCTCAGCCCATATGGCAGGAAATGAGTAGGGCAGCAATATATAACAACCTGTGCATTATGGGGGATTTCAACTTCAGAAATATTGACTGGGACAACATTGTAGGTGACTATGAATCTGAAGACTTCCTAGACGCAGTACAGGACAATTTTTTGAAGCAACTAATTACAGAACCTACTAAAGGTGACAATATATTAGACCTAATATTAACAAATAAAGAAAATATTATCAGAGATATCACAGTAGGGGAAGAACTAAGTAACAGTGATCACAGAGAAATCAGGTTCACCTTAAATTGGGAAACAAAAAACAATGCCAATACGGTCAGAGTCCCAAACTTTCGGTTGGTGGATTATCAGGGGTTAAGAAGGTACCTAGGTGAGGTCACATAAGAACATAAGAATGGAGGAAACTGCAGCGGGCCTATTGGCCCATACTGGGCAGTCCCGTTTACACCCAGCCCCTATTGCTCATATAAGCATCCAACCTATGTTTGAAGCTATTCAGTGTATTCGAGTTAATGATGATATTTGGTAACTTGTTCCATTCATCCACTACTCTGTTTCCAAACAAGTGTTTACCTATTTCACTCCTAAATCTAAATTTGTCTAATTTATAACCATTGTTACGAGTTCGCTCCTGGTTGGATAGTTTGAGTACCTTTGTAATGTCCCCTTTGTTTAGCCCTGCCTTCCACTTAAACACCTCTATCAGGTCGCCCATCGCTCTACGTCTCTCGAGGGAGTGCAAATTAAGATGCTTTAACCTGTCTTTATACTCAAGGTTCCTAATGCCCGGGATTAGTCTTGTCATTCTCCTCTGAATTCTTTCGAAAGATTCTATATCCATTCTGTAATACGGTGACCAGAACTGAACTGTGTAATCCAGGTGTGGTCTCACAAGAGCAAGATACAGTTTTAGGATGACCTTGCTAGTCTTGTAACTAACACTCCTTTGTATGAACCCAAGTACTTTATTAGCCTTGTTAAGAGCAAAAACACATTGTTTACTTGGCTTAAGGTTCCTACTTATCATTACTCCTAAATCTCTCTCGCAGTCGGATTTCTCTATGGCATCGTTGTTCATCTGGTATCTGGTTTCCCTGTTTACATCTCCTATACTGAGTACTTTACATTTGTCCACGTTGAATTTCATCCGCCATTT
Organism: Homarus gammarus; assembly: GCA_958450375.1. Classification (NCBI taxonomy): domain Eukaryota; kingdom Metazoa; phylum Arthropoda; class Malacostraca; order Decapoda; family Nephropidae; genus Homarus; species Homarus gammarus. The sequence goes on along the minus strand of CAUDMG010001614.1, from coordinate 1,771,160 downwards.
TTCAGACCATTAGAAAAATTTGTTTAGATCTTCCTGAAGTTTTGCAGAGTCCTCGTCAGATTTAATAACACGTCCTATTTTAGTGTCATCAGCAAATTTGCTTATGTTGCTGTCTATGCCGATATCTATGTCATTTATGTATATAATAAATAATAATGGTCCAAGTACTGAGCCTTGGGGAACTCCACTTGTGACGTTGCTCCAATGGGAGTTAGTGCCATTAATGCTCACTGGCTGTTTCCTGTCCTGTAACCACGCCCTAATCCATTTAAGGATATTACCTTTGATGCCATGTGCTTCTACCTTTCTAATTAGCCTTTCGTGGGGGACTCTGTCGAAGGCTTTGCTAAAGTCGAGATATACCACATCATAATTGTGCCCCTCGTCCACCGATTCGAAAACTGATGAAAAGAATGTTAATAGATTAGTTAGACATGAATGTCCACTTGTGAAGCCATGCTGGGAATCATTGATCAATCGGTGCTTCTCCAGGTGATTTCGAATAGAGTTTGAAATGATTGCTTCCAGTAATTTGCCTGCTATTGATGTTAGACTGATTGGGCGGTAGTTAGAGGATAGTGATCTATCCCCCTTCTTGAAAATCGGGATTACACTCGCTATCCTCCAGGATTCTGGTACTACACCTGTTTTTAAGGACATGTTAAACAACTTTGCTAAGGGCATACTAAGCTCTTCCTTACATTCCTTTAATACTCTGGCAAATATCTCATCGGGACCAGGTGACTTATTAGGCTTTAGTTTGTCTATTTGCTTACTAACATCATTACTAGTCACTACTATCTCACTTAATTTGTTTTCTTCACTATCTCTGAATAGAGTCGGTGCTCCGGGTATCATGTTTAAATTTTCCTGTGGTGAAAACTGTTGAAAAATATTTATTCAAATTATTGCTCATTTCTCTGTCGTTATCAGTGAGCCCACGGGTATCTGACCGTATTGGTCCATTCTTTTCTCGTGTTTTAGTTTGATACATTTGGTAGAATCCTTTGGGGTTTGTCTTCGCCTCCCTTGCTATCCTTACCTCATTATTCCTCTTGGCTTTCCTTATCTCGGTTTTAACCCTACTCGCCAATACCCTATAATAATCCCGGAGGTAAATTTCGCCACGATTTATCTTTCTACCTATAGCCTTCCTTTGGCCAATGATGTTCTTTAAATAATTATTTATCCACTTAGGGCTATTATTGTCTGATCTGAGTTTTTTGTATGGTATGTTCTGCCTTTGCGCATTAAATAACTCATTATTTAAATTGTCGTGGAACTCGGCAATCTCAGATCTCGTTATCAGGTCGGTGTCATCTGTCAGGTTCACGGCCACGCGCGACACCCCCTCTCTCAGCTGCTTCTTTAAACTGTCAAAGTTTGCCCTTCTGAAATCTGGTACTTCAGTGGAATTTTCCTTACGTCTGCCCTGAAAATCTAACTGGAATCTAATTTCTTTGTGATCGCTGTTTGGAAGTTCGTTCCCTACCTCTACATTGCTAATGAGGTTTTCTCTGTTTGACAGAACTAAATCGAGTATATTATTACCCCGGGTGGGTTCGGTTATATATTGACTTAGAAAACAGTCCTGGATCGTCTCGAGAAAATCCTCTGATTCTGAGTTACCTGTAAGGTCAATCCAATCTATTTGGCCAAGGTTGAAGTCGCCTACTATACAGACTTTGTTGTATATGGAAGCCCTGTGCATTTCATCCCAGATAAGTCGCTCATTGACTCTATCAAGATTGGGAGGCCTATATATTACTCCTGTGATAAATTTGTCCCTACCGTCGATTAATTCTATCCAAATTGTTTCTGTATTTCGCTCGGTTTTTATTTCCTTATTTATTTCACACTTCAGATTATCCCTAACATAGATTGCTACTCCGCCTCCTTTCCTGGTCTGCCTATCGGTATGGAACAGTTTGTAACCCGCAATTTGGTATTCGACCGGTAACTCACGTGAGTCTAGGTTGATCCATGTTTCAGTGAATGCTATTATATCGATTTTTTCGGTACATACCAAGGCCTTAATATCATCCATTTTGTTTCTCATACTTCTACTGTTCGCGTAGTATACATTTAAGTTAGTCGTGTTCTGAGTCCTCCCCTTACCGCGTTTAGTTTTAAACTCCCTGTCTAATTTAGTTATGTCATCATTCCTAACACTATTTCCCTGTAATCTTTCACTTTGTTTACCCGCTCCCACTGCATTCTCCTCCACCCCCATGCTCATATGTTCTCCTTGCAGTTTAAAGACTTCGATATCTTTTGAACTGGGCCCTCTAGAGCCCCAGCCAGGGTTGCTACTCCATCCCTAGACAAGTGCACCCCATCCCTAGCATAAAGGTCCCTTCTGCCGTAGAAGTTGTCCCAGTTGTCAATGAATGGGACTGATATTGACTTGCAATATCTGTCAAGACGGTCGTTGACACCAACTGCCCTTGACAACCATTCACTGCCAACTCTCCTTCTAGGCAGGACACGGCATATGATAGGGATCCCTCCCTTAGTCCTAATACGATCTATAGCTGCCTTGAACTTATCAAGAAGCTCCTCGCTCCTACACCGGCCAATATCATTGCCTCCTGCACTGAGGCAGATAATGGGTTTGTTCCCATTACCAGACAAGACATTGTTCATCCTGTCAATTATATCCCCCACTCCAGCTCCTGGCAAACACACCCTCATCTTTCATACTTCCCTGTTGGGCGCTGTAAATGCTTCTGCGCTTCACCTTGCACAGGATGTAAGGGGGTGCCCAATAAACTAGCCCTCTCGGGGGCAAATCTGAATCACACCCTCATCCTATTTATGTTTTTACCACAAAAAACCCTGTCCAAGTACCTTATCTGTGAGTCACCAACAATTAAAGTTTTTATACCTTCCTTGTCAGCCCTGTCCCTGACTGTACTAACGTCCAATTCGTCTATCAAGGGACTGAACGAGTTGGTACACTTAGCTGCTGATGTCGTTGTTGACGTATCCTTGGTGTGTTTTTTCATCACCAGTTTGGTCTTCCCTGTCCTTACAACCTTCCACTCGCTTGAATTTTCGTCAGACACTGGCTTTCTTGAATTTTCGTCAGACACTGGCTTTCCCTGTCCCGCCTCCCCCTTCAATCTCGCCAGCTCTTCTTTTAATTTCAGGTTCTCCAACGTGGCCCTCTCTATTTCTTCCTTGGCCCTCTCCAATTCTTCCATGGCCCATTCCAGCTTGGCCAACAAACTCGCAGACCCCAGACCACACATAGCGCTTTCGTCTTTATTCAAGACATCTTTAGAGGCAACTGGGGACATCTTCAGAGGCACCTGGGAACAGTCACGTCAGTCCCCAGTAGGAAGGGGTGAGGTCATAGATGACACAACAATTGATCATGATTATAATATATTCATTAGTATACTACATAAAGCACAAGAACAAAATATACCATACAGAAAAATTAGGTCAAATAAGAATGAGCCAAGGTGGATGACCAGAAAACTTAAACATGACATAGGAATGAAGAAAGAAATTAAAGGGAGGGGAGGAGCAGCTCAGAAATAGGTATAATGAACTATCTAGGAATGTTAAGAAAAATGTAAGGAAAGCAAAGAGAGACTATGAAGTCAAAATAACAAGAGAATCCAAGGCGAATCCCAAGGGATTTTTCCAGGTATATAAAACAAAAGTCAAGGACAAAGTTGGGCCTTTAAAGTCAGGGAGGGGAGAAGTGATAAATGGCAGTGAAGAAATAAGCAAAGCATTGAACAACTACTTCTTATCAGTTTTCACAGAAGAAATTCGGGAGGAAATTCCAGAGATAGAACTGATATTTAGGGGAAAGGAAGAAGAGAAATTAAAGAATATCGCTATCAGAAAAGAGGATGTTCTAAAGAGGATAAATAAACTAAAGAAGACAAAATCCCCAGGGCTGGACGAAATTTTCCCTCGAGTCTTGAAAGAGTGTAGGGAACAGAGTAGTGGACCCCTTGTAAATTTATTTACAAAATCATTAGACACCAGAGTTGTGCCAGACTTGTGGAAACAGGCAAATGTAGTACCCATATTCAAAAAGGGAGACAGAGCATCAGCGTCATATTACCGGCCGATCAGTTTGACGTCAGTAGTGGGGAAATTTCTTGAATCAATTATAGCAGATAGCATCCGATCGCATCTAGAGAAAAGCAAATTAATCTACGACTCGCAACATGGGTTTACAAAGGGAAAATTTTGTCTAACAAATCTGCTGACGTTTTTTAGGAAAGTCTTCGAGGTAGTAGATAATGACGAAAATTACAATGTTATTTACTTAGACTTTAGCAAAGCATTTGACAGAGTACCGCATCAGAGGCTTCTGAGAAAAATTAAGGCTCATGGTATCGAGGGGAAAGTTTTAGATTGGATAAAATCATGGCTCACAGATAGAACGCAGAGGGTCAGCGTAGATGGTGTTAAATCTGAGTGGGGCCGTGTAACCAGTGGGGTTCCCCAGGGGTCAGAACTAGGCCCACTATTGTTCATAATCTACATAAACGATCTAGATACTGGGATCAGCAATGACATAAGCAAGTTTGCGGATACACCAAAATAGGGCGGCAGATTAATTCAGGGCAGGATGCAAATGCATTACAGGAGGATCTAAATAAACTGCAGGGGTGGTCTGAAAAATGGCAAATGAAATTCAACACCAGCAAGTGCAGCGTACTTAATATTGGAAGAACAAATACTGACAATGTATACAGCCTTAACAACATCAACCTAGAGAAGTCGACTTGTGAAAGAGACCTAGGGGTACTTGTAAGCCCGGACCTACCGCCTAGAAAACAGTGCGTTAATTTTCGAAACAAGGCAAACAGAGTATTGGGTTTTATATCTAGAAGTGTAAGTAATAAGAGTGCAGAGGTCTTATTGCAACTATATCTTGCGCTAGTCAGGCTGCACCTCGATTATGCGGTTCAGTTCTGGTGCCCTTATTATAGAATGGATATCAATTCACTAGAGTCGGTGCAGCGAAGAATGACGAAAATGATTCAGGGACTTAGAAACCTTCCATATCAGGATAGGTTAAAGAAACTTAACTTGCATTCCCTAGAAAGACGAAGAGTGCGGGGAGATATGATAGAAGTATTTAAGTGGGTGAAAGGAATCAATAAAGGGGATATAGATTAAGTTCTTATAATATCCGAGCAGGATAGGACTCGGAGCAACGGATTCAAGTTGGATAAGTTTAGGTTTAGGAGGGAGATAGGAAGAAACTGGTTCACAAATAGGGTGGTGGACGAGTGGAACAAGCTTACCAACTTTGTAGTAAGTGCTGGAACTCTGGAAAGTTTCAAAAGGAGGCTAGATAGATTCATGGATGATAGAGAGCGGTTGTAACTCTAGACAGGAGCTGCCACGCACAAGCCGACGGGCCTATTGCAGACTCCTTATTTTCTTATGTTCTTATGTCTGGTGTGCGACGAGGCAGCAGCAGAGACCTTCTCACTAACCCCCCTAGTGAGGGCGCGAACAAGCAAACGAGCAGCGGACAACCATCCCGCTCGTTACCGCCCTTACACTCTATTACCTTCTACTCTGTCAAAAGAAGAACTTTGCCACAACGATAAATAATTATAGTCACACGTCATTACAGAAAATGCTTCTCGTGAATCTGGCAGCTGACAGCGCATCAGCTGCAGACTCTGCTTGTGTAAACATAAACAGGAGTCGGACAGGACTAGATGTGAGCACGCTGCCATCTTCTTTGGTAATTGGGCTGTATTAACAGTATTATGCCTGTGTAATCCCTTTGTTTAGGACTGTGTTAACGGGACAACATAGTGGCAGCATGACTGATTCGCCTTCTACACCCAAAAAAAATAAGACGTTGCCGCGGGGAGCTAGATAAAGAAGAAAAGGAAACTCCCAGGACACAAAAGCTTAGAGATGTATGGCTTCAGGTACGACCCGCAACCTATTTTAAACATATTTAAGTGAAATATTTTGTTTGTTCAATTTTATATTTTTCTTACGTTTCATTTAGAGTCCATTATGCTTCACCAGTCTTCGGGTATCAATAACTGTTTTGCAGATATATTATCATAGAATTGAATTGAATTGAAACAGTTTATTTAGCCAGAAAAACACAGATACAGAGTGGATAATAATAACAATATTAACATGGCTGAGCCAGTTGAGAACCTGAGCTCTCTTTTAGGAAGGAAATGTAACATAGGCTAATGTATTTCAGGATGCCGAATTCAAACCATGTGATGTCAAGTTCACTGCTGGCCATAGTGAAATAAAGAGGCATAGTGAAAGCCCAGTGCACAAGAAAAGAATATTGAGTTTTAGTAAGCAGCAGTCTCTTAGTAGCTGGATCCGTCCTAGTACAAGTATCTCGAAGACAGATGAACTGGACAAGAATGTTAAATTTTCTGAGATCAAATTGGCTTCACTTTTCTGTGAACATAACATTTCCATGAAATCAATTGACCACTTATCAGAGATTTTAAAAGAGATATTTCCAGATTTGGAAATTGCTAAGAATGTCAACCTGCACAGAACCAAATGTACTAATATTGTAACAAATGTATTTGGGAAGACAGAAACAAATAGCCTCAGTTCTGAGTTGAAGAACATCAAGTTTTCACTTCTCATAAACGAAGGGACAGATATTGCTCAGACAAATCTAATTGCATGTGTTGTCAAATATTTTTCTGATGTCCAAAATGATGTTGTTACTCAGTTGCTGGAAGTTATTTCACATGATGCACGAGATTGTTCCTCAGATTCAGTTGCAAATACAGTCAGAAAATGCTTTGAGGAGAAAGACATTCCCCTACACGATATGATAGGAATGGCTGCTGATAAAGCTAGTGTCATGGTAAGAGAACATAATTCTGTAATGACAAAATTAAGACAGGAAGCTGATAGAAGTTTCACACTGTTGAGGTGTATTTGTCATTGTATGCACATTGCTGCAAGTAAAGCAGCACTCAAGCTACCTACCAGTGTGGAAACTTTCATTAGGAATATTTCCAGCTATTTTGGGCATAGCTCAAAACGGCGGGCACAGCTTGTAGAATTACAGACATTCATGAATGCTGAAAAGCAACACATTCTGAGACCATCTAATACACAGTGGCTTGTCATGCAGCATTGCATATCTCGCATTCTTGATCAGTGGGAAGTATTAAAATTGCTGTTCTTTCAGGCACAAATTGAGGATAGAAATCATTCAGCTGAACACATAATGCATGAATTTAACAACCCCTTCACAAAGGCATAGTTAGAATTAGTGAGGTTTGTTCCGGGATACTTCAATTCACTCAATGCTCTCTTTCAGAGCAAAAATAATCTGGTTGGTGTACTACAGAAAGAGAGCCAAAGAACTGCTAGACTTCTTAGTCAGAACTTCATAAAGCCACAATATTTGTGTGATGTATCCAAGATTGAGCCCTTAAATTTGGATCACCTTCTACCTCTATCTGAAAGCCACCTAGGGAAAAAGTGTGAAGATCTACTTGAACAAGAAAACCTTAAAGCTTGTGATATCACTGAGTCCAAAACTAGATGTTTGTCTTTTTATCAGACAGCTTTTCAGGAGATAAGGAAAAGGTTTCCATTAGATGATCTTTTCTTTCAAGAAGTAGAGTTTATTCAACGATCAGTTGCACTTGATTTGCAAAGTAGAAGCAAAATTCCCTCTCTTAGTCTCCTTAAAGACAAATATCATCCTTTGTTAGATCAAGATGGTGATGTTGATGAGGAATGGAGAAGGTTGCCCCTTTACTTTAATGAGGAGGAAAGTAGAGAGCTAAAGAAGAAAACAAACACTGAGTTTTGGGTTTTCTTATCTGATGTGAAGAATGATGATGAACCAGTGTTCAAAAACTTGGTATGTTTGGTTAAATTGGTTCTTACTCTACCCCACTCCAATGCTGAGACTGAAAGAATTTTGTCTATGCTAACAGATACTAAAACAAAGAAAATAAATAAAATGGGGCTAGAACTACTGAATGCTATTCGTTTAACACAGTCTAGCATGATAGCAAGGGAAGAAGATTGTAGAAGTAAGAAAATTAAACCTGAACACTATAATCTACATATTGTATTGTATATACTGTATGTATTCATTCAAGAATGTAAAAAATCAACAGAATAATTTGTTAAGATTGGGTTGAGAAGAAGATTTCCTGTTTTTTGCTGAAAATTATATAATTACTTTTTTAAATAAGTTATATTTTAATTTAAGAATTATTATTTATTTTTGAATAGAAGCTTGATTTTAATTTAGGGAGGCCCAATAACTGCAGTACATAATTATTATTGTTTGAAGGAAAATAATGTGTAGGTCTAGTCATGCACAAAATAAGAATAACAACATTTTTGAGGTTATTGCAATGTTATTCATATATATATTTTCATAGTGAGCCGTAGGGTAATGAAGGGGAATGTAGGGTAATTTCAGTGTCTGTGTAGGGCGCAGAGGTCTTGAAGGGTTGGCAACACTGGTTGGTGGGAGGGTAGGCGCGGTGACCTGCCGTCCAGGAAGGATGCAACGGGTTATGTGCCCTCCACCGCGAGTGTACAACGAACTTCTAAACGGAACTGTACATACCTGGAGCTGGCGGACGGCCGCCCCACAGGGGTCACAGCTCAAGGTTGAAGAATCCACAAGTCCAGAAAGCACTGAGGGCAAACTTTTTCCGCGTGAGAATTGTGAACTCTAAGAACAATCTACCAGAGTTGTGACGGCACCTAGTGTGAGCTCTTTCAAGGCCAGACTTGACCAACATTGAAGCAGTTTCCGATATATTCAGGAGCCAGTTCATGACCACTTGCCAACAGTGTGTAACAAAGACGTGGCTGACCGCCCAAGCGGTTATCGAGCCGATCAGTGGCGAAGAGGATAAAAGTAAAAAAGTAAAGCTATGCGCCTATTCATCAATGCGGGTGTCGATCGTGGTACATTCAGTTTATCAACTCTACCTTCAGCACTACGCCACCATACCCATATTGAGGTACATAAGATAGATGAGGTGATAAGCAAGACGGCAGACAAAAAATTCCATCACCATATACCTTAAAGGAATTCAAAGGCCCTCTCCATCATGCGCTTTACCAGTCAGAGTGGGCTGTTAGGATTAGTAAGCGTGAATACGGGAGGCCACCTTGGTATATACAGTATATGTACGTCATTTAATTCACCTACTATATATTTATCCGACGAATTAAGAGATGGTTTCATGCTGATAGTTTTTATAGCCGAAAACTCGACATTACTATGCAGCACCAGAAGAGTTAAGGAAATTATAGATCATCAGAAATACAACACAATACAACAGTGGATCTAAGGAATTCCAAGTCCTTCAGTAGAATTGTGTTTTTAATAATAACGTGCTTGCCACACCGAACAAGAACCTATTGTCTGTGAATCTGGTGATGAGCAAATCGCTGGCTGCCTGGCGTGCGTGACCATCCTCACCCTCCACTTTATACACTTGAGTATAAACCTGTACGTGCTAACGCCTGTAAATAAGAACAAAATAACACACTCGGTAACATAGATCATCCTCACTTATAACTTAGTTACAAGTACAAAATTACAAAATCTTATGCTAGTACGTACAGTGTACGTACATAAACAATTGCAGGAAAAATTAATAGGCATCATCGTGTAATCAACATAATAATAAACCTATATACATTTTTTTTTCGGAAATACGTTTCATTATTCTGGAGGTGTATTTCGGAAACATACATAAGGATATGACTCCATGTCAATACCCCATAGTTTCTTCGGAGTTATAACACATGCAGTTGGGGTTGGAATGTGATCAAATTTACGGAGTATAAATGAAATACCCAGCGTTGCTAGTATAATTTATTTACATTCATGTACACTCTAACATGGGTTTTACAGTAAATGTTCAAAGTTCTGGCCCTCTTCCTAAGTGCAGGCTTTAGCCTGTCGCAAAAGTGATTGTCGTACACGCTCGAAGACCAGGGTGTGGCGCATGCTTGTCTTGCATTCGGAGCAACAATTCCTCACGAGTCGGAACCTCTGTAGCATACGCTTTGCTTTCAATGTGACCCCACAAGTAGAAGTCAAGGGAATTTAGGTCAAGTGATCGAGGTGGCCACGGAACAATACGGCCACGCCCAAGCCACCTGCCAGGATACCCAACATTTAGGAATTCCGTTGTTACTCGAGCAAAATGAGGTGCGGCGCCATTCTGCCTGTATCACAGTTGTTGACGTATCCTGATGGGCACATCCTCAAGCATCACTGGCAACGTATCCTCAAGAAAATGTGTGTATACTTCACCTGACAGTCGCTGGGGTAGCAGATACGGGCCAATAAGGTGGTCACCAATATTGCCGACCCAAACACTAATTGCGAATCGTACTTGATGAGATGCACTGCGTGTCACTGTAGTAGATTGTTCACAAACCCACTCGGCTGCTAACACTTAATTTAAATGGGGCTTGATATTTTATGTTTTATGTCCAAAGACTTGTTACTGTCCTCCTCTACCCAATTTTGTTGCATAATTCCGAAATTATGGGATAGACACTATACTATAGTCATGCAGTCATTTATCCTCATGTATGTCTCAGGAATACCACCCCCCTCCCCACCTACGAATTATGAAACGTATTCCTCAAACACCCTTAGTTATCATAAAACTAAGTCAGTTATATAATTATACGAGTACGTGTATAGTTAACCAAACCAGTCGTTGTTATATTATTATTGCACTTCAACAAGGAAGATCTTTTAAGCTTGTAACAAGGTTAGTGCAGGTAATGTACACTAGTCCAATAACAATAAAAAATTAAGAAAGATAGAACTTTGTATAAAGTAACCAGTAAATATTTGCAAAATTTAAAAAAAATAAACTGAAACTTTGTTACTGTTTTCTACCAATCAGCCAACGGTCCAGGCTCCACTGTGTAGAATTTAACACTGACACTGGGTGGGCATAATGTATTATTGCAGGAAACAAAAAACTTAGCTAGGGTGTTGTCTGGTGTTACCTGTAGGGATGAAGTACTATTATCCAACCTCAAGCAATGTATCAAGGTATTATCATGGCTGAGGGTTGGCGACCATGACCCACCACCCAAAATGTAACCGAACCTATGTCATGTATGGCAGTGAAGAGTGACATTACCCCACATGAATCTGACCTATATATATATATATATATATATATATATATACATATATATATATATATATATATATATATATATATATACTGTCAATGAATATGATGCATCTTTGTGTACGAACCTCTGTCCTGCATGGCAGTGAACAGTGACATTACCCCACATGAATCTGACCTCTATACATATATATAGCTGTTAATGAATATGATGTATTTCTTTGTGTATGAACCTCTGTCCTGCGTGGCAGTGAGAAGTGATACCACCCTCAGTGTCAAGACCTGACTGAATTACTCAGAATAGGCAAACTGTACTACAAGCTTTGCCAATAAAATTGTTAAACTAAAAAAAAAAAACGGGATTTGTTTACCAATCCTGTCAGATGTTGCATCTCTCCGTGGACAACAACATATAATATCCTTCATCCATCCCAGTCTTGACCTTCCCCTGGCCCTCCTACCCTCAAATTTATCCATTAATGTTTCTACCATTATCCCCTTATCTCTAATCTAACTTGAAAGTTAAAAAGGGTTCCAGAGGCATGACTGTCCGTTAGGGACAATGTGTATACAACATACTATAAAGTTAGATACCCATTCACTGCTAGGGAGATGAGAGTGCCCTGGTTTCGAACCAGTGAACCCTAGGACAAGAAGCACTATTCACTAAGCCATCGCACACCTTAATTCAACTTGCCGTATATTAAATGTCAATGTCATGGAATTTGATTTAACCTATCTTAACCTTTGATAAATCTCCGTTGTAGATCTTAATATAAGCTAAACGTCCATTACGATCCCTTCTCATGATTTGGTATACCACTGACTTCACCACCATCACTAGCAGCCTAGTCTAAAAAGGCATAACTGTGGCGCTCAAATAGTGTTTCATCTGCGTCAGTAATCCTGCTCATCCATGTTCTGTATACATATACCAGTAATGGCTGCCTGACAAACAAACTAACAGATTTTTTTTACCATTGACGAAGCTCTTAAAGTCTTAGCAAAAACACTTTACCTGCACCTGTATAATAGAATATATCTAGTCATACACTTACTGTACATTCAATGGTGGGCTAATCGCATAATAATTAACTTATCTCTGATTACACGACGAAGAATAAAGATTCCAAAGTCAATAACCTCGACATTTTCATCACCTTACACTCTGGTCTTTGGCTAGAGATGGTATGCCAGCACGAGCTACACGCAATAATGTTAAAAGTATACCATGACTATAATCGCTAAACTTTGTCTTCAGAAAACAACCAATCTAACCTAACTTGACCTAAAATTATCAAATCGAACTTAACCTAAACAAACTAAACCAGCCTAACCAGACTAAACTTAATCTAAACAAACCAAACCAGCCTAACCTAACCTAACTTAACCAGACGAATGAAATTTGAGTTCAACTGTTGTATCTTAAAACTGAACGAAACGTGTATATAATAATAATAATAATAATAATAATAATAATAATAATAATAAACTAATTGGCGGGGCTCATCACTACACCTCATACAGTACGTACAATACAGACGGTGATGAAGACTACAAGGAGGCAGCTGGACGGTAATGTGAAAGACTTCATTCACCAGTGACCACAAGACCACTTCTGAAGCTGACACGATGAACTGAGTGTAGTTATCAGTTATCTGCGAGGTCTGGGGCGAAAGATAACACCAACATCACCTCTGTTATCACCAACTGTACTAACACGTGAGACCATGAGTTTTACGTCAACAAGGATGGATTAGGAATTATTTAGGTAAAAAAATTATACCTAACATCACTAGGGGATATTTCACAGCGCTCGTCCACCTAAACTAGCGATTTTAGAGTTTTGTATTGGAAAACAATTTTTTTTTTCGAGAAACCATTTTCCACTTAGTTGTGATTTATGATTTGTATTGTTTTGTTTTTTATCTGATTTATATTCCGAATAAAATCGTTCGTCAGCCACGGCACATGCTAACTGGTACAGTATTGTTAAGTAGATTTACCCATTGCTTATACTGTATGACGAAATCAGAGAACAACCAACTGTGATCTACGTACGTTCTGCACCAGCTGACAACATCCTCAGGCGGCTGTCTGACTGCTGTGTTAAAGCCATTGATAAAAACCATGAACCAACAAATTTAACCTAAGTTACCTAACCTAACCCAGCCGAACAATCTTACAATATCCTTATAAGTCAGATCAGGTTAAATATTTGGTACTGGGGATGTGACTGATTCCTTTTACTTGTTTTAAAGGGAAATCTACTTGGAAGAAAGGTATACCCAAGAAATATTATAGTATCTGTGTGTGTGTGTGTGTGTGAGGGGGTTGAAACACGTGTTTGAATGGCGTGTCGTGTATAGCTGGTATTCTTTATGTGATCTTATCTCTGCGGGTCAAAGTATGGAGCCAATTGAGCACATTTTACGCCTAATGTTATATCAACGTTGACCTTTCCTAACCTCGAATATGATGTTCAGTGTAGCAGTACCACCAGTTATAAGGTCCGTTGGCCTAAATGATGATTTAAACTGCCCTACATTACATACATACATACATACACTGTACATACATACATACATACCTACATACATACATACATACGTACATACAGTTTATAATTTGTGCATTTGTTTACTTGTTTGAATGTACAAATTCATAGGTCAATGCAAAGTGTGTGTGTGTGTGTGTGTGTGTGTGTGGTCAAAAACAATATATGGCCCAACTACTCATGGTGTGGCCCCCTCCGCTCATCCTACGGTAACTCTCTAATTAAAGACGAAGGCATCCGACAGCGCTGGAAATAGCACTAACATTCGCTGTTCAACTGAAACCCCGATGTGGATGTCCTGACTACCCAGTAGGTCCTTCAGCACCCAGAGCTGACCCACCTCAGCTATCCTCCATTCCTGGATGAGGTAGCTACTGCTATCAAGCAGATGAAAAAGTTTAAAATAACAAAACTACAGGGCCTGGTGGAATCCCAGCCGAGGTGTATAAAGCAAGAAGACCTCTGCTTACCAGCCGTCTCCACTCACTCCTGGAAAATATATGGGAAAAGGAGACCGGTCAGACTGTGGTGTGGCAACTACCGCGGGTCTCGCTGCTGTCCGTAGCTGGCAAGATTATCTCCCCGGTCCTCCTAATCAGACTTCTTCTCCTGGGGAAGAAAACTTCCTCCCAGAATCTCAATGTGGCTTTAGACCACCACATGGCACCACTGACATGATCTTTGCTGCCCGCCAGAAACAGGAAAAGTTCAGAAAACAGAGTCCTGACCTGTACATAGCTTTCATCGACCGAACCAAGGCCTTCAACTCTATCAACAGAGAAACCCTTTGATGGACTCTCGGCCATTTTGGCTGCCCACCAAAATTCATCGACATTGTGAGGCAATTCCACGATGGCATGAACAACAGTGCCCTACACAATGGCTTCCAGTCAGAGTTCTTCCCCATCCTAACGGGGGTAAAACAAGAATGTGCACTCGGACCAACTCTTTCTTTCATTTTCTTGTCTGTCTTCCTTACTCGTGCCAATGCCAATTTAGCCGGCGGGGTGGACATCCCGTACTGGATGAAGGGAATTTTCAAAATGAGACGACTCTAGGCAGGAATAGGCCACTTCCATCACTGAACTTCACTATGCAGACGACCTCACCCTCTTTGCTCACACTGAACGTCGGCGACCTACATGAGATCCTGTACACCTACACAGACTTGTATGGACACTTCGTCCTTGAGGTGAATGCACGTAAGACTCAGATTATCTTTCAACGTGCCCTTGATTCAACCACACCTCCATCATCCATCCAGCTTAACTGCACTAGTGTTACCCACTTTAGGTATCTTGGCTCCCACCTGTCCACCACCGCGAACATCGATGATGAGATTCAACATCGGATCAGATTTGCATCTCAAGCCTTTGGCAGACTCCGTACCCGTGTCTTCAGCTGTAGGGAGCTGAAATTATCGACAAAGTTGCACGTGTATCGCTCAGTGGTCCTGCCCACCCTGCTGTGTGGCAGCGAGACATGGGTTACATACAGGAGGCACCTCAAGGTACTTGAAAACTTTCACCAACATAGTCAATGTTCCATCCTTCGAGTTTGCTGGGAAGACAAGAGAACAAATGCTAGTATTCTCACTGACACCAACTGTAAGAGCATTGAGGGCACCATTATTCATGAGCAAATATGTAACGCTGGTTGGCAACAGAAAAGGTATAAGGATAATCTTAAGACAAATCTGAAAAAGTGCTAATTCGTCCCCCTCACCTCGGAGACGATCACTCCACACCTTAATGCTTGGAGGAGCACCACGGGATAAAGATATGGTGTCAATACTTTCGAGTTAGTCCGACTGCATACCGAAGCAAAAAAGCGTCAGCATCAGAAAGATGCTGCAGCTGCCCCTCCCACATTAGATGTAAACCTCCACACCTGCAGATCCACAATGAAAACGTGGATAAGATAAATCTTGATAAAATCACACGGGAAAAGGGAAACAACGGAGCACCGTTGTTTCCCTTTTCCCGTGTGATTTTATCAAGATATATATATATATATATATATATATATTACCTCACTAGTCGGGAATCGAACCTTGGACCTCTGAGTGTGAACATGGGTCGCTTCCACGGTGCCACAAAAACAACAAAAGCAATTTTAGGTATTGTTTTATTTCATATTTCATACAAAGTCTGTTCTTTCGTCTTATATGGAAGTCCGCGTGAATATGAACTGTTGATATAATTATATAAGGGTGTTTGTAAAGTCCTGGTGAAGTTTAAAATATTTATAACTTCGGTTCTATTAGAGATAAAAACAATCTGTAAAATGCATTGGAGAGGTAATTTATTCAGGCTTATTTGTGACCAAAGAAATTTATTTATTGCAATTTTTCTTCTGCTTTTGCAGATAATCTTCCCCACCACTGTACCGAATGGCTTCAACAGAAGAGAAGGTGAATTGAGTCCTCTCGTTAGCTGAGTTAAAGTCTGTAACAGCTGTTAGAAGAAAATTTACTACCAATTACAAGAAGGAGGCACCGCACAGAAATTCAATTACAAGATGGATGAAGAAGTTTAAAGCGACTGGTTCCGTTAATGACAAGCCGCGAACGGGAAGACAGGGAGTAAACGAGGAGACTATGTCTGTAGACCAAGCTTTTCTGAATAGTCCACGAAAATCACGAAGACGGGCTTCTCTGGAACTAGATGTTCCTAAAACAACAGTGAACAAAATTCTCAAAGTGAAATTGCATAAGCAACCTTACAAGATTGAAGTCCATCAAATGTCGTTGAGAGAGCACTACTGTACCATGCAAGATGAGCTTTCTGTCACAATTTTAATGACGAAGTTGACAATTTAATTTTTAGTGATGAAGCAACGTTTCACATTAGTGGTAAGGTCAACCGAAATAATTGCCGTATTTAGGGGTCAGAGAAACCACAAAAAGTTTGGGAAAATGAAAGGGATTCCCCTAAGGTCAACGTCTGGTGTGCACTAGAAAAAACACACATACATGTAATTAGCCCATTATTTTTTTGGAGGAACAGTTGTTAACGACGAGAGTTATTTGGAAATGCGAGAGAATTACTTTATGCTTCAACTGAGGCAATTAGGAATTAAAGCCACTACAGTTGTTCAGCAAGAGGGCGCACCTTGCCACTTGGCTCCTTGTGTTCGACAGTTTACCGGATAGATGGATGGGAAGAGGTGGGCCATTCGCTTGGCCAGCTCGCTCACCGGATTTGTCCCCATTAGACTTTTTCCTATGGGGACATGTTAAAACTGTATTTTAATCATCAAAACCTCGTTCTTTAGATGATCTTCGTGCTAGGATAACTAATGTGATCAATGCCATGACTGAAACACAACTGCAGAACGTTTTTGTGGAACTTCAAAATCGTACTAAACTTTGTATCCGTAATGATGGTGTGTGTGTGTTGTGGTTGTGGTTGACCTGACTTATATATGTGTGTATGTGTGTGTTTACAGAGTCCCCATTATGTTTAGATTTACAGACCCACTTAATGTTTGTGTTTACGTAATTAATACCTAAGCACGAGTGTGTGTGTGTGTGTGTGTGTGTGTGTGTGTGTGTGTGTGTAATAATAATAATAATAATAATAATAATAATAATAATAATAATGATAATAATAATAATAATAATAATAATGATAATAATAATAATAATAATAATAATAATGATAATAATAATAATAATAAACGGTTTATTAATAGAGTTGCAGCCGGTGGCTGAAAATATACAAACTTACATTTGATTTAGACATAATGATATGCGTTGAATACATTTACAGGGCTGTACCGTACATAAATCAGGAGTTGTTTACTATTTTAACAATAGATGGGATGGCGCTATTCTTATATCTATCAGAGCGGGCTCTTATGGGCTGAATTTTGTTGTAGTGGCTGACTGCGCGAGGTGGGCGGGGAACTGGAGGTGTGTGTGTGTGTGTGTGTGTGTAATAATAATAAATAATGATAATAATTAACGGTTTATTGAAAAAGTTCTGCAGCCCGAAGGCTAAAAATATACATTGGACATAAATGACTTATTACATACATTGATGGTATAACAAAAGCCTTCATTAGAGAAAGGTAAAGGAACATACAGATCAATGTTTCCAGTTGGGTCACGTAGATCATGTACGCTGAGATGTTGAACAGCAGACACTTAGTGTAGTAACTCCCTCACAGTTGGTGTTATGAGGGGCATCACGTGGTGTAGTAGTTCCCTCACAGATGGTGTTATGAGGGGCATCACGTGGTGTAGTAGTTCCCTCACAGATTGTGTTATGAGGGACTTGACGTGGTGTAGTGATTCCCTCACAGATGGTGTTATGAGGGACTTGACGTGGTGTAGTAATTCCCTCACAGTTGGTGTTATGAAGAACCTGACGTGGTGTAGTAACTCCCTCACAGATGGTGTTATAAGGGGCATCACGTGGTGTAGTGATTCCCTCACAGACGGTGTTATGAGGGACCTGACGTGGTGTAGTAATTCCCTCACAGATGGTGTCATGAGGGGCCTGACGTGGTGTAGTGATTTCCTCACAGATGGTGTTATGAGGGGCCTGACGTGGTGTAGTGATTCCCTCACAGATGGTGTTATGAAGAACCTGACGTGGTGTAGTAATTCCCTCACAGATGGTGTCATGAGGGGCCTGACGTGGTGTAGTGATTTCCTCACAGATGGTGTTATGAGGGGCCTGACGTGGTGTAGTGATTCCCTCACAGATGGTGTTATGAGGGGCCTGACGTGGTGTAGTGATTCTCTCACAGATGGTGTTATGAGAGGCCTGACGTGGTGTAGTGATTCCCTCACAGATGGTGTTATGAGGGACCTGACGTGGTGTAGTGATTCCCTCACAGATGGTGTCATGAGGGACCTGACGTGGTGTAGTGATTCCCTCACAGATGGTGTCATGAGGGACTTGACGTGGTGTAGTGATTCCCTCACAGATGGTGTCATGAGGGTCTAGACGTGGTGTAGTAATTCCCTCACAGATGGTGTCATGAGGGACTGGACGTGGTGTAATGATTCCCTCACAGATGGTGTTATGAGGGGCCTCACATGATGCTGTAGGAACTCATTCATTACGTGATGTCGCAGCATCATAGCGACACCACGTGCTCTGGTGTCACAGGGCCTCATTCACTCAAGTGAGTGTGTGTGTGTGTGTGTGTGTGTGTGTGTGTGTGTGTGTGTGTGTGTGTGTGTGTGTGTGTGTGTAGAGAGAGATTTAACACCGGATCACATGTGCATCTCAAGCCTGAGGCAGACTCCGAAACCGTGTCTTCAGCTGTAGGGAGCTAAAATCATCTACACAGTTGCACTTATTTCGAGCAGCGGTCCTCACCACCCTGTCCATAAAGTTAAGCAGAAAACCAAGAAATTCAAGACGTGGGTTGGGTCAAACGATGACCAGGACAGGAGGATTATATGCAAGAGCCAGAAACCAAGCAAAGATAGAATGTAGAGGGGCTGAGAAAGAGCTCCAGAGTCTGGTTGCAAGCGAGGTCAAGTTAAACCCAAAGGCGTTTTACCGCTACGCAAAGTCAAAATTAATAATGCGAGTAGAGTATCAGACCTGAGGCTTGAACAGTTTCTTTTCCTCGGTGTTCACAAGAGAGAATGCGAACAATCTTCCTGCAATTGAGGACAAACAGTTCGACACAGCACTGACCCACATTGTGTTCATAGAAGAGGTTATAATAAATAAATTGTCCAAAAGAGTCCCGGCCTTGACATGGTGCATCCCAGAGTGCTAAGATATTTATGCAGTGAGCTTGCTGAGCCCCTGATGATCCTGTTCTGCAAATGCCTAGATGAGCATAAGATCCCCAGTGATTGGAAAATGGCTTATGTGAGTCTGATCTTCCAGAAGGACGATCGTTATTCCACGAATAATTATAGACCAGTGAGCCTGACCAGCATAATATGTAAAGTACTCGAGAGTATTATAAGAGATGCCATGATGGAACATCTACTACGAAACAACCTTGTAAAGGATTGCCAACACTGTTTTATGCCGGGGTGCTCCTGCTTAACACGATGAGTCAAGGTACTGGATGTTTGGACCCAAATTCTAGGACAGGGTGGCAATATCGATAATATATACCTAGAATTGGCCAAGGCTTTCGACAGCGTACCTCATGAAAGGCTGAAAATTAAACTGGAAGGGTACGGGGTTCGGGGAAATGACCTAGCATGGATCGGGGACTTTCCCCAGGGTCGCAAACAGTATGTGGTAATTAATGGCGTGAAATCGCAATGTGCATTGCCCGTGACAAGCAGGTTGCCACAGGGCAGTGTATTGGGCCTGTTGTTGTTGTTTGCTTCATAAATGACATGCCTGACGCTGTACATTCCTCCATACAAATGTTTGCGGATGATGCCAAGTTATTAAGGGAAATTAAGAACCAAGCGGACTGTGAAGAGCTGCAGAAGGATCTCTGTGAGCTCCAAGAATGGTCGAAGAAATGGCTGCTAAAATTCAATGCCACGAAGTGTAAGAGGATGCTCCTGGGACATACCAATGGTAAGGACGTGTATCATATGTCCCAACGGGACGAGAAAATTGCATTAATTGAGACTGAATGTGAAAAGGACCTGGACGTATATGTTGACGATGAGCTGAAGTTCTCGGGCCATTGTGGGAAGAAGGTAAACCAAGCAACTAAATTATTA
Organism: Homarus gammarus; assembly: GCA_958450375.1. Classification (NCBI taxonomy): domain Eukaryota; kingdom Metazoa; phylum Arthropoda; class Malacostraca; order Decapoda; family Nephropidae; genus Homarus; species Homarus gammarus. The sequence continues at coordinate 1,750,792 of CAUDMG010001614.1, read as the reverse complement.
GGTCTTATAATAAAGTCGTTCTTCCCCGTCTGGAGTACTGTCACCTTGTCTGGTCCCCGAAATATATGCTAGGGACTGTCATTTGATTGAAAATGTCCAAAGCAGGGCCACCAGACTGGTGCCTACACTTCGGCATCTCAGCTACCCTGAGAGATTAAAGCACCTATAATTGCCTAGTTTATACTACAGACGGGCAAGAGGGGACCGAATCGAGGTGTATAAACATCTCAGAGGGCATTACTTAGTCGAATGTTCTTACCTGAAGCTGGCGGACGCTCTTCCCACAAAGGGTTGCAGCTAAAGGTTGAAGAAGCCCCAATTCCAGAAAACTGTGAGGGCAAACTTTTTGGGAGTGGGAGTTGTGAACTCGTGGAAAAACCTGCTAGAGCGTGTTGTGACGGCACCGAGTGTGAGCTCTTTTAAGACCAGACTCGACCAGCCCTGTAGCAGGTTCAGATACATTCAGGAGCCGGTGCATGCCCAGTACTTACCAACAGTGCGTAACAGACGTGACCGATCGCCCAAGTGGCCAACGAGCCGATCAGTGGTGTAGAGGATAAAGGTAAAAAAAGTATATAAAATTATATGTCAACAAGACAAGGGTCATATACAGGCGGCACCTCAAGGAACTTAAAAACTTAGTCTACGTTCCATCCTCTGAGTTCGTTGGGAAGACAAGAGAACAAATGCCAGTATTTTCATTGACACAAACTGCAGGAGCATCGAGGGTACCATTATCCATGAACAACTACAAAACGTTGGACTGGTCAATGGTCAAGTTACCCACATGAACGACAGTAGTCTACCAAAGCAGCTACTTTACAGTCACCTAACGATTGGTAAACGCAACACGGGCGGGCAAAGGAAAAGGTATTCGGATAGTCTTAAGACAAACCAGAAAAAAAGGCCAAATCAACCCAAGCACCAAGAAGACGATCACTCCACACGAGAAGGTGGCAATACTTTCGAATTAACCCAACTCCAAACCGAGGCACACAAGTGCCAATGCCGGAAAGAAGTTGCCGCCCCTCCCTCCCTCACAACATGTACCCCTTCCTTTTCCTTTTATCATCTTCACCACTGATCGTCTCGTTAGCCGCTTGGGCGATCGGTCACGTCTCTGATTACTTTTCCTTTTCTATTATCCTCTTCACCAAAAGATCGGCTCGCTAGCCGCCCGGGCGATCGGTCACGTCTCTGTCACGCACTGATGGCAAGTACTGGGCATGCACCGGCTCCTGAATGTACCTGAACCCGCTCCAGTGTTGGTCAAGTCTTGTCTTGAAAGAGCTCACACTCGGTGTCGTCACAACACTTTATGGTAGAATGTCCCAAGAGTTCACAACTCTCACTCCGAAAAAGTTTGCCCTCACAGTTTTCTGACCTTGCTGCTTCTTCAATCTTGAGCTGTGACCCCTTGTGGGGCGAGCGTCCGCCAGCTCCAAGTAAGGACACTCAACTGAGTAGTGCCCCTTGAGATGCTTAAACACCTCAATTAGGTCACCCCTTGCCCGTCTCTAGGATAAGCTAGGCAAGTTCAGGCGCTCCAATCTCTCAGGGTAGCTGAGGTGCCGAAGTGCAGGCACCAGTCTGGTGGCCCTCCTTTGAACATTTTCAACCAACTGACAGTCCCTAGCATATCTCGGGGACCAGACGGGGTGACAGTACTCCAAATGGGGAAGCACTTCACTCTTCAAGATCGTTACGAGGGAAGGACCGTCTAAATATCTGAACGACCTTCTTATGAGACCCAATTATTTATTTGCCTGATTTACCTTCTTCTTGCAATGGCCCGAGAACTTCAGCTCATTGTCAACATACACACCTAGGTCCTTCTCACACACAGTCTCAACTAGTGCAGTTTCTTCATCCCGTTGGGACATACAGTATGATACGCTTCCTTACCTTTGGTACGCCCCAGGTGCATCCTCTTACACTACGTGGCATTGAATTTCAGCAGCCATTTCTTCGACCATTCCTGGAGCCCACAGAGGTCCTTCTGCAGATCTTCACAGTCCGCTTGGTTCTTGATTTCCCGAAATAACTTGGCGTCATCGGCAAACATTTGTATGGAGGAGTGTACAACGTCAGGCATGTCATTTATGAAACAAACAAACAACAGCGGGCCCAATACACTGCCCTGTGGTACCCCACTTGTGATAGGTACGGATGACGATTTCGCGTCATTAATCACCACACATTGCTTGCGGTCATGTACAAAGTCTTGTATCCACGCTACGGCATTTCACCGAATTCCGTACCCTTCCAGTTTCATTTTCAGCCTTTCGTGGGGTACACTGTCGTAAGCCTTGGCAAAATCTCGGTAAATATTGTCGATATTACCACCCCGTTCCAGATTATGGGTCCAAATATCCAATACCTTGAGCAATTGTGTTAAGCAGGAGCGCCCCGGTATAAAACCGTGTTGGCAGTCCTTTACAAGGTTGTTTCGTAATAGATGTTCCATTGCGGAATTTCTGATAATACTCTCAAGTACTTTACATATTATGCTGGTCAGGCTCACCGGTCTATAGTTGTTCGTGGAGTGCCTATCGCCCTTCTTGAAGATAGGACTCACATAAGCCACTTTCCATTCACTGGGGACCTTTCGTTCATCCAGGCATTTACAAAACAGGATCTTCAGGGGCGCTGCAAGCTCGTTGCACAACTCTCTTAGCACTCTAGGATGCACCATGTCAGGGCCGGGACTCTAATGGACCTTTAGCTTGGACGGTTTATTTCTAATACCCTCTTCTGTGAACACAGTGTGGGTCAGTGCTGTGTCGAACCGTCTGTCCTCAAACGCAGGAAGGTTAATTGCATCCTCTCTTGTGAACACCGAGGAAAAGAAGCTGTTCAATGCCTCGGCTTTATTCTGGTCAGAATCTGCGTAACTACCATCTTCAAGCCTCAGGTCTGATACTCCTACTCGCGTTTTTAATTTCGACTTTGCATAGCGGTAAAACGCCTTTGGGTTTGACTTGACCTCGCTTACAACCAGCCTCTGGAACTCCTTTTCAGCCCTTCTACCCTCTATCTTTGCTTGGTTTCTGGCTCTTGCAGACATCCTCCTGTCCTGCTCATCGTTTGACCCAACCCACGTCTTGAATTTTTGGGTTTTCTTCTTAACTCTGTCGACCGCCGCGTGGTTCATGTGTAGGGATCCCCTCGTATTCCTAGAAGCACTGGGTTTGGTCTTGGGTATATATTTATCGATCAAATGGGTCACTTTACTAGTTATGTTATTCAGCGTAGTGTCTGCGTTCTTGTGCCTGAATGAGTCAGGCCAGTTGATACCTCTCATCTCTTCCCTCATCCCGTTGTAATTGCCCTTGTAATATTTGCACCTCGGCCTGGCCTTATCCTGAACTAGGTAGCAGTTAAATCTGAATGACAACAATAAATGGTGACTGGTGCCAACTGGGGCAAGGTGTTCCAGTTTGGCCACCATACCCTCCTCGTATGTTATGATGAGGTCAAGTGGCTTGGGTGTTTGCTCCCCTCTGTAATGTGTCGGGTCTCTCACATGTTGGAACAGAAAATTATCTCTCAGAGTTTCTACAAAAAGAGTAGCAGGGTTATTCAAGTCATTCGGGGTGGACTCATTTCTCCAGTCGATGTCGCCATAGTTAAAGTCCCCCATGATAAGGAGGTGGCTAGGGTTGAGCATCGCCGCGTTGTCTATTATGGCTCTCAAGTTCCTTTGATTTAGTGGGCCACAGTTTGGGGATCTGTAGATACACCCGACGATAAGTAAGTCCCCTCCCTTTAATTTAATTTTACACCATTTGGACTCTTCAAAAGCATCCTCTCCCTGTACCCTCGCCTGGCAGGCTCTAAGGTCTTGCCTAGCATAGATAACCATATCCCTCTTGCAAGTTTCTTGAGAAAGGTTCGTAAATGAGTCATATCCAGCAATACTGAACTCACATTCCTCTGGGTCGATTCTCCTGTTCTTGTACAACAGTTCGACGACTCCTACTATATCTGGTTGGTGTACTTTCAGTAGTGTTTCAAACTCCTCTCTTTTATCAAGAAACATGGGCCACGTCTGTGGACGGCCCTGCCAGTCTCGTATCGGCCTTTCGAGTCACCCCAGAGCTCACCAACGAAAGTGCCATCCTTAATAACTCATATCATAGTATCATAGCTAGATGATCGTCATACTCGATTCCAAGTGACAGCAAAGTAGTAGTAGTAATAATAATAATAATAATAATAATAATAATAATAATAATAATAATAATAAAAATAATAATAATAATCTATCTATATAAAACAAAGAAGTCTGCCTGTTTGTGTGTCCGCACGAGAATCTCGGAAACTACTTTACCGATCTGTAGTGATGATGGATGGTGTTATATGTAGTGATGATGGATGGTGTTATATGTAGTGATGATGGATGATGTTATATGAAGTGATGATGGATGGTGTTATATGTAGTGATGATGGATGGTGTTATATGTAATGACAATGGATGGTGTTATATGTAGTGATGATGGATGGTGTTATATGTAGTGATGATGGATGGTGTTATATGTAGTGATGATGGATGGTGTTATATGTAGTGATGATGGATGGTGATATGTGTAGTGATGATGGATGATGTTATATGTTGTGATGATGGATGATGTTATATGTAGTGATGATGGATGTTATTATATGTAGTGATGATGGATGGTGTTATATGTAGTGATGATGGATGGTGTTATATGTAGTGATGATGGATGGTGATATATGTAGTGATGATGGATGATGTTATATGTTGTGATGATGGATGATGTTATATGTAGTGATGATGGATGTTGTTATATGTAGTGATGATGGATGGTGTTATATGTAGTGATGATGGATGGTGTTATATGTAGTGATGATGGATGATGTTATATGTAGTGATGATGGATGTTGTTATATGTAGTGATGATGGATGGTGTTATATGTAGTGATGATGGATGGTGTTATATGTAGTGATGATGGATGGTGTTATATGTAGTGATGATGGATGGTGTTATATGTCGTGGTGATGGATGATGTTATATGTAGTGATGATGGTTGGTGTTATATGTAGTGATGATGGATGGTGTTATATGTCGTGGTGATGGATGATGTTATATGTAGTGATGATGGGTGGTGTTATATGTAGTGATGATGGATGGTGTTATATGTCGTGATGATGGATGGTGTTATATGTAGTGATGATGGATGGTGTTATATGTAGTGATGATGGATGGTGTTACATGGAGTGATGATGGATGGTGTTATATGTCGTGGTGATGGATGATGTTATATGTAGTGATGATGGATGGTGTTATATGTAGTGATGATGGATGGTGTTATATGTAGTGGTGATGGATGATGTTATATGTAGTGATGATGGATGATGTTATATGTAGTGATGATGGGTGGTGTTATATGTAGTGATGATTACACAATAAAATAATAACAGTTTAATGCTAAAAAAGTATACTTTGCTGTACCATTGTAGTGAAAAACATGGTGGAACTTACATACACCGTTAATGAACTATTGATGGAAGAAGAAGATTTGGGGACTGAACAGTAAGACAATTTGGAGCTTCCCGGGGGGTGACGTCCTACTGTGGCCTAGCGAATGAGCCACAGGTGAGTGACTGAAAAGTGGAGACAGCCACTCGGAAGCCTACGGCTTGGCGTCGGTCACTTAGGAAGTCTGTAAGCTACGGTATAAGACTTCTCCGAAACCCGAGGTCGATAGGTTTGTTGATGATTAAATTGTGGTCGACTAGGTCAAATGCTTTGGTGAAGTCAATGAAGGAGACAACCACAGTCATTTTTCGTTTTTCCAGACGGCGGTATATGTAGTCGAGAAAGCTAACAAGGCAGTGAGTGGTGGAGGAAGTTCTCATATTGCTAAATTGCTGAGGATCTATGGCTCCTGCATTATCAGCATGAGCCCAGTCAAAAACGAAACTTTCACGGATTAAGCTGGGTATTGGGGTGATGGCAATGGGTTGTAGCTCATTCAAAGATTGTGGGATGGTTGAATTGGGCACTGGTGACACATATGAGGTCTTCCGGTCAGCTGGGCATCTTGCTTCGCTGAGGGAGGCAATGATGATGGAACAGAGGGGTTTAGCTTGTTCCAGGAAAAATTCTTTGAAGAGTTTCATTGGTAAGTCAATGGGGTGGTAGATAACTTTAACTTTATTTTGTCCAGACGTTCTGCTACTTCAGATTCATCCTCTGTCGCGAAATTATTGTTTGATTGCTCAGCTGCGTCAACATTAGTGAGATGGCTAAGGAAAAGGAGTGGGTGTGTCTTATTGTTTAGTCCACAGAGTTCTTTAAGCTTACCATACCACTGACTGATGTTGGTCTGCTTCAGGTGTCGCAACTTGGTTGGGTAGTGAGACTTCTTTGCGGCGCGTATTTCATGGATAACTTGGTTGCAAAGGGACCTGTAGCGGTTGTGACTACTGCATAAGTCTTTTGATCCGAGGTGTGATCCAGGGCAAGTCAGCTGGGTGTATTCTGACGGATTTCTCAGGGAAGAAGTGGCGGTGAGTTTTCGAAGTGGTTTTGGTGTAGTTCATCCATTTAGTGTCCACGTCATCCATACTGAGTACTTCATTCCAGGGATGGTGAACTATCCACTGCCCGAAGAGACACAGTGCAGAGTCACTAATCGGCTTGTAGGTCTTGATGTAGGGTCTACACTCGGCTGCTGATGGTAGCTGGAGAGTAGAGCACTGGTAGGTGTTTTGATCGTTTGTGGAGAAGTTTACAACTTGTGATAGTAGCAGCTGGTCCTAGATATCAGTGGTGTCAATTTCGTTATATCTCAGCATAGTACTCGCTTGGCACATGGGTACCTAACTCTGAGGTAGTCTGAGGTGGTAATGAGGTGATTGATATGAATGCCTCTGGTGGGTGAGTGAGATGGATGATATGCCACACAGTATATGATAAAGGCAGTGTGTCGAGGGTGGGCACATGGCACATATCAGAAGGGAATGAACCATCCAGACGTGATAGGTAGAGTTCATCTTGACAGAAGAGGGCAATCTCCACGTCCATGTGTACGGGGGTGACGAAAGAGTTGATATCCCTCAATGTGGCATATTTCAGGATCAATTTACCATGCATTACAGATGGCAAATTTGCTGGCATCAACTGACCGAACTGTTGCTGCCATCCCGTCAAATTTATTGGCTAAGGAAGTGACGTTGGAGAGCAGTACGGAGGGGAGATTGTACAGTACCATATTCGGGGAACTTCAGTGCATTGGTACGGTCTGTCAGGAGTAGGTTTCTCTGGTTTTCTACTGGAGGTGATGGTCCTAATGGGCTTCTGATTATGATGTCCTTGCCTACGGCTGCGAGCACAATAACACAGCCATCAGGATATCCGTTCCCTCGCTTTAAACTGTACATGGTGCTCCTGTTGATAACTGTTGTGTGGACGTACGGAAGTGCTTCTCAGAGTTGGCCTAAACTCAATGGCGGCACTTTGAGGACCTCCGATATAGTTTCCCCATGGCGTAGTACACTGGTAGACATCTGTTGATATTTGTCAGGTCGTAAACACCACGGTAGTCCTTGTCTCTGGCACTTTGAAGGTCACTGACAAAGTGCCCACGGTCTGCTAATGCACAGCTCACTTGTGATTTGATGTGAATAACGCTTGTTTTTGTGTTTTTCCTTGAAATACACTGTTGGATCACTGTTAGGAAACCAATCATTTCACTAATCACTTGAATGTTCAACTAATAAATCCCGGTGTAGAGAGGTTGGTGGGGAGTTGGGTAGAGCAGGAAAACAGTGCCAAGCAGACTTGGCCTGGCAGCTAATCAGAAGCACCTACAGTACACGTCATGTCTTACTGAGGGCTGTGTGAATGTGTGTGTGTGTGTAAAAAATTATCTCAGTTGGTGTTCCCGACTAATTGATACAATTGGACAGGTAATAAGCATATAAAGGCATACCCTCTGAAGACGAATGCTCTTAAACTTGTATGTAGATATACAGTGGTGCCACTAACCCTAAATATATGTAGTGGTGCCACTAAAACTAAATATATGTAGTGGTGCCACTAACCCTAAGTATATGTAGTGGTGCCACCAACCCTAAGTATATGTAGTGGTGTCACTAACCCTAAGTATATGTAGTGGTGCCAAAAACCCTAAGTATATGTAGTGGTGCCACTAACCCTCATTATATGTAGAAGTGCCACTAACCCTAAATTATATGCAGTGGTGCCACTAACCCTGATTATATAGAGTAATGCCACTAACCCTGATTATATGTAGTAGTACCACTAACCCTGATTATATGCAGTGGTGCCACTAACCCTAAGGATATGTAGTGGTGCCACTAACCCTGATTATATGGAGTAATGCCACTAACCCTGATTATATGTAGTAGTGCCACTAACCCTGATTATATGTAGAAGTGCCACTAACCCTGATTATATGCAGTGCTGCCACTAACCCCCATTATATGTAGTGGTGCCACTAACCCTATTTATGTGAAGTAGTGCAACTAACCCTGATTATAATACAAAAGTGCCACTAACCCTGATTATATGTAGTAGTGCCACTAACCCTGAATATATGTAGTGGTGCCACTAACCCTGATTATATGTAGTAGGGCCACTAACCCTGATTATATGTAGTGGTGTCACTAACCCTGATTATATGTAGAGGTGCCACTAACCCTGATTATATGTAGTAGTGCCATTAACCCTGATTATAGGTAGTGGTGCCACTAACCCTCATTATATGTAGTGATGCCATTAACCCTGAGTGTATGTAGTAGTGCCACTAACCCTGATTATTTGTAGTAGTGCCACTAACCCTGATGATATGTAGTGGTGCCACTAACCCTGATTATATGTAGTGGTGCCACTAACTCTAATTATATGTAGTGGTGCCACTAACCCTGATTATATGTAGTGGTGCCACTAACCCCGATTATATGTAGTAGTGCCACTAACCCTGATTATATGTAGTGCTACCATTAACCCTCATTATATGTAGTGGTGCCACTAACCCTCATTATATGTAGTGGTGCCACTAACCCTAAGCATATGTAGTGGTGCCACTAACCCTGAGTATATGTAGTGGTGCCACTAACCCTCAGTATATGTAGTGGTGCCACTAACCCTGATTATATGTAGTGGTGCCACTAACCCTAATTATATGAAGTAGTGCCACTAACCTTAAGTATATGTAGTAGTGCCACTAACCGTGATTATATGTAGTGGTGTCTACTAACCCTGAGTATATGTAGTGGTGCCACTAACCCGAAGTATATGTAGTGGTGCCACGAACCCTGATTATATGTAGTGGTGCCACTAACCCTAAGTATATGTAGTGGTGCCACTAACCCTGATTATATGTAGTGGTGCCACTAACCCTAAGTATATGTAGTGGTGCCACTAACCGTAAGTATATGTAGTGGTGCCACTAACCCTAATTATATATAGTGGTGCAACTAACCCTAAGTATATGTAGTGGTGCCACTAACCGTAAGTATATGTAGTGGTGACACTAAACCTATTTATATGTAGTGGTGCCACGAACCCTGTGAATATGTATTGGTGCCACTAAACGTAAATATATGTAGTGGTGCCACCAACCATAAGTATATGTAGTGGTGCCACTAAACCTATGTATATGTAGTGGTGCCACTAACCATAAGTGCATGTAGTGGTGCCACTAACCCTAAGTATATGTAGTGGTGCCACTAACTCTGATTATATGTAGTGGTGCCACTAACCCTGAGTATATGTAGTGGTGCCACTGACCCTGATTATATGTAGTGGTGCCATTAACCCTAAGTATATGTAGTGGTGCCACTAACCCTGATTATATGTAGTGGTGCCACTAACCCTAAGTATATGTAGTGGAGCCACTAACCCTGATTGTATGTAGTGGTGCCACTTACCCTGATTATATATAGTAGTGCCACTAACCCTGATTATATGTAGTGGTGCCACTGACCCTGATTATATGTAGTGGTGCCACTAACCCTAAGTATATGTAGTGGTGCCACTAACCCTGATTATATGTAGTGGTGCCACTAACCCTGATTATATGTAGTGGTGCCACTAACCCTAAGTATATGTAGTGGTGCCACTAACCCTGAGTATATGTAGTGGTGCCACGAACCCTAAGTATATGTAGTGGTGCCACTAACCCTGATTATATGTAGTGGTGCCACTAACCCTGATTATATGTAATGGTGCCACTAGCCCTAAGTATATGTGGTGGTGCTAATAACCCTGAGGATATGTAGTGGTGCCACTAACCCTAAGTATATGCACTGGTGCCACTAACCCTAAGTATATGTAGTGGTGCCACTAACCCTGATTATATGCAGTGGTGCCACTAACCCTGATCATATGTAGTGGTGCCACTAGCCCTAAGTATATGTAGTGGTGCCACTCACCCTGATTGTATGTAGTGGTGCCACTTTCCCTGATTATATATAGTGGTGCCACTAACCCTGATTTTATGTAGTGGTGCCACTGACCCTGATTATATGTAGTGGTGCCACTAACCCAAAGTATATGTAGTGGTGCCACTAACCCTGATTATATGTAGTGGTGCCACTAACCCTAAGTATATGTAGTGGAGCCACTAACCCTGATTGTATGTAGTGGTGCCACTTACCCTGATTATATATAGTGGTGCCACTAACCCTGATTATATGTAGTGGTGCCACTGACCCTGATTATATGTAGTGGTGCCACTAACCCTAAGTATATGTAGTGGTGCTACTAACCCTGAGTATATGTAGTGGTGCCACGAACCCTAAGTATATGTAGTGGTGCCACTAACCCTAAGTATATGTAGTGGTGCCACTCACCCTGATTGTATGTAGTGGTGCCACTAACCCTGAGTATATGTAGTGGTGCCACGAACCCTAAGTATATGTAGTGGTGCCACTAACCCTAAGTATATGTAGTGGTGCCACTCACCCTGATTGTATGTAGTGGTGCCACTTACCCTCATTATATATAGTGGTGCCACTAACCCTGATTATATGTAGTGGTGCCACTGACCCTGATTATATGTAGTGGTGCCACTAACCCTAAGTATATGTAGTGGTGCCACTAACCCTGATTATATGTAGTGGTGCCACTAACCCTGATTATATGTAGTGGTGCCACTAACCCTGATTATATGTAATGGTGCCACTAACCCTAAGTACATGTAGTGGTGCTAATAACCCTGAGGATATGTAGTGGTGCCACTAACCCTAAGTATATGCACTGGTGCCACTAACCCTAAGTATATGTAGTGGTGCCACTAACCCTGATTATATGTAGTGGTGCCACTAACCCTGATCATATGTAGTGGTGCCACTAACCCTAAGTATATGTAGTGGTGCCACTAACCCTGATTATATGTAGTGGTGCCACTAACCCTAAGTATATGTAGTGGTGCCACTAACCCTAAATATATGTAGTGGTGCCACTAACCCTGATCATATGTAGTGGTGCCACTAACCCTAAATATATGTAGTGGTGCGACTAACCCTAAATATATGTAGTGGTGCCACTAACCCTAAATATATGTAGTGGTGCGACTAACCCTAAGTATATGTAGTGGTGCTAATAACCCTGAGATAAGTAGTGATGCCACTAACCCTAAGTATATCTAGTGGTCCCGCTACCCCTGAGTATATGTAGTGGTGCCACTAACCCTAAGTATATGTAGTGGTGCCACTAACTCTGATTATATGTAGTGGTGCCACTAACCCTGAGTATATCTAGTGGTCCCACTACCCCTGAGTATATGTAGTTGTGCCACTAATCCTATGTGTATGTAGTGGTGCCACTAACCCTGAGTTTATGTAGTGGTGCCACTAACCCAAAGTTTATGAAGTAGTGCCACTAACCCTAAGTTTACGTCGTGGAGCCACTAACCCTAAGTTTATGTAGTGGTGCCGCTAACCCGAAATTTATGAAGTAGAGCCACAAACCCTAAGTTTACGTCGTGGTGCCACTAACCCTAAGTTTATGTAGTAGTGCCACTAACCCTAAGTTTATGAAGTAGTGCCACTAACCCTAAGTATATGTTGTGGTGCCACTAACCCTGATTATATGTAGTGGTGCCACTAACCCTAAGTTTATGAAGTAGTGCCACTAACCCTAAGTTTATGTAGTAGTGCCACTAACCCTAAGTTTATGAAGTAGTGCCACTAACCGTAAGTATATGTAGTGGTGCCACTAACCGTAAGTATATGTAGTAGTGCCACTAACCCTGAGTTTATGTAGTGGTGCCACTAACCCTAAGTTTATGAAGTAGTGCCGCTAACCCTAAGTTTATGAAGTAGTGCCACTAACCCTAAGTTTACGTCGTGGTGCCACTAACCCTAAGTTTATGGAGTAGTGCCACTAACCCTAAGTTTATGTAGTGGTGCCACTAACCCTAAGTTTATGTAGTAGTGCCACTAACCCTAAATTTATGAAGTAGTGCCACTAACCCTAAGTATATGTAGTGGTGCCACTAACCCTGATTATATATAGTGGTGCCACTAACCCTGATTATATGTAGTGGTGCCACTAACCCTAAGTATATGTAGTGGTGCCACTAATCCTAAGTATATGCAGTAGTGCCACTAACCCTAAGTATATGTAGTGGTGCCACTAACCCTGATTATATGTAGTGGTGCCACTAACCCTGATTATATGTAGTGGTGCCACTAACCGTAAGTATATGTAGCGGTGCCACTAACCCTGTGAATATGTAGTGGTGCCACTAACCCTAAGTATATGTAGTGGTGCCACTAACCGTTTAGTATATGTAGTGGTGCCACTAACCCTAAGTATATGTAGTGGTGTCACTAACCCTGTGAATATGTAGTGGTGCCACTAACCCTAAGTATATGTAGCGGTGCCACTAGCCCTAAGTATATGTAGTGCTGTCACTAACCCTGTGAATATGTAGTTGTGCCACTAGCCGTAAGTATATGTAGTGGTGCCACTAACCCTAAGTATATGCAGTAGTGCCACTAACCCTAAGTATATGTAGTGGTGCCACTAACCCTGATTATATGTAGTGGTGCCACTAACCCTGATTATATGTAGTGGTGCCACTAACCGTAAGTATATGTAGCGGTGCCACTAACCCTGTGAATATGTAGTGGTGCCACTAACCCTAAGTATATGTAGTGGTGCCACTAACCGTAAGTATATGTAGTGATGCCACTAACCCTAGGTATATGTAGTGGTGCCACTAACCCTAAGTATATGTAGTGGTGCCACTAATCCTAAGTATATGTAGTGGTGCCACTAACCCTAAGTATATGTAGTGGTGCCACTAACCCTAAGCATATGTAGTGGTGCCACTAACCCTGATTATATGTAGTGGTGCCACTAACACTAAGTATATGCAGTAGTGCCACTAACCCTAAGTATATGTAGTGGTGCCACTAACCCTGATTATATGTAGTGGTGCCACTAACCCTAAATATATGTAGTGGTGCCCTTAACCCTAAGTATATGTAGTGGTGCCACTAACCCTGATTATAAGTAATGGTGCCACTAACCCTAAGTATATGTAGTGGTGCTAATAACCCTGATTATATGTAGTGGTGCCACTAACCCTAAGCATATGTAGTGGTGCCACTAACCCTGATTATATGTAGTGGTGCCACTAACACTAAGTATATGCAGTAGTGCCACTAACCCTAAGTATATGTAGTGGTGCCACTAACCCTGATTAAAAGTAATGGTGCCACTAACCCTAAGTATATGTAGTGGTGCTAATAACCCTGATTATATTTAGTGGTGCCACTAACCCTGATTATATGTAGTGGTGCCACTAACCCTAAGTATATTTAGTGGTGCCAGTAATCCTAAGTATAGGCAGTCGTGCCACTAACCCTGATTATATGTAGTGGTGCCACTAACCCTAAGTATATTTAGTGGTGCCACTAACCCTGATTATATTTAGTGGTGCCATTACCCTGATTATATGTAGTGGTGCCACTAACCCTAAGTATATGAGGTGGTGCCATTAACCTTGATTATATGTAGTGGTACCACTAACCCTAAGTTTATGTAGTGTTGCCACTAACCCTAAGTTTATGTAGCAGTGCCACTAACCCTATGTATATGTAGTGGTGCCATTAACCTTGATTATATGTAGTGGTGCCACTAACCCTGAGTATATATGGTGGTGCCAATAACCTTAAGTATATGTAGTGGTCCCACTAACCCTGAGTATATGTAGTGGTGCCACTAACCCTAAGTACATGTAGTGGTGCCACTAACCCTAAGTATATGTAGTGGTGCCACTAATCCTGATTTATGTAGTAGTGCCAATAACCCTAAGTATATGTAGTGGCGCCACTAACACAAAGTATATGTAGTGGTGCCACTACCCCTAAGTATATGTAGTGGTGCCACTAACCCTAAGTTTATGTAGCAGTACCACTAACCCTAAGTTTATGTAGTGGTGCCACTAACCCTAAGGATATGTAGTGGTGCCACTAATCCTGATTTATGTAGTAGTGCCAATAACCCTAAGTTTATGTAGTGGTGCCACTAACCCTAAGTATATGTAGTGGTGCCACTAACACAAAGTATATGTGTATATGTAGTGATGCCACTAACCCTAAGTATATGTAGTGGTGCCACTAGCCCTAAGTATATGTAGTGGTGCCACTAGCCCTAAGTATATGTAGTGGTGCCACTATCCCTGATTATATGTAGTGGTGCCACTAACACTGATTATATGTAGTGTTGTCACTAACCCTAAGTATATGTAGTGGTGCCACTAACCCTAAGTATATGTAGTGGTGCCACTAACCCTGATTATATGTAGTGGTGCCACTAACACAAAGTATTTGTAGTGGTGCCATTAACCCTGATTATATGTAATGGTGCCACTAACCCTAAGTATATGTAGTGGTGCTAATAACCCTGATTATATGTCGTGGTGCCACTAACCCTGATTATATGTAGTGGTGCCACTAACCCTGAGTACATGTAGTGGTGCCACTAACCTTGATTATATGTAGTGGTGCCACTAACCCTAAGTGTATGTAGTGGTGCCACTAACCCTGATTATATGTAGGGGTGCCACTAACCCTGATTACATGTAGTGGTGCCACTAACCCTAAGTATATGTAGTGGTGCCACTAACCCTAAGTATATGTAGTGGTGCCACTAACCCTGATTATATGTAGTGGTGCCACTCACACAAAGTATATGTAGTGGTGCCATTAACCCTGATTATATGTAATGGTGCCACTAACCCTAAGTATATGTAGTGGTGCCACTAACCCTGAGTATACGTAGTGGTGCGACTAACCCTAAGCATATGTAGTGGTGCCACTAACCCTAAGTATATGCAGTGATGCCATTATCCCTGAATATATGTAGTGCTGCCACTAACCCTGTGTGTATGTAGTAGTGCCACTAACCCTAAGTTTATGTAGTAGTGCCACTACCCCTGAGTTTATGTAGTAGTGCCACTAACCCTAAGTTTATGTAGTGGTGCCACTAACCCTAAGTATATGTAGTGGTGCCACTAATCCTGATTTATGTAGTAGTGCCACTAACCCAAAGTTTATGTAGTAGTCCCACTAACCCTAAGTTTATGTAGTTGTGCCACTAACCCTAAGTATATGTAGTGGTGCCACTAATCCTGATTATATGTAGTAGTGCCACTAACCCTGAGTATATGTAGTGGTGCCACTAACCCTGAGTTTATGTAGTGGTGCCACTAACCCTAAGTTTATGTAATAGTGCCACTAACCCTAAGATTATGAAGTAGTGCCACTAACCCTACGTTTATGTCGTGGTGCCACTAATCCTGATTATATGTAGTGGTGCCACTAATCCTGATTATATGTAGTAGTGCCACTAACCCTAAGTTTATGTAGTAGTGCCACTAACCCTGAGTATATGTAGTAGTGTCACTAACCCTAAGTTTATGTAGTGGTGCCACTAATCCTGATTATTTGTAGTAGTGCCACTAACCCTAAGTTTATGTAGTAGTGTCACTAACCCTGAGTATATGTAGTAGTGTCACTAACCCTAAGTTTATGTAGTGGTGCCACTAATCCTGATGATATGTAGTAGTGCCACTAACCCTAAGTTTATGTAGTAGTGTCACTAACCCTGAGTATATGTAGTAGTGTCACTAACCCTAAGTTTATGTAGTGGTGCCACTAATCCTGATTATTTGTAGTAGTGCCACTAACCCTAAGTTTATGTAGTAGTGTCACTAACCCTGAGTATATGTAGTAGTGTCACTAACCCTAAGTTTATGTAGTGGTGCCACTAATCCTGATTATATGTAGTAGTGCCCACTAACCCTAAGTTTATGTAGTAGTGCCACTAACCCTAAGTTTATGTAGTAGTGTCACTAACCCTGAGTATATGTAGTAGTGTCACTAACCCTAAGTTTATGTAGTGGTGCCACTAATCCTGATGATTTGTAGTAGTGCCACTAACCCTAAGTATATGTAGTAGTGTCACTAACCCTGAGTATATGTAGTAGTGTCACTAACCCTAAGTTTATGTAGTGGTGCCACTAATCCTGATTATTTGTAGTAGTGCCACTAACCCTAAGTTTATGTAGTAGTGTCACTAACCCTGAGTATATGTAGTAGTGTCACTAACCCTAAGTTTATGTAGTGGTGCCACTAATCCTGATTATATGTAGTAGTGCCACTAACCCTAAGTTTATGTAGTAGTGCCACTAACCCTAAGTTTATGTAGTAGTGCCACTAACCCTAAGTATATGTAGTAGTGTCACTAACCTTGAGTATATAGTGGTACCAAAACGTTTGAGTACAGTGCCACTAACCCGGGATAGTGGCAGCACCTGATCAATTATTGTCTAATAAGTGGATGAAGGTACGAAAAGAAGCGTGTGACTCTGTCCAACACACACACGCACTGTACACCGCAACCTGTTGTACGCCGTGACGTCATCGCCTTTTTTGAGGACGGGGTGGTGTGTTAATTTCCTGTCTTCTAGTTTTTGTTTCTTAGTCATCATTATTTCTTGTCCTTTGTTGATGACCGAAAACTGTCTTGCATGTGGGGCGGGGGCGAAGGGGTGTGTGTGTGTGTGTGTGTGTGTGTGTGTGTGTGTGTAATAATAATAATATTAATAATAATAGTAATAATAATAATAATAATAATAATAATAATAATGATAATAATAATAATAATAATAATAATAATAATAATAATAATAATAATTAACAGTTTAGTGAAAAAGTTCTGCAGCCCGAAGGCTGAAAATATACATTGGACAAAAAAGACTTATTACATACAAGGACACGGGGTAGGTGGGTGGTTTAACAAAAGCTTTCATTACTGAAAGGAGAAGGAACATGAATTGAACATAGAAATTATTATAGTTTACAGTTGATGACCCGGGCTGGTCATTGAGACACTAGGTGGTGTGGTGTTCTCGTTGTGTAGAAACTCTTGCTCGAGTGTTGATATGAAGGACCTCACCTGGTCATGGGGACACCGTATGGAGTGGTGTTCACGTGGTGCAGTAACTCGTCCTCGAGTGTTGATATGAAGGACCTCACGTGGTCATGGGGACGCCGTGTGGTGTGGTGTTCACGTGCTGCAGTGACACGTCCTCGGGTGTTGAGCGAAGGACCTCATGTGGTCATAGGGACACCGTGGAGTGTGTGTGTGTGTGTGTGTGTGTGTGTGTACTCCCAGACGAGGATCAACTCACAGAACGGTGATCTGGCTACACCTTCTTCTGGAAAGGTAAGCCTGGTGCTGAGAGAAACCGCATTTATGGAGTTGGCTTTGACATCCGCCAACGCATCCTATACAAACTAACTGAAATGCCTATTGGGATCGATGAGCGCCTCATGACTCTCCAAGTCCCACTGAATCACTCGCATCACCACTTCTTCATCAGTGCATACGCCCCAACACTGGATGCAGACGATGACATCAAGGAGGCTTTTTACGCCGACCTCGGCAGTGTTAACCTCTATCCCCAGAGAAGATAAGGTTGTGCTCCTCAGTGACTCCAATGCCAGAGTTGACAGAGATGCTGACATTTGGCAGGGAACCATAGGGAGAAATGGACTTGGGAAGTGTAATCCCAGCGGCCTACTCCTCCTCAGCAAGTGGGCTACACACAACCTCACTATCACCAACACCTTGTTTTGGCAGGCTGACAAGTTCAAGTGTTCGTGGCAACACCCACGATCCAAACAATGGCATCTCATTGACTACATTATTGTCTGAGAAAGAGATCGGCGAGATGTCCTCATCACCCGTGCCATCCGTGGCTCAGACCACTGTGACACTGATCATCGGCTCGTCAGAGACAAACTCTTACTTCACGTCGCCCAGAAACGGCGAAGGCAGCAAGCCTCCAGAAGAGGTTTTGACACAAAACGTCTGGAGGATCTAGCGGTAGCACATGATTTCAGAGAGCAGCTCGAACATGGGCTGATGAACAGCCCAACAACAAGCATCCCAAATCCCAGTGCCGAATGGGGTATTCTTGACACTGTCTTGTTTCATAAATGACATGCCTTACGTTGTACACTGTTTGCCGATGACGCCAAGTTATTTCGGGAAATCAAGAACCAAACGGACTGTGAAGAGCTGCAGAAGGACCTCTGTGGGCTCCAGGAATGGTCGAAGAAATGGCTGCTGAGATTCAATGTCACGAAGTGTAAGAGGATGCACCTGGGGCGTACCAACGGTAAGGAGGCGTATCATATGTCCCAACGGGATGAAGAAACTGCACTAGTTGAGACTGTGTGTGAGAAGGACCTAGGTGTGTATGTTGACAATGAGCTGAAGCTCTCGGGCCATTGTGAGAAGAAGGTAAATCAGGCAAATAAATTATTGGGTTTTATAAGAAGGTCGTTCAGATATCTAGACGGTCCGTCCCTCGTAACGATCTTCAGGAGTTAAGTGCTTCCCCATCTGGAGTACTGTCACCCTATCTGGTCCCCGAGATATGCTAGGGACTGTGAGTTGGTTGAAAATGTTCAAAGGAGGCCCACCAGACTGGTGCCTGCACTTCGGCACCTCAGCTACCCTGAGAGATTGGAGCGCCTGAACTTGCCTAGCTTATACTACAGACGGGCAAGGGGGGCAAGGGGGGACCTAGTTGAGGTGTATAAGCATCTCAGGGGGCACTACTCAGTTAGGTGTCCTTACTAGGAGCTGGCGGACGCTCGCCCCACAAGGGGTCACAGCTCAAGATTGAAGTAGCCGCAAGTCCAGAAAACCGTGAGGGCAAACTTTTTCGGAGTGAGGGTTGTAAACTCTTGGAACAATCTACCAGAGAGTGTTGTGACGGCACCGAGTGTGAGCTCTTTCAAGACAAGACTTGACCAACACTGGAGCGTGTTCAGGTACATTCAGGAGCCGGTGCATGCCCAGTATTTGCCAACAGTGCGTGACAGAGACGTGACCGATCGCCCGGGCGGCAAGCGAGCCGATCTTTTGGTGAAGAAGATAAATGAAAAGAGACGTGACCGATCGCCCAAGCGGCTAACAAGCCGATCAGTGGCGAAGAGGATAAAAGTAAGTAAAAGTATGACAAAAACCTGCAGAGAGACACTCGGCCAGATTGAAATAATACACCAGGATTGGTTTGATGAAAATGACCCGGCAATCAATGTACTCGTCGATGATAAACGTGCTGCTTTAACTGACTGGCACAACAACCCTCAATCTCGGACCAAAGCTGATACCTTCCTGCAAGAAGAAAGCAGCGGCCCAGTGGGAGCTTCGTAATCTAAAGTACGAAAAATTTGCAGATTAGCACAAGATGCGCAAATTTTTCAATTCCACTAAAACATTTTACGGGCCAATTACTCTTGGTGCAGTCCCCCTCCGCTCATCCGACGGTAACTCCATAATTAAAGGCAAAGAAGGCCTCCTTCAGTGCTGGAAAGAGCACTACCATTCACTGCTCAACCGAAACACCGATGTGGATATCCTGACTACCCAGCAGGTGCCTCCACATCCAGATCTGACCCACCTCAGCTAACCTCCATCCCGGATGAGGTAGCTACTGCCATCAAACAGATGAAAAATAATAAAGCCTTAGGTCCTAACGGAATCCAGCCGAGGTGTATAAAGCAAGTGTATAAAGCCGTCTCCACTCTTTCCTGGAGAATATATGGGAAAAAGAGGAAATCCCCCAAGTTTTTAAAGAAGCCTCTATCATCAATATTTATAAGAACAAGGGAGACCGGTCAGACTGTGGCAACTACCACGGGATCTCGCTGCTGTCCATAGCTGGCAAGATTACTACCCGAGTCCTCCTAAACAGACTTCTTCCTGAGGCGGTAAATTTCCTCCCATAATCTCAATGTGGCTTTAGACCATCACGTGGCACCACTGACGTGATCTTTGCTGCCCTCCAGATACAGGAAAAGCACAGAGAACAGCGTCGTGACCTGTACATAGCTTTCATCGACCTAACCAAGGCCATCGACTTGTCCAATAGGGAAGCCCTCTGGTGAACCCTCAGCCGTTTTGGCTGCCCACCAAAGTTCATTGCCTTTGTGAGGCAACTCCACGACGGCATGAACGGCAGTGTCCTGCACAGTGCCACCCAGTCCGAGTTCTTCCCCATCCAAACGGGAGTTAAACAAGGGCGCGTGCTGGCACCTTCCTGACTCATGCCAGTGGGCATCGGGTACCAGATGAGGCATCTTTTCAACATAAGACGACTCAAGGCAGGAACAAAGATGTCGGCAGCTTCCATTACTGAACTTCAGTATGAAGACGACCTCAACCTTGTCACTCACACTGAATGCGACATACAGGAGATCCTGAATACCTACACAGATGCGTATGCACACTTCGGCCTCGAGGTGAATGTATGTAAGGCTCAGATTCTCTTTCAGCCTACCCCTCGTTTAGCCACACCTCCACCATCCATCCAGCTTAACGGTACTGCCCTCTCTAATGTTACCCACTTTCGGTATCTCGGCTTCCATATGTCCACCACTGTGGACGTCAATGAAGAAATTCAGCATCGGATCAGATGTGCATCTTAAGCCTTTGGCAGACTCCGAAACCGTGTCTTCAGCTGTAGGAGCTGAAATTATCTTCAAAGTTACACGTATATCGAAGAGTGGTCCTCCCCACCCTGTAATATGGCAGTGAGACATGGGTCACATACAGGAGGCACATCAAGGCACTTGAAAACTTTCACCAACGTAGTCTCCGTTCCATCCTCTGAGTTCGCTGGGAAGACAAGAGAACAAATGCCAGTATTTTTGCTGACACCAACTGTAGGAGCATCGAGGCTACCATTATCCATGAACAACTATGCTGGACTGGCCATGTTGCCCGCATGGACGACAGTAGACTGCCAAAGCAGTTCCTTTACAGTCACCTAACGAATAGTAAACGTAACGTTTGGTAGGCAACTGAAAAGACATAAGGATTGTCTTGAGACAAACCTGAAAAAGTGCCAAATCGACCCCTTCACCTGTGAGACTATTCCTCCACACCGTCACGATTGGAGGAGCACCAAACAAGAAGGTATCAATACTTTTGAGTTAGCCCAATTGTATAACGAGGCAGACAAGCGCCAACGCCGGAAAGACTCTACCGCCGCCCCTCCCACACTAGATGTAGCCCCCACACGTGAAACATCTGTGATCGACCCTGCCGGTCCCGTATCGGCCTCTTTAGTCACCTCAGAATTCACCAGCCTTTGTGACATCCTTCATAACTTATATCATTATATCATAGCTGGATGATCGTCATACTCGATTCCGAGTGACAGCAAAGTAGTAGTAGTGTGTGTGTGTGTGTGTGTGTGTTGTTACGGACTGGTGGTCCTAGATTGTGCCAAACCATAGTTCACCACTCCGGTAACAGTAAAGAATACCAAGGTCGCCAATGAAATTAATAAATGAAAGGAATAAGCAATGCACTAGAGGAAATCAAAATACAAATTCATTTAGCAAAAGAAATAAAGCATCTGACAAGTACCAACAAGCGAATCAAAAGACAAGTTGACAAGTATTAACCGATTTGTTAATATTCACAACTCACCAGACAAACAAGTTACATTAATCATAACTATAGTAACAAGCGAGCAAACAATAACGAGGGTTGGGGTTCACCTACCAATACAATACAAAGAAGATTACATAACGTCACCATTCTTTTACAGTATAAGGTTACGAAATTTCAAGCCCAGTACACAATGTTATATCCGACACACAATGTTATATCCTACACACGATGTTATATCCGACACACAATGTTATATCCTACACACGATGTTATATCCTACACACAATGTTATATCCTACACACGATGTTATATCCTACACACGATGTTATATCCTACACACAATGTTATATCCTACACACGATGTTATATCCTACACACAATGTTATATCCTACACACGATGTTATATCCTACACACAATGTTATATCCTACACACGATGTTATATCCTACACACAATGTTATATCCTACACACGATGTTATATCCTACACACAATGTTATATCCTACACACGATGTTATATCCTACACACAATGTTATATCCTACACACGATGTTATATCCTACACACGATGTTATATCCTACACACAATGTTATATCCTACACACAATGTTATATCCTACACACGATGTTATATCCTACACACGATGTTATATCCTACACACAATGTTATATCCTACACACGATGTTATATCCTACACACAATGTTATATCCTACACACGATGTTATATCCTACACACGATGTTATATCCTACACACGATGTTATATCCTACACACAATGTTATATCCTACACACGATGTTATATCCTACACACAATGTTATATCCTACACACGATGTTATATCCTACACACAATGTTATATCCTACACACAATGTTATATCCTACACACGATGTTATATCCTACACACAATGTTATATCCTACACACGATGTTATATCCGACACACAATGTTATATCCTACACACAATGTTATATCCTACACACGATGTTATATCCTACACACGATGTTATATCCTACACACAATGTTATATCCTACACACGATGTTATATCCTACACACAATGTTATATCCTACACACGATGTTATATCCGACACACAATGTTATATCCTACACACAATGTTATATCCTACACACGATGTTATATCCTACACACGATGTTATATCCTACACACAATGTTATATCCTACACACGATGTTATATCCTACACACAATGTTATATCCTACACACGATGTTATATCCTACACACAATGTTATATCCTACACAACATGTTATATCCTACACACAATGTTATATCCTACACACAATGTTATATCCTACACACGATGTTATATCCGACACACAATGTTATATCCTACACACGATGTTATATCCGACACACAATGTTATATCCTACACACGATGTTATATCCTACACACGATGTTATATCCGACACACAATGTTATATCCTACACACGATGTTATATCCTACACACGATGTTATATCCGACACACAATGTTATATCCTACACACGATGTTATATCCGACACACAATGTTATATCCTACACACGATGTTATATCCTACACACGATGTTATATCCTACACACAATGTTATATCCTACACACGATGTTATATCCTACACACAATGTTATATCCTACACACGATGTTATATCCTACACACAATGTTATATCCTACACACGATGTTATATCCGACACACAATGTTATATCCTACACACGATGTTATATCCTACACACAATGTTATATCCTACACACGATGTTATATCCTACACACAATGTTATATCCTACACACGATGTTATATCCTACACACAATGTTATATCCTACACACAATGTTATATCCTACACACGATGTTATATCCTACACACAATGTTATATCCGACACACAATATTATATCCTACACACAATGTTATATCCTACACACAATGTTATATCCTACACACGATGTTATATCCTACACACAATGTTATATCCTACACACAATGTTATATCCTACACACGATGTTATATCCTACACACAATGTTATATCCTACACACAATGTTATATCCTACACACGATGTTATATCCTACACACGATGTTATATCCTACACACAATGTTATATCCTACACACGATGTTATATCCTACACACAATGTTATATCCTACACACAATGTTATATCCTACACACAATGTTATATCCTACACACGATGTTATATCCTACACACGATGTTATATCCTACACACAATGTTATATCCTACACACGATGTTATATCCTACACACAATGTTATATCCTACACACGATGTTATATCCGACACACAATGTTATATCCTACACACAATGTTATATCCTACACACGATGTTATATCCTACACACAATGTTATATCCTACACACAATGTTATATCCTACACACGATGTTATATCCGACACACAATGTTATATCCTACACACGATGTTATATCCTACACACGATGTTATATCCGACACACAATGTTATATCCTACACACGATGTTATATCCTACACACGATGTTATATCCGACACACAATGTTATATCCTACACACGATGTTATATCCGACACACAATGTTATATCCTACACACGATGTTATATCCTACACACGATGTTATATCCTACACACAATGTTATATCCTACACACGATGTTATATCCTACACACAATGTTATATCCTACACACGATGTTATATCCTACACACAATGTTATATCCTACACACGATGTTATATCCGACACACAATGTTATATCCTACACACGATGTTATATCCGACACACAATGTTATATCCTACACACGATGTTATATCCTACACACAATGTTATATCCTACACACGATGTTATATCCTACACACAATGTTATATCCTACACACAATGTT
The DNA here is from genome assembly GCA_958450375.1 of Homarus gammarus. Taxonomy (NCBI): domain Eukaryota; kingdom Metazoa; phylum Arthropoda; class Malacostraca; order Decapoda; family Nephropidae; genus Homarus; species Homarus gammarus. The sequence goes on along the minus strand of CAUDMG010001614.1, from coordinate 1,725,907 downwards.
ATATCCTACACACGATGTTATATCCTACACACAATGTTATATCCGACACACAATATTATATCCTACACACAATGTTATATCCTACACACAATGTTATATCCTACACACGATGTTATATCCTACACACAATGTTATATCCTACACACAATGTTATATCCTACACACGATGTTATATCCTACACACAATGTTATATCCTACACACAATGTTATATCCTACACACGATGTTATATCCTACACACGATGTTATATCCTACGCACAATGTTATATCCTACACACAATGTTATATCCTACACACAATGTTATATCCTACACACAATGTTATATCCTACACACGATGTTATATCCTACACACGATGTTATATCCTACACACAATGTTATATCCTACACACGATGTTATATCCTACGCACAATGTTATATCCTACACACGATGTTATATCCGACACACAATGTTATATCCTACACACAATGTTATATCCTACACACGATGTTATATCCTACACACAATGTTATATCCTACACACGATGTTATATCCGACACACAATGTTATATCCTACACACAATGTTATATCCTACACACGATGTTATATCCTACACACGATGTTATATCCTACACACAATGTTATATCCTACACACGATGTTATATCCTACACACAATGTTATATCCTACACACGATGTTATATCCGACACACAATGTTATATCCTACACACAATGTTATATCCTACACACGATGTTATATCCTACACACGATGTTATATCCTACACACAATGTTATATCCTACACACGATGTTATATCCTACACACAATGTTATATCCTACACACGATGTTATATCCTACACACAATGTTATATCCTACACACAATGTTATATCCTACACACAATGTTATATCCTACACACAATGTTATATCCTACACACGATGTTATATCCGACACACAATGTTATATCCTACACACGATGTTATATCCGACACACAATGTTATATCCTACACACGATGTTATATCCTACACACGATGTTATATCCGACACACAATGTTATATCCTACACACGATGTTATATCCTACACACGATGTTATATCCGACACACAATGTTATATCCTACACACGATGTTATATCCGACACACAATGTTATATCCTACACACGATGTTATATCCTACACACGATGTTATATCCTACACACAATGTTATATCCTACACACGATGTTATATCCTACACACAATGTTATATCCTACACACGATGTTATATCCTACACACAATGTTATATCCTACACACGATGTTATATCCGACACACAATGTTATATCCTACACACGATGTTATATCCTACACACAATGTTATATCCTACACACGATGTTATATCCTACACACAATGTTATATCCTACACACGATGTTATATCCTACACACAATGTTATATCCTACACACAATGTTATATCCTACACACGATGTTATATCCTACACACAATGTTATATCCGACACACAATATTATATCCTACACACAATGTTATATCCTACACACAATGTTATATCCTACACACGATGTTATATCCTACACACAATGTTATATCCTACACACAATGTTATATCCTACACACGATGTTATATCCTACACACAATGTTATATCCTACACGCAATGTTATATCCTACACACGATGTTATATCCTACACACGATGTTATATCCTACACACAATGTTATATCCTACACACGATGTTATATCCTACACACAATGTTATATCCTACACACAATGTTATATCCTACACACAATGTTATATCCTACACACGATGTTATATCCTACACACGATGTTATATCCTACACATAATGTTATATCCTACACACGATGTTATATCCTACACACAATGTTATATCCTACACACGATGTTATATCCGACACACAATGTTATATCCTACACACAATGTTATATCCTACACACGATGTTATATCCTACACACAATGTTATATCCTACACACGATGTTATATCCGACACACAATGTTATATCCTACACACAATGTTATATCCTACACACGATGTTATATCCTACACACGATGTTATATCCTACACACAATGTTATATCCTACACACGATGTTATATCCTACACACAATGTTATATCCTACACACGATGTTATATCCGACACACAATGTTATATCCTACACACAATGTTATATCCTACACACGATGTTATATCCTACACACGATGTTATATCCTACACACAATGTTATATCCTACACACGATGTTATATCCTACACACAATGTTATATCCTACACACGATGTTATATCCTACACACAATGTTATATCCTACACACAATGTTATATCCTACACACAATGTTATATCCCACACACAATGTTATATCCGACACACAATGTTATATCCTACACACAATGTTATATCCTACACACAATGTTATATCCTACACACAATGTTATATCCTACACACAATGTTATATCCTACACACGATGTTATATCCTACACACAATGTTATATCCTACACACGATGTTATATCCGACACACAATGTTATATCCTACACACGATGTTATATCCTACACACAATGTTATATCCTACACACGATGTTATATCCTACACACAATGTTATATCCTACACACGATGTTATATCCGACACACAATGTTATATCCTACACACGATGTTATATCCTACACACAATGTTATATCCTACACACGATGTTATATCCTACACACAATGTTATATCCTACACACGATGTTATATCCTACACACAATGTTATATCCTACACACGATGTTATATCCGACACACAATGTTATATCCTACACACAATGTTATATCCTACACACAATGTTATATCCTACACACGATGTTATATCCTACACACAATGTTATATCCTACACACAATGTTATATCCTACACACAATGTTATATCCTACACACGATGTTATATCCTACACACAATGTTATATCCTACACACGATGTTATATCCGACACACAATATTACATCCTATACACATAAAATAAAATATCTTATTTCTTCTCCATTTTCTTTGACTCACACACTCAACAATATAATGTATACTCAAGTTAATGTTTTTTCTATGTGTTGAATTCCTTCCACCGTTTCCACATTCCTCAGCTAAGTCAAACCTGGTTCTTCCATGTCCAGTGTACTATGGTCACCACATCACTCTTTGGCGGGAATCTACAACCAATCAGTCATCAGGTTTCCAGAGGCGCCATGAAACATTAGGAGATGTTCTTATTACCACCATGCTATTGTACTATTCCAGATGTTACTAAATGTTATATAATACTTCCTTGAGATAAATGTATAGTACAGTGTATATATCAGGTGCCTAAAAGAGAGCTCAGGTTCTCAACTGGCTCAGCCATGTTAATATTGTTATTATTATCCACTCTGTATCTGTGTTTTTCTGGCTAAATAAACTGTTTCAATTCAACTCGTTGCTCAACCGAAACATCGATGTGGATGTCCTGACTACCCAGCAGGTCCCTCAGCATCCAGAGCTGACCCACTCAGCTGTCCTCCATCCCTGGATGAGGTAGCTACTGCCATCGAACAGATGAAAAATAACAAAGCCTCAGGGCCTAATGGAATCCCAGCCGATGTGGATAAAGCAGGAGGACCTCTACTTACCAGCTGTCTCCACTCTTTCCTGGAGAATATATGGGAAAAGGAGGAAATCCCCAAAGCTCTTAAAGATGTCTCCATTCTCAATATTTATAAGAACAAGGGAGACCGGTCAGACTTTGGCGACTAACGTGTGATCTCGCTGCTCCCCGTAGCTGGAAAGATTATAGCCCAAGTCCTCCTAAACAGACTTCTTCCTAAGGCGGAAAACTTCCTCCCAGAATCTGAATGTGGCTTTAGACCATCACGTGGCACCGCTGACATGATTTTTGCTGCCCGTCAGATACAGGAAAAGTGCAGCATAAGACGACCCCAGGCAAGAACAAAGGTGTCCGCCCTAGATGGAGCCCACCTGTGCAACAAATGTGGACGACGTTGCCGGTCCCGTATTGGGCTCTTGAGTCACCTCAAAACTCACCAACCAAGGTGACATCCCGAATAACCCATATCATTTTACCATAGCTGGATGATCGTCATACTCAATTCCGAGTGACAGAAAATTAGTAAGTAGTAGTAATGTACCGTATAGCCGAGACTTTATCCTTTTCGCCACTGATCTCCTCGTTAGCTGCTGTTGATAAGTTCAGGATATGCAGTGGTTCCAGAAGATATCTGGTCAAGTCTGGTCGTGATTGAAAGAGCTCACACTCGGTGCTGTCACGAACTCTCTGGCAGATTGTTCCAAGAGTTCACAACCTTTGCTCCAAGAACTTTGCCGTGATAGTTTTCTGAATTTTTGGCTTTTTCAACCTTTGGCTATGACCCCTAGTGGGGCGGGCATACCCCAGCTCCAGGTATGAATACACGACTGAGTAGTGTCGTCTGAGCCTGAGGTGTTTATGAATTTCAATTAAGTCACCCCTTGCCCGCCTGTAAGCAGCTAAACAATAGCAGGCGTTCTACTCTCTCTGGTTACCCGAGGTACCGTAGTGCAGGCACTACTTTTCTGGCCATCCTTTGGACACTTTCAATCAACTGATTGTCTCTAGCATATCTCGGACCCTAGACGCCGTGGCAGTACTCCAGACGGGGAAGCACCTCACTGTATATATATATATATATATATATATATATATATATATATATATATATATATATATATATATATATATATATATATATGCAAGTAAATCACTGTAGGTGCGCGTGATCTAGGTATATGCTGATAACCACCAGGAAAGAAGAAAACACGAAGTTCCCAAGCGCTTTCGTGTAATTCACATCTTCAGGGGTGAGTACAGACTAGATAGAGTAATGCAGAACAAGATGAATATATACAGAGGAGGGTGAGACCAGGTCCACAATGGTCAGGTAATGACCCTACTAATCTTTAAATGGCACACAACGGTTGGTGGTTGGGTCAGATGGGACAGTGACCCGCCCTCTCACCTGATCACAAATCTTCTTAATTACAAAGTTGTCCAGCTTGTACAAGCCGTTACTCAACATGAATTTGAGTAACGGCTTGTACAAGCTGGACAACTTTGTAATTAAGAAGATTTGTGATCAGGTGAGAGGGCGGGTCACTGTCCCATCTGACCCAACCACCAACCGTTGTGTGCCATTTAAAGATTAGTAGGGTCATTACCTGACCATTGTGGACCTGGTCTCACCCTCCTCTGTATATATTCATCTTGTTCTGCATTACTCTATCTAGTCTGTACTCACCCCTGAAGATGTGAATTACACGAAAGCGCTTGAGAACTTCGTGTTTTCTTCTTTCCTTGTGGTTATCAGCATATACCTACATTACGCGCACCTACAGTGATTTACTTGCATATATATATATATATATATATATATATATATATATATATATATATATATATATATATATATATATATATATATATATCTTGATAAAATCACACGGGAAAAGGGAAACATAAATTTATTTGTCAGTGGCCCAAGGTTAAAAATGCTTTGAAAACTTTGGATCTAGATGTAGGATAGTTATTTAGTGGGTCCCTTATTTTGACCTGACCTGACTAGTCACGTCGCCCCCTTCTCTTAAGCTCCTCTGCGTGTGTGTTGGTGTTGGTGTGGGGATTAGTGGATGACCTCCGAAACAGAATTCAAAACTTCCAAGAACACACAACACCAGCGGCCACTCTAACCCGAAAGGCCCAAACAAACCACATTCACCACCTTCTCCAGGTCATCACACGATACCCACCACCCAGATAGCTTAGAAAGTATCCTCTCCCAGCAAGTGCGGACCCCAGTTGGGGGGGCGCGCCACTCCAAAACTGACCACGTCCAAGAGTGGGGGTTGGTGGTAAGCGTCCACTGATCGGGGGTCTGCTCACACTTGCAACCTGCAGTATCCTTCCATATCTGCAGGTAGGACAACCTCCAATCCCAATCCGGTCTGGCTGCTCCAAGAGCTCCAGCCGGAACCACCAAACGGGCCGCCTATAGGCAAAGGCCCGTGTCGGACTACGGTCCGACAATCTCAACAACAACAACAACATGTAATCCAGTTGCCTCTGAAGATGTCTTGAATAAAGACGAAAGCTAAGGTGCTCCGTTGTTTCCCTTTTCCCGTGTGATTTTATCAAGATTTATCTTATCCACGTTTTCATTGTGGATCTACTGTACATGAAAAAAAAAAAATATTTATATAAAAATATATATATATATTTATATATATATATATATATATATATATATATATATATATATATATATATAATATATATGTATATATATATATATATATATAATATATATATATATATATATATATATATATATATATATTTTTTTTTAGTTGCTCGAATCACCTTCTATCAATTGCTCCAGAACTTCAGATCGTTGTCATCATACACGCCCAGATCCTTTTCACATTTGGTCCCCGTCAATACTGTTTCTTCGTCCTTGCAGGGGCGGATCCAGGAATATCAAAAGGGGAGGGGGGCATATTCTGGCCATATTGAAACCATGTGTAATTGACATTAGGAGATATTCTAAGGTAAATGGTAATTAATTTTTTACTCTACAAAAGCACCTGTGTACAATACTCTCTTGTGTGTGTGTGTGTCGAGGCCTTATGTATATGTATGTGTGTGCGCACACGCGTGTGTGTGTGTGTGTGTTTAAATGTCTCAGTTAGATATGTTCTTACTTCTCTGGTCAGAAAAACAAAACAAAACATAATTAATGCGGTCTTCTTTGAGCCACAAGACGGACATGTCAATTATAAAGTATCCGGTTACTTTTTTATCTTCACAACTATCTAGGCAACCTTATCTTAACTGAAAACTTGTATTCATTTTGTCTCTTTTTGCATACACGGCGGTCAAAGCGTGTTTATAATTCTATCACTTTGATTCCTCGTTTACTTTAGCTATTTCTGCTGAGATTGTTCCGTCTGTCTTACTGGTGTGTACAGTACGTCAGGCATTAGGGTACAAGCTGCTTTAACACAGGTTATCATTTGTTATCTGAGAAGAGTATGTACAATTGAGCTATTATTTAGTATTTGCAGCAAGTTAGTTAAGGAACTTAAGTGTCTTTTAACTAATTAAACAAATCGTTGTCTTAATCTCCGATGAACAGAAGATGGATTGATATTTGAATGGCCTCATTGTAGTGTCATCTATTAACGCGTTGGTAGATACAACCACCATGCTGGAAATATACTTATATAATCAAGCTTCTAATAAGGTAACATCACCAAGACCTTGAGTGATATAAAATTTTAATAATATTTTGAATGACCCTCTTACTGTATCATGTTTTAATACGTTAATAGACATTTGAACACGTTGCCAGGAGTACATGATGGGGTGAGGTATAAAGACTCTGGGATAGGGAGGAGGTTGAGGCGGGTGATGCTCCCTTGTCTCCCTCGCTGCTGTGTCGCTCTCTGGTGTCTATGATGGTGTTCGTAAACATGGCGTCCCACAAGTCGCTTACGGACGACGACCTTAGAAAGAAATTGAAGGAATATGGCATCACATCCTGTGTCACAGCAAGTACAAGAAATATTTTAATCAAGAAGTTAAACCACGTCATAGCGAACCAGAAAAAGACGTCTACAGCGAAAAGTAGAGCGAGAAAAGCCTCCAATACGAGCCAGCTTAATACATTCAGTTCTGACGAAGATGATGATAACGATTCTTCTGTCTGTTCACAAGCAAGTAGATCAAGTAGGTTATTTAGAAATAGAAGGGGGTTAAGGGGGAACACAGATACAACTTTGAATGCCAGAAATGAGAGCAGTAGTGGTCCCCAGGTGAGCAGAACGAGTGGGCGGCAGATCAGTGAGGTGACACAGGTTGGCCGAGACCCTAATGTAGGGAGAGTGTCAGTGTTGTCTCGTAGTGATGCTTGTGGTGACCCCTCCCCCACACGCAGGACCTACTACCCAGTGTCTGCACGCTCCGGCATCAGTCCTAGAGCCAAAATTCATGACGAATATGACACTGGCTCAGACTCTGATCTGGCAGACGGCGATGATGCCAATGACACGTCCATGAGAAAGAACCAGACGTCATATGTGTGGAACAATAACCAGGAGAGTGATGTACTGCCTAACAATAATTCCTACAAAGCCAACTCGTACCAGAATCACACTTCGGGTATTTCTTCATCTCATCAGACTCGGCTGTTTAATACGTCGGACATTATTGCCAGGAATAGAAAAACTTATTTAGAAAATGGAGAATTTGATGATAGAGATTGTTTGGACGACGACTCGAGCTTTATGGGTGTTGAGGAATCAATCGTGAGTCGGGCGTCTCCTGGCAACCACGAACAGGTCCGAATCGCTAACGGTAGACACCACAGTGAGTCGAGCGCACGCCTCGATCACTCGCACAGTGACGAGAGTACGTGGCACTACTCTGTGCCGCTCTTGTTATTAATTCTTCTTGCGGTTTTCTTCGGTGTGGTCGGCATGATCTACGTCAACATGCGTATGCCCCTCCTACCTACGCTACGTTCTGTGCCTGCCATGGTCCACCAAGCCGTGGTTAATGTACCTGTGCCTTTTCCCACTTCCACTGAACCCAAGAAACAACCCAGGCACATGGTTCTGCCATCACATCCATCATCATCATCATCCAAAGTTCCACATCGCACCACAAAAGCTCCACTGCCTCCTGAGCCTGCACCATCACACACACCAGGTAAGACTATTATTGTTTGTGTCAACCTGCCCATTAGTGCTCGTGGGGGAAGGTAGGAGGTGGAATTATTGGTATTTTTGCAGTAGTTCACACAACATTCCTTCCCCAAATCTATTATCATATTAAAAAAAGACTTCTAATCTATTACATTACCTCTGGAAACGTATAATTGCGGAGATAGCGCATGCCAGATCTTTCTCTATTTTCTTCCATTAATCTCCCGCCATTATCACCTACCTCACCTCCCACTCAGCGTGTTTCCTTCATAAATCGTCATGGGCGTGCGTTCCCGTACACGTCACGCGGCTTATCAAAAGCGTTTATTTTTAATATTTTGCCACCAATTAAAATGAATTGTAGTTTAATTCGTGGTATTTTTTGCCCAATCAGATTCGATTGTAATTATGGGTCTCCCATATTTCAAAATTCAAATTCATTTCCGACCATGGAAGTCTTCGATGGGTGTCACTTCAATTATATGGCGTTAATTGCGCGTTTTTGGGTAAAACAAACAAGCAACAGCATTTTTTGGATCTCATGGTGTTCTCCCGACCTCAGTAAAGTGTCCTAAGTGTAAGAGCGAATGTAAATATCGTCAAGACCAACATAGTTGGCATCAGCCACCTGTACTGATTCAGAATCCGACTCCGAACCAGAACCAGGCCATATTAGGTAAGAAATACAGGATTCCATCATATGGTGAGACTTTGGTTAGGTTAGATAAGGTTAGGTTAGGTCAGGTCATCCAAAAAAAAAGGTTTGGTTATTTGTTTTTTTAGTGTATTTTATATTCGCTTGGCCAAAATTTTTGTCGGAAAATGCCCTACCCAAAACCCCCGATAACTAAAAAACAGTAAATTTCCGTCGGAAATCAAGGTCAGAACCAGTCAAAACACAAAAATACACTAGAAAAATATAGCTTTGACTTTCTAATAGAGTTGTGTAAACTACTGCAAATTTACCGAATTATTTAATGGCATATCTACTGCCACTCTTTGCTGTCAAACACAAATCAGCTATCATAGTGAAGTTAGAGGTACTGCACAGAATTGTGGTTCTCCTGGATTTGAAAAATGGTAAAATTATCATTTTGGTCATGCACCTATTTGGAAGTAGGTCAGAATCGATCAAAACGCATAAAAAACTGTCGGGGCTAAAAACATGATTCCAACTTAACCTAAACATAAAATTCTCTGCATGACCGAAATGATAATAATACTGAAAAATTACTAAACATATAAAAAGAAAAAAATGGTAAATATTCACCCATTGACTGTCCTCAGGTTTTGGTACAATAGGTTTTTATGACATTTGTCGGTGTTTTATTCAAATCTGACATTCATTTCTTTTGCAAATTAGCAGATTTTGCAAAAAAAAATTAACATTTTCATTTTTAACATAAATGGCTAATTTGCAAAAAATATGGCGGTCAAATTTGAGTAAAACACCAAAAATAAACCCCCAACCTATTCCCATATCAAATGAACCAACCGACCTAACCTACAAGGAGGAGGTAAGGAGAAGATAACCGACCAAGTGAGGAGAATGTACAGTGGGGTATGCTATAACGAATCTAATTGGTTCAAGAACCTTGTTCGTTATAGCATTCGATCGTTATAGGATTAATCCGTTCCAGGCCCCCAAATACAACCACTTAACATTGAAAAATATAATATAAAATTGTAAAAATTGTAAAAAAGTGCATAAATATGCATCTAAACCCCTGAAATAAAGAATATCATTAATACTTATAATAAAAAACAATAAATTAGTATAAAAAAAAATAAATAATAATGTTCGTTGTAGGAGTCGTTCGTTATAGCATTCTCAATTTTATAGGTAAAATCATTCGTTATAGGAATATTCGTAGGAGAATCCTTTCGTTATAGCATACCCCACTGTACAACCTCAGGTAAACACGGAGGGAACCTGCGGACAGCCAATGGACGAATATTAACCAAAGAAAATGAAGATAGTACAATGGTGATGTCACTAATGTGCTTACCTCACACTACAGCTGCTCCCCGACTTACGACGGGGTTAGGGACCCAAATCCAGGTCGTAAGTCGAAAATGCTTAAATAATACATAGAAAATCTAAAATGGGTGTCTCTTTTTCTTCTCAGCAACACAAGACTCACTTTTAAGATTACCAGCCATTTTAAAGTGAATTACAAACGAAAATTTTGTCAGTACACATCGCAATCACTGACGTTGGGGTCTCGAAAATACTTAATTTGTCAAAATTTTCGTATGACTGAGGCGGTCGTAAGTCGGGGAGTGGCTGTATTCTGTATTATTTCACGTGTTGTCACTAAATGAATCTCATAAATTTTATTAGTTACAATTGGTAATTTTGACAATTCTAAGACACTTATCTTCGGTAGCACTTCTGGCACTAATTACATATAAGCGAGATATTAAATTTTTTATTCTGTATGTACATATGGGGCGGTACACACCCAGAACATCGAACGACTGTGGACGCTAAGGTCTCCTACTGATGTAGAGGATAAGGTCTCCTACTGATGTAGAGGATAAGGTCTCCTACTGATGTAGAGGATAAGGTCTCCTACTGATGTAGAGGATAAGGTCTCCTACTGATGTAGAGGATAAGGTCTCCTACTGATGTAGAGGATAAGGTCTCCTACTGATGTAGAGGATAAGGTTTCCTACTGATGTAGAGGATAAGGTTTCCTACTGATGTAGAGGATAAGGTCTACTACTGATGGAGAGGATAAGGTCTACTGATGTTGAGGATAAGGTCTCCTACTCATGTAGAGGATAAGGTCTCCTCATGTAGAGGATAAGGTCTCCTACTGATGTAGAGGATAAGGTCTCCTACTGATGTAGAGGATAAGGTCTCCTACTGATGTAGAGGATAAGGTCTACTGATGTAGAGGATAAGGTTTCCTACTGATGTAGAGGATAAGGTCTCCTCATGTAGAGGATAAGGTCTCCTACTGATGTAGAGGATAAGGTCTCATGTAGAGGATAAGGTCTGCTACTCAAGTAGAGGATAAGGTCTCCTACTCATGTAGAGGATAAGGTCTCCTACTCATGTAGAGGATAAGGTCTCCTACTCATGTAGAGGATAAGGTCTCCTACTGATGTAGAGGATAAGGTCTCCTACTGATGTAAAGGATAAGGTCTCCTACTCATGTAGAGGATAAGGTCTCCTACTGATGTAGAGGATAAGGTCTCCTACTGATGTAGAGGATAAGGTCTCCTACTGATGTAGAGGATAAGGTCTCCTACTGGTGTAGAGGATAAGGTCTCCTACTGATGTAGAGGATAAGGTCTCCTACTGATGTAGAGGATAAGGTTTCCTACTGATGTAGAGGATAAGGTTTCCTACTGATGTAGAGGATAAGGTTTCCTACTGATGGAGAGGATAAGGTCTACTACTGATGGAGAGGATAAGGTCTACTGATGTTGAGGATAAGGTCTCCTACTGATGTGGAGGATAAGGTCTCCTACTCATGTACAGGATAAGGTCTCCTACTGATGGAGAGGATAAGGTCTACTGATGTTGAGGATAAGGTCTCCTACTGATGTAGAGGATAAGGTCTCCTACTCATGTAGAGGATAAGGTCTCCTACTCATGTAGAGGATAAGGTCTCCTACTGATGTGGAGGATAAGGTCTCCTACTCATGTACAGGATAAGGTCTCCTACTGATGTAGAGGATAAGGTCTCCTACTGATGTAAAGGATAAGGTCTCCTACTGATGTAGAGGATAAGGTCTCCTACTGATGTAAAGGATAAGGTCTCCTACTGATATAGAGGATAAGGTCTCCTACTCATGTAGAGGATAAGGTCTCCTACTCATGTAGAGGATAAGATCTCCTACTCATGTAGAGGATAAGGTTTCCTACTGATGTAGAGGATAAGGTCTCCTACTGATGTGGAGGATAAGGTCTCCTACTCATGTAGAGGATAAGGTCTCCTACTCATGTAGAGGATAAGGTCTCCTACTCATGTAGAGGATAAGGTCTCCTATTGATGTAGAGGATAAGGTCTCCTACTCATGTAGAGGATAAGGTCTCCTACTCATGTAGAGGATAAGGTCTCCTACTCATGTAGAGGATAAGGTCTCCTACTCATGTAGAGGATAAGGTCTCCTACTGATGTAAAGGATAAGGTCTCCTACTGATGTAGAGGATAAGGTCTCCTACTCATGTAGAGGATAAGGTCTCCTACTCATGTAGAGGATAAGGTCTCCTACTGATGTAGAGGATAAGGTCTCCTACTCATGTAGAGGATAAGGTCTCCTACTAAGGAAAGCAAAGAGGAATAATGAGGTAAGGATAGCAAGGGAGGCAAAGACAAACCCCAAAGGATTCTACCAAATGTACCAAACTAAAACACGAGAAAAGATTGGACCAATACGGTCAGACACCGGCGAGCTCACTGATAACGACGGAGAAATGAGCAATAATTTGAATAAATATTTTTCAACAGTTTTCACCAGCGAAAATTTAAACATGATACCCGAGGCACCGACTCTATTCAGAGATAGTGAAGAAAACAAATTAAGTGAGATAGTAGTGACTAGTAACGATGTTAGTAAGCAAATAGACAAACTAAAGCCTAATAAGTCACCTGGTCCCGATGAGATATTTGCCAGAGTATTAAAGGAATGTAAGGAAGAGCTTAGTATGCCCTTAGCAAAGTTGTTTAACATGTCCTTAAAAACAGGTGTAGTACCAGAATCCTGGAGGATAGCGAATGAAATACCGATCTTCAAGAAGGGGGATAGATCACTATCCTCTAACTACCGCCCAATCAGTCTAACATCAATAGTAGGCAAATTACTGGAAGCAATCATTTCAAACTCTATTCGAAATCACCTGGAGAAGCACAGATTGATCAATGATTCCCAGCATGGCTTCACAAGCGGACGTTCTTGCCTAACTAATCTATTAACATTCTTTTCATCAGTTTTCGAATCAGTGGACGAGGGGCACAATTATGATGTGGTATATCTCGACTTTAGCAAAGCCTTCGACAGAGTACCCCACGAAAGACTAATTAGAAAGGTAGAAGCTCATGGCATCAAAGGTGACATCCTTAAATGGATTAGGGCGTGGTTACAGGACAGGAAACAGCGAGTGAGCATTAACGGCACTAAGTCCCATTGGAGCAACGTCACAAGTGGAGTTCCCCAAGGCTCAGTACTTGGACCATTATTGTTTATTATATACATAAACGACATAGATATCGGCATAGACAGCAACATAAGTAAATTTGCTGATGATACTAAAATAGGACGTGTTATCAAATCTGACGAGGACTCGGCAAAACTACAGGAGGATCTAAACAAATTTTTCGAATGGTCTGAAAAATGGCAGATGAAATTCAACATTGACAAATGTAAAGTACTCAGTATAGGGAATGTAAACAGGGAAACCAGATACCAGATGAACAACGATGCCATAGAGAAATCCGAGTGCGAGAGAGATTTAGGAGTAATGATAAGTAGGAACCTTAAGCCAAGTAAACAATGTGTTTTTGCTCGTAACAAGGCTAATAAAGTACTTGGGTTCATACAAAGGAGTGTTAGTTACAAGACTAGCGAGGTCATCCTAAAACTGTATCTTGCTCTTGTGAGACCACACCTGGATTACGCAGTCCAGTTCTGGTCACCGTATTACAGACTGGATATAGAATCCTTGGAAAGAATCCAGAGGAGAATGACAAGACTAATCCCGGGTATCAGGAACCTTGAGTATAGAGACAGGTTAAAGCATCTTAATTTGCACTCCCTTGAGAGACGTAGAGCGAGGGGCGACCTGATAGAGGTGTATAAATGGAAGGCAGGGCTAAACAAAGGGGACATTACAAAGGTACTCAAATTATCCAACCAGGAGCGAACTCGTAACAATGGTTTTAAATTGGACAAATTTAGATTTAGGCGTGAAATAGGTAAACACTGGTTTGGAAACAGAGTAGTGGATGAATGGAACAAGTTACCAAATATCATCATTAACTCGAATACGTTGAATTGCTTCAAACATAGGTTGGATGCTCATATGAGCAATAGGGGTTGGGTGTAAACGGGACTGCCCAGTATGGGCCAATAGGCCCGCTGCAGTTTCCTCCATTCTTATGTTCTTATGTTCTTATGATGTAGAGGATAAGGTTTCCTACTGATGTAGAGGATAAGGTTTCCTACTGATGTAGAGGATAAGGTCTCCTACTCATGTAGAGGATTAGGTCTCCTACTGATGTGGAGGATAAGGTTTCCTACTCATGTAGAGGATATGGTCTCCTACTCATGTAGAGGATAAGGTCTCCTACTCATGTAGAGGATAAGGTCTCCTACTCATGTAGAGGATTAGGTCTCCTACTGATGTAAAGGATAAGGTCTCCTACTCATGTAGAGGATAAGGTTTCCCACTGATGTAGAGGATAAGGTCTCCTACTGATGTAAAGGATAAGGTCTCCTACTCATGTAGAGGATAAGGTTTCCTACTGATGTAGAGGATAAGGTCTCCTACTGATGTAAAGGATAAGGTCTCCTACTCATGTAGAGGATAAGGTCTACTGATGTAAAGGATAAGGTCTCCTACTCATGTAGAGGATAAGGTCTACTGATGTAGAGGATAAGGTTTCCTACTGATGTAGAGGATAAGGTTTCCTACTGATGTAGAGGATAAGGTCTACTACTGATGTAGAGGATAAGGTCTACTGATGTAGAGGATAAGGTCTACTACTGATGTAGAGGATAAGGTCTCCTACTGATGTAGAGGATAAGGTCTACTACTGATGTAGAGGATAAGGTCTACTGATGTAGAGGATAAGGTCTACTACTGATGTAGAGGATAAGGTCTACTGATGTAGAGGATAAGGTCTACTACTGATGTAGAGGATAAGGTCTACTACTGATGTAGAGGATAAGGTCTACTACTGATTGATGTAGAGGATAAGGTCTACTACTGATGTAGAGGATAAGGTCTACTACTGATGTAGAGGATAAGGTCTACTACTGATGTAGAGGATAAGGTCTACTACTGATGTAGAGGATAAGGTCTACTACTGATGTAGAGGATAAGGTCTCCTACTGATGTAGAGGATAAGGTCTCCTACTGATGTAGAGGATAAGGTCTCCTACTGATGTAGAGGATAAGGTCTCCTACTCATGTAGAGGATAAGGTCTCCTACTGATGTAAAGGATAAGGTCTCCTACTATGTAGAGGATAAGGTCTCCTACTGATGTAGAGGATAAGGTCTCCTACTGATGTAGGATAGGTCTCCTACGAGGGATAAGGTCTCCTACTGATGTAGAGGATAAGGTCTCCTACTCATGTAGAGGATAAGGTCTCCTACATGTAGAGGATAAGGTCTCCTACTGATGTAGAGGATAAGGTCTCCTACTGATGTAGAAGGATAAGGTCTCCTACTGAGTAGAGGATATGGTCTCCTACTCATGTAGAGGATAAGGTCTCCTACTGATGTAGAGGATAAGGTCTCCTACTCATGTAGAGGATAAGGTCTCCTACTCATGTAGAGGATAAGGTCTCCTACTCATGTAGAGGATAAGGTCTCCTACTGATGTAGAGGATAAGGTCTCCTACTGATGTAGAGGATAAGGTCTCGTACTGATGTAGAGGATAAGGTCTCCTACTGATGTAGAGGATAAGGTCTCCTACTGATGTAGAGGATAAGGTCTCCTACTCATGTAGAGGATAAGGTCTCCTACTCATGTAGAGGATAAGGTCTCCTACTGATGTAGAGGATAAGGTCTCCTACTCATGTAGAGGATAAGGTCTCCTACTGATGTAGAGGATAAGGTCTCCTACTGATGTAAAGGATAAGGTCTCCTACTCATGTAGAGGATAAGGTCTCCTACTCATGTAGAGGATAAGGTCTCCTACTGATGTAGAGGATAAGGTCTCCTACTCATGTAGAGGATAAGGTCTCCTACTCATGTAGAGGATAAGGTCTCCTACTGATGTAGAGGATAAGGTCTCCTACTCATGTAGAGGATAAGGTCTCCTACTCATGTAGAGGATAAGGTCTCCTACTGATGTAAAGGATAAGGTCTCCTACTCATGTAGAGGATAAGGTCTCCTACTGATGTAGAGGATAAGGTCTCCTACTCATGTAGAGGATAAGGTCTCCTACTGATGTAGAGGATAAGGTGTCCTACTGATGTAGAGGATAAGGTCTACTGATGTAGAGGATAAGGTCTCCTACTGATGTAGAGGATAAGGTCTCCTACTGATGTAGAGGATAAGGTCTCCTACTGATGTAGAGGATAAGGTCTCCTACTGATGTAGAGGATAAGGTCTCCTACTGATGTAGAGGATAAGGTCTCCTACTGATGTAGAGGATAAGGTCTCCTACTCATGTAGAGGATAAGGTCTCCTACTGATGTAGAGGATAAGGTCTCCTACTGATGTAGAGGATAAGGTCTCCTACTGATGTAGAGGATAAGGTCTCCTACTCATGTAGAGGATAAGGTCTACTACTGATGTAGAGGATAAGGTCTACTACTGATGTTGAGGATAAGGTCTACTACTGATGTAGAGGATAAGGTCTCCTACTGATGTAGAGGATAAGGTCTCCTACTCATGTAGAGGATAAGGTCTCCTACTCATGTAGAGGATAAGGTCTCCTACTGATGTAAAGGATAAGGTCTCCTACTGATGTAGAGGATAAGGTCTCCTACTGATGTAGAGGATAAGGTCTCCTACTGATGTAGAGGATAAGGTCTCCTACTGATGTAGAGGATAAGGTCTCCTACTGATGTAGAGGATAAGGTCTCCTACTGATGTAGAGGATAAGGTCTCCTACTGATGTAGAGGATAAGGTCTCCTACTCATGTAGAGGATAAGGTCTCCTACTGATGTAGAGGATAAGGTCTCCTACTGATGTAGAGGATAAGGTCTCCTACTGATGTAGAGGATAAGGTCTCCTACTGATGTAGAGGATAAGGTCTCCTACTCATGTAGAGGATAAGGTCTCCTACTCATGTAGAGGATAAGGTCTCCTACTCATGTAGAGGATAAGGTCTCCTACTGATGTAAAGGATAAGGTCTCCTACTCATGTAGAGGATAAGGTTTCCTACTGATGTAGAGGATAAGGTCTCCTACTGATGTAGAGGATAAGGTCTCCTACTCATGTAGAGGATAAGGTTTCCTACTGATGTAGAGGATAAGGTCTCCTACTGATGTAAAGGATAAGGTCTCCTACTCATGTAGAGGATAAGGTCTCCTACTCATGTAGAGGATAAGGTCTCCTACTCATGTAGAGGATAAGGTCTCCTACTGATGTGGAGGATTAGGTCTCCTACTCATGTAGAGGATAAGTTCTCCTACTCATGTAGAGGATAAGGTCTCCTACTCATGTAGAGGATAAGGTCTCCTACTCATGTAGAGGATAAGGTCTCCTACTCATGTAGAGGATAAGGTCTCCTACTCATGTAGAGGATAAGGTCTCCTACTGATGTAAAGGATAAGGTCTCCTACTGATGTAGAGGATAAGGTCTCCTACTCATGTAGAGGATAAGGTCTCCTACTCATGTAGAGGATAAGGTTTCCTACTGATGTAGAGGATAAGGTCTCCTACTGATGTGGAGGATAAGGTTTCCTACTGATGTAAAGGATAAGGTCTCCTACTGATGTAGAGGATAAGGTCTCCTACTGATGTGGAGGATAAGGTTTCCTACTCATGTAGAGGATATGGTCTCCTACTGATGTAGAGGATAAGGTCTCCTACTCATGTAGAGGATAAGGTCTCCTACTCATGTAGAGGATAAGGTCTCCTACTCATGTAGAGGATAAGGTCTCCTACTGATGTAAAGGATAAGGTCTCCTACTCATGTAGAGGATCAGGTTTCCTACTGATGTAGAGGATAAGGTCTCCTACTGATGTAAAGGATAAGGTCACCTACTCATGTAGAGGATAAGGTCTCCTACTCATGTAGAGGATAAGGTCTCCTACTCTTGTAGAGGATAAGGTCTCCTACTGATGTAAAGGATAAGGTCTCCTACTCATGTAGAGGATAAGGTTTCCTACTCATGTAGAGGATAAGGTCTCCTACTGATGTAAAGGATAAGGTCTCCTACTCATGTAGAGGATGAGGTTTCCTACTCATGTAGAGGATAAGGTCTCCTACTGATGTAAAAGATAAGGTCTCCTACTCATGTAGAGGATAAGGTCTCCTACTCATGTAGAGGATAAGGTCTCCTACTGATGTAGAGGATAAGGTCTCCTACTCATGTAGAGGATAAGATCTCCTACTGATATAGAGGATAAGGTCTCCTACTGATGTAGAGGATAAGGTCTCCTATTCATGTAGAGGATAAGGTCTACTGATGTAGAGGATAAGGTCTCCTATTCATGTAGAGGATAAGGTCTACTGATGTAGAGGATAAGGTCTACTGATGTAGAGGATAAGGTCTCCTACTGATGTAGAGGATAAGGTCTCCTATTCATGTAGAGGATAAGGTCTACTGATGTAGAGGAACAGGTCTACTACTGATGTAGAGGATAAGGTCTACTGATGTAGAGGATAAGGTCTCCTACTGATGTAAAGGATAAGGTCTCCTACTGATGTAAAGGATAAGTTCTACTGGTGTAGAGGATAAGGTCTCCTACTGATGTAAAGGATAAGTTCTACTGATGTAGAGGATAAGGTCTCCTACTGATGTAGAGGATAAGGTCTCCTATTCATGTAGAGGATAAGGTCTACTGATGTAGAGGAACAGGTCTACTACTGATGTAGAGGATAAGGTCTACTGATGTAGAGGATAAGGTCTACTACTGCTGTAGAGGATTAGGTCTACTACTGATGTTGAGGATAAGGTCTCCTACTCATGTAGAGGATAAGATCTCCTACTCATGTAGAGGATAAGGTCTCCTACTGATGTAAAGGATAAGGTCTCCTACTGATGTAGAGGATACGGTCTCCTACTGATGTAGAGGATAAGGTCTCCTACTGATGTGGAGGATAAGGTTTCCTACTCATGTAGAGGATATGGTCTCCTACTGATGTAGAGGATAAGGTCTCCTACTCATGTAGAGGATAAGGTCTCCTACTCATGTAGAGGATAAGGTCTCCTACTCATGTAGAGGATAAGGTCTCCTACTGATGTAAAGGATAAGGTCTCCTACTCATGTAGAGGATAAGGTTTCCTACTGATGTAGAGGATAAGGTCTCCTACTGATGTAGAGGATAAGGTCTCCTACTCATGTAGAGGATAAGGTTTCCTACTGATGTAGAGGATAAGGTCTCCTACTGATGTAAAGGATAAGGTCTCCTACTCATGTAGAGGATAAGGTCTCCTACTCATGTAGAGGATAAGGTCTCCTACTCATGTAGAGGATAAGGTCTCCTACTGATGTGGAGGATTAGGTCTCCTACTCATGTAGAGGATAAGTTCTCCTACTCATGTAGAGGATAAGGTCTCCTACTCAGGTAGAGGATAAGGTCTCCTACTCATGTAGAGGATAAGGTCTCCTACTCATGTAGAGGATAAGGTCTCCTACTCATGTAGAGGATAAGGTCTCCTACTGATGTAAAGGATAAGGTCTCCTACTGATGTAGAGGATAAGGTCTCCTACTCATGTAGAGGATAAGGTCTCCTACTCATGTAGAGGATAAGGTTTCCTACTGATGTAGAGGATAAGGTCTCCTACTGATGTGGAGGATAAGGTTTCCTACTGATGTAAAGGATAAGGTCTCCTACTGATGTAGAGGATAAGGTCTCCTACTGATGTGGAGGATAAGGTTTCCTACTCATGTAGAGGATATGGTCTCCTACTGATGTAGAGGATAAGGTCTCCTACTCATGTAGAGGATAAGGTCTCCTACTCATGTAGAGGATAAGGTCTCCTACTCATGTAGAGGATAAGGTCTCCTACTCATGTAGAGGATAAGGTCTCCTACTGATGTAAAGGATAAGGTCTCCTACTCATGTAGAGGATCAGGTTTCCTACTGATGTAGAGGATAAGGTCTCCTACTGATGTAAAGGATAAGGTCACCTACTCATGTAGAGGATAAGGTCTCCTACTCATGTAGAGGATAAGGTCTCCTACTCTTGTAGAGGATAAGGTCTCCTACTGATGTAAAGGATAAGGTCTCCTACTCATGTAGAGGATAAGGTTTCCTACTCATGTAGAGGATAAGGTCTCCTACTGATGTAAAGGATAAGGTCTCCTACTCATGTAGAGGATGAGGTTTCCTACTCATGTAGAGGATAAGGTCTCCTACTGATGTAAAAGATAAGGTCTCCTACTCATGTAGAGGATAAGGTCTCCTACTCATGTAGAGGATAAGGTCTCCTACTGATGTAGAGGATAAGGTCTCCTACTCATGTAGAGGATAAGATCTCCTACTGATATAGAGGATAAGGTCTCCTACTGATGTAGAGGATAAGGTCTCCTATTCATGTAGAGGATAAGGTCTACTGATGTAGAGGATAAGGTCTCCTATTCATGTAGAGGATAAGGTCTACTGATGTAGAGGATAAGGTCTACTGATGTAGAGGATAAGGTCTACTGATGTAGAGGATAAGGTCTCCTACTGATGTAGAGGATAAGGTCTCCTATTCATGTAGAGGATAAGGTCTACTGATGTAGAGGAACAGGTCTACTACTGATGTAGAGGATAAGGTCTACTGATGTAGAGGATAAGGTCTCCTACTGATGTAAAGGATAAGGTCTCCTACTGATGTAAAGGATAAGTTCTACTGGTGTAGAGGATAAGGTCTCCTACTGATGTAAAGGATAAGTTCTACTGATGTAGAGGATAAGGTCTCCTACTGATGTAGAGGATAAGGTCTCCTATTCATGTAGAGGATAAGGTCTACTGATGTAGAGGAACAGGTCTACTACTGATGTAGAGGATAAGGTCTACTGATGTAGAGGATAAGGTCTACTACTGCTGTAGAGGATTAGGTCTACTACTGATGTTGAGGAACAGGTCTCCTACTGATGTAGAGGATAAGGTCTCCTACTGATGTAGAGGATAAGGTCTCCTACTGATGTAGAGGATAAGGTCTACTGATGTAGAGGATAAGGTCTCCTACTGATGTAAAGGATAAGGTCTCCTACTGATGTAGAGGATAAGGTCTCCTACTGATGTAGAGGATAAGGTTTCCTACTGATGTAGAGGACAAGGTCTCCTACTGATGTAAAGGATAAGGTCTCCTACTGATGTAAAGGATAAGGTCTCCTACTCATGTAGAGGATAAGGTTTCCTACTGATGTAGAGGATAAGGTCTACTACTGATGTAGAGGATAAGGTCTCCTACTGATGTAAAGGATAAGGTCTCCTACTGATGTAAAGGATAAGGTCTCCTACTCATGTAGAGGATAAGGTTTCCTACTGATGTAGAGGATAAGGTCTCCTACTGATGTAAAGGATAAGGTCTCCTACTGATGTAGAGGATAAGGTGTACTGATGTAGAGGATAAGGTCTACTGATGTAGAGGATAAGGTCTACTGATGTAGAGGATTAGGTCTACTGATGTAGAGGATAAGGTCTACAGATGTAGAGGATAAGGAATAATACTGATGTAGAGGATAAGGTCTACTGATGTAGAAGATAAGGTCTAATACTGATGTAGAAGATAAGGTCTAATACTGATGTAGAGGATAAGGGCTACTGATGTACTGTAGAGGATAAGGTCTAATACTGATGTAGAGGATAAGGTCTACTGATGTAGAGGATAAGGTCTACTGATGTAGAGGATAAGGTCTAATACTGATGTAGAAGATAAGGTCTAATACTGATATAGAGGATAAGGTCTACTGATGAAGAGCATAAGGTCTACTGATGTAGAGGATAAGGTCTACTGATGTAGAGGATAAGGTCTAATACTGATGTAGAGGATAAGGTCTACTGATGTAGAGGATAAGGTCTACTGATGTAGAGCATAAGGTCTACTGATGTAGAGGATAAGGTCTACTGATGTAGAGGATAAGGTCTAATACTGATGTAGTGGATAAGGTCTACTGATGTAGAGGATAAGGTCTACTGATGTACAGGATAAGGTCTACTGATGTAGAGGATAAGGTCTACTGATGTACAGGATAAGGTCTACTGATGTAGAGGATAAGGTCTAATACTGATGTAGAGGATAAGGTCTACTGATGTAGAGGATAAGGTCTACTGATGTAGAGGATAAGGTCTACTGATGTAGAGGATAAGGAATAATACTGATGTAAAGGATAAGTTCTACTGGTGTAGAGGATAAGGTCTCCTACTGATGTAAAGGATAAGGTCTCCTACTCATGTAGAGGATGAGGTTTCCTACTCATGTAGAGGATAAGGTCTCCTACTGATGTAAAAGATAAGGTCTCCTACTCATGTAGAGGATAAGGTCTCCTACTCATGTAGAGGATAAGGTCTCCTACTGATGTAGAGGATAAGGTCTCCTACTCATGTAGAGGATAAGATCTCCTACTGATATAGAGGATAAGGTCTCCTACTGATGTAGAGGATAAGGTCTCCTATTCATGTAGAGGATAAGGTCTACTGATGTAGAGGATAAGGTCTCCTATTCATGTAGAGGATAAGGTCTACTGATGTAGAGGATAAGGTCTACTGATGTAGAGGATAAGGTCTCCTACTGATGTAGAGGATAAGGTCTCCTATTCATGTAGAGGATAAGGTCTACTGATGTAGAGGAACAGGTCTACTACTGATGTAGAGGATAAGGTCTACTGATGTAGAGGATAAGGTCTCCTACTGATGTAAAGGATAAGGTCTCCTACTGATGTAAAGGATAAGTTCTACTGGTGTAGAGGATAAGGTCTCCTACTGATGTAAAGGATAAGTTCTACTGATGTAGAGGATAAGGTCTCCTACTGATGTAGAGGATAAGGTCTCCTATTCATGTAGAGGATAAGGTCTACTGATGTAGAGGAACAGGTCTACTACTGATGTAGAGGATAAGGTCTACTGATGTAGAGGATAAGGTCTACTACTGCTGTAGAGGATTAGGTCTACTACTGATGTTGAGGAACAGGTCTCCTACTGATGTAGAGGATAAGGTCTCCTACTGATGTAGAGGATAAGGTCTCCTACTGATGTAGAGGATAAGGTCTACTGATGTAGAGGATAAGGTCTCCTACTGATGTAAAGGATAAGGTCTCCTACTGATGTAGAGGATAAGGTCTCCTACTGATGTAGAGGATAAGGTTTCCTACTGATGTAGAGGATAAGGTCTACTACTGATGTAGAGGATAAGGTCTCCTACTGATGTAAAGGATAAGGTCTCCTACTGATGTAAAGGATAAGGTCTCCTACTCATGTAGAGGATAAGGTTTCCTACTGATGTAGAGGATAAGGTCTCCTACTGATGTAAAGGATAAGGTCTCCTACTGATGTAGAGGATAAGGTTTCCAACTGATGTAGAGGATAAGGTCTCCTACTGATGTAGAGGATAAGGTCTACTGATGTAGAGGATAAGGTCTCCTACTGATGTAAAGGATAAGGTCTCCTACTGATGTAGAGGATAAGGTCTCCTACTGATGTAGAGGATAAGGTTTCCTACTGATGTAGAGGATAAGGTCTCCTACTGATGTAGAGGATAAGGTCTAATACTGATGTAGAGGATAAGGTCTACTACTGATGTAGATAAGGTCTAATACTGATGTAGAGGATAAGGTTTCCGACTGATGTAGAGGATAAGGTCTACTGATGTAGACGATAAGGTCTACTGATGTAGAGGATAAGGTCTACTGATGTAGAGGATAAGGTCTAATACTGATGTAGAGGATAAGGTCTACTGATGTAGAGGATAAGGTCTAATGATGTAGAGGATAAGGTCTACTGATGTAGAGTATAAGGTCTACTGATGTAGAGTATAAGGTCTACTACTGATGTAGAGTATAAGGTCTACTGATGTAGAGGATAAGGTCTAATACTGATGTAGAGGATAAGGTCTAATACTGATGTAGAGGATAAGGTCTACTGATGTAGAGGATAAGGTCTACTGATGTAGAGGATAAGGTCTCCTACTGATGTAGAGGATAAGGTCTACTGATGTAGAGTATAAGGTCTACTGATGTAGAGGATAAGGTCTACTGATGTAGAGTATAAGGTCTACTACTGATGTAGAGTATAAGGTGTAATGATGTAGAGGATAAGGTCTACTGATGTAGAGTATAAGGTCTACTACTGATGTAGAGGATAAGGTCTACTACTGATGTAGAGTATAAGGTCTACTGATGTAGAGGATAAGGTCTACTGATGTAGAGTATAAGGTCTACTACTGATGTAGAGTATAAGGTCTACTGATGTAGAGGATAAGGTCTACTGATGTAGAGTATAAGGTCTACTACTGATGTAGAGGATAAGGTCTACTGATGTAGAGTATAAGGTCTACTACTGATGTAGAGTATAAGGTCTACTGATGTAGAGGATAAGGTCTACTGATGTAGAGGATAAGGTCTAATACTGATGTAGAGGATAAGTTCTACTGATGTAGAGTATAAGGTCTACTGATGTAGAGTATAAGGTCTACTGATATAGAGGATAAGGTCTCCTACTGATGTAGAGGAAAAGGTCTACTACTGATGTAGAGTATAAGGTCTACTGATGTAGAGGATAAGGTCTACTGATGTAGAGGATAAGGTCTAATACTGATGTAGAGGATAAGGTCTACTGATGTAGAGGATAAGGTCTACTGATGTAGAGGATAAGGTCTACTGATGTAGAGGATAAGGTCTAATACTGATGTAGAGGATAAGGTCTAATACTGATGTAGAGGATAAGGTCTACTGATGTAGAGGATAAGGTCTACTGATGTAGAGGATAAGGTCTAATACTGATGTAGAGGATAAGGTCTAATACAGATGTAGAGGATAAGGTCTACTACTGATGTAGAGGATAAGGTCTACTGATGTAGAGGATAAGGTCTACTGATGTAGAGGATGAGGTCTACTGATGTAGAGGATAAGGTCTACTGATGTAGAGGATAAGGTCTACTACTGATGTAGAGTATAAGGTCTACTGATGTAGAGGATAAGGTTTCCTACTGATGTAGAGGATAAGGTCTACTACTGATGTAGAGGATAAGGTCTACTGATGTAGAGGATAAGGTCTCCTACTGATGTAGAGGATATGGTCTACTGATGTAGAGGATAAGGTCTACTGATGTAGAGGATAAGGTTTCCTACTGATGTAGAGGATAAGGTCTACTGATGTAGAGGATAAGGTCTACTGATGTAGAGGATAAGGTCTACTACTGATGTAGAGTATAAGGTCTACTGATGTAGAGGATAAGGTTTCCTACTGATGTAGAGGATAAGGTCTACTGATGTAGAGGATAAGGTCTCCTACTGATGTAGAGGATAAGGTCTCCTACTGATGTAGAGGATAAGGTCTACTGATGTAGAGGATAAGGTCTACTGATGTAGAGGATAAGGTCTCCTGATGTAGAGGATGAGGTCTAATACTGACGTAGAGGATAAGGTCTACTGATGTAGAGGATAAGGTCTACTGATGTAGAGGATAAGGTCTAATACTGATGTAGAGGATAAGGTCTAATACTGATGTAGAGGATAAGGTCTAATACTGATGTAGAGGATAAGGTCTAATACTGATGTAGAGGATAAGGTCTACTGATGTAGAGGATAAGGTCTACTGATGTAGAGGATAAGGTCTAATACTGATGTAGAGGATAAGGTCTAATACTGATGTAGAGGATAAGGTCTAATGCTGATGTAGAGGATAAGGTCTACTGATGTAGAGGATAAGGTCTACTGATGTAGAGGATAAGGTCTACTGATGTAGAGGATAAGGTCTACTGATGTAGAGGATAAGGTCTAATACTGATGTAGAGGATAAGGTCTACTGATGTAGAGGATAAGGTCTAATACTGATGTAGAGGATAAGGTCTACTGATGTAGAGGATAAGGTCTACTGATGTAGAGGATAAGGTCTACTGATGTAGAGGATAAGGTCTAATACTGATGTAGAGGATAAGGTCTAATACTGATGTAGAGGATAAGGTCTACTGATGTAGAGGATAAGGTCTACTGATGTAGAGGATAAGGTCTACTGATGTAGAGGATAAGGTCTACTGATGTAGAGGATAAGGTCTACTGATGTAGAGGATAAGGTCTACTGATGTAGAGGATAAGGTCTACTGATGTAGAGGATAAGGTCTAATACTGATGTCGAGGATAAGGTTCTAATACTGATGTAGAGGATAAGGTCTACTGATGTAGAGGATAAGGTCTACTGATGTAGAGGATAAGGTCTAATACTGATGTAGAGGATAAGGTCTACTGATGTAGAGGATAAGGTCTACTGATGTAGAGGATAAGGTCTACTGATGTAGAGGATAAGGTCTACTGATGTAGAGGATAAGGTCTACTGATGTAGAGGATAAGGTCTACTGATGTAGAGGATAAGGTCTATACTGATGTAGAGGATAAGGTCTACTGATGTAGAGGATAAGGTCTACTGATGTAGAGGATAAGGTCTACTGATGTAGAGGATAAGGTCTACTGATGTAGAGGATAAGGTCTAATACTGATGTAGAGGATAAGGTCTACTGATGTAGAGGATAAGGTCTACTGATGTAGAGGATAAGGTCTACTGATGTAGAGGATAAGGTCTACTGATGTAGAGGATAAGGTCTAATACTGATGTAGAGGATTAGGTCTACTGATGTAGAGGATAAGGTCTACTGATGTAGAGGATAAGGTCTACTGATGTAGAGGATAAGGTCTACTGATGTAGAGGATAAGGTCTACTGATGTAGAGGATAAGGTCTAATACTGATGTAGAGGATAAGGTTCTACTGATGTAGAGGATAAGGTCTACTGATGTAGAGGATAAGGTCTAATACTGATGTAGAGGATAAGGTCTACTGATGTAGAGGATAAGGTCTACTACTGATGTAGAGGATAAGGTCTACTGATGTAGAGGATAAGGTCTATACTGATGTAGAGGATAAGGTCTATACTGATGTAGAGGATAAGGTTCTACTGATGTAGAGGAGTAGGTCTACTGATGTAGAGGATAAGGTCTACTGATGTAGAGGATAAGGTCTACTGATGTAGAGGATAAGGTCTACTGATGTAGAGGATAAGGTCTACTGATGTAGAGGATAAGGTCTACTGATGTAGAGGATAAGGTCTACTGATGTAGAGGATAAGGTCTACTGATGTAGAGGATAAGGTCTACTGATGTAGAGGATAAGGTCTACTGATGTAGAGGATAAGGTCTACTGATGTAGAGGATAAGGTCTACTGATGTAGAGGATAAGGTCTACTGATGTAGAGGATAAGGTCTACTGATGTAGAGGATAAGGTCTACTGATGTAGAGGATAAGGTCTACTGATGTAGAGGATAAGGTCTAATACTGATGTAGAGGATAAGGTCTACTGATGTAGAGGATAAGGTCTACTGATGTAGAGGATAAGGTCTACTGATGTAGAGGATAAGGTCTACTACTGATGTAGAGGATAAGGTCTAATACTGATGTAGAGGATAAGGTCTAATACTGATGTAGAGGATAAGGTCTACTGATGTAGAGGATAAGGTCTACTGATGTAGAGGATAAGGTCTACTGATGTAGAGGATAAGGTCTACTGATGTAGAGGATAAGGTCTACTGATGTAGAGGATAAGGTCTACTGATGTAGAGGATAAGGTCTAATACTGATGTAGAGGATAAGGTCTACTGATGTAGAGGATAAGGTCTACTGATGTAGAGGATAAGGTCTACTGATGTAGAGGATAAGGTCTACTGATGTAGAGGATAAGGTCTAATACTGATGTAGAGGATAAGGTCTACTGATGTAGAGGATAAGGTCTACTGATGTAGAGCATAAGGTCTACTGATGTAGAGGATAAGGTCTACTGATGTAGAGGATAAGGTTCTAATACTGATGTAGAGGATAAGGTCTACTGATGTAGAGGATAAGGTCTACTGATGTAGAGGATAAGGTCTACTGATGTAGAGGATAAGGTCTACTGATGTAGAGGATAAGGTCTACTGATGTAGAGGATAAGGTCTAATACTGATGTAGAGGATAAGGTTCTAATACTGATGTAGAGGATAAGGTCTACTGATGTAGAGGATAAGGTCTAATACTGATGTAGAGGATAAGGTCTACTGATGTAGAGGATAAGGTCTACTACTGATGTAGAGGATTAGGTCTACTACTGATGTAGAGTATAAGGTCTAATACTGATGTAGAGGATAAGGTCTAATACTGATGTAGAGGATAAGGTCTACTACTGATGTAGAGGATAAGGTCTACTGATGTAGAGGATAAGGTCTACTGATGTAGAGGATAAGGTCTACTGATGTAGAGGATAAGGTCTACTGATGTAGAGGATAAGGTCTACTGATGTAGAGGATAAGGTCTACTGATGTAGAGGATAAGGTCTACTGATGTAGAGGATAAGGTCTACTGATGTAGAGGATAAGGTCTACTGATGTAGAGGATAAGGTCTACTGATGTAGAGGATAAGGTCTACTGATGTAGAGGATAAGGTCTACTGATGTAGAGGATAAGGTCTACTGATGTAGAGGATAAGGTCTACTGATGTAGAGGATAAGGTCTACTGATGTAGAGGATAAGGTCTACTGATGTAGAGGATAAGGTCTACTGATGTAGAGGATAAGGTCTACTGATGTAGAGGATAAGGTCTACTGATGTAGAGGATAAGGTCTAATACTGATGTAGAGGATAAGGTCTACTACTGATGTAGAGGATAAGGTCTAATACTGATGTAGAGGATAAGGTCTAATACTGATGTAGAGGATAAGGTCTACTACTGATGCAAAGGATAAGGTCTACTGATGTAGAGGATAAGGTGTACTGATGTAGAGGATAAGGTCTACTGATGTAGAGGATAAGGTCTACTGATGTAGAGGATTAGGTCTACTGATGTAGAGGATAAGGTCTACTGATGTAGAGGATAAGGAATAATACTGATGTAGAGGATAAGGTCTACTGATGTAGAGGATAAGGTCTAATACTGATGTAGAGGATAAGGTCTAATACTGATGTAGAGGATAAGGGCTACTGATGTAGTAGAGGATAAGGTCTAATACTGATGTAGAGGATAAGGTCTACTGATGTAGAGGATAAGGTCTACTGATGTAGAGGATAAGGTCTAATACTGATGTAGAGGATAAGGTCTAATACTGATGTAGAGGATAAGGTCTACTGATGTAGAGCATAAGGTCTACTGATGTAGAGGATAAGGTCTACTGATGTAGAGGATAAGGTCTAATACTGATGTAGAGGATAAGGTCTACTGATGTAGAGGATAAGGTCTACTGATGTAGAGCATAAGGTCTACTGATGTAGAGGATAAGGTCTACTGATGTAGAGGATAAGGTCTAATACTGATGTAGAGGATAAGGTCTACTGATGTAGAGGATAAGGTCTACTGATGTAGAGGATAAGGTCTACTGATGTAGAGGATAAGGTCTAATACTGATGTAGAGGATAAGGTCTACTGATGTAGAGGATAAGGTCTACTGATGATGTAGAGGATAAGGTCTAATACTGATGTAGAGGATAAGGTCTACTGATGTAGAGGATAAGGTATACTGATGTAGAGGATAAGGTCTACTGATGTAGAGGATAAGGTATACTGATGTAGAGGATAAGGTCTACTGATGTAGAGGATAAGGTCTAATACTGATGTAGAGGATAAGGTCTAATACTGATGTAGAGGATAAGGTCTACTGATGTAGAGCATAAGGTCTACTGATGTAGAGGATAAGGTCTACTGATGTAGAGGATAAGGTCTACTGATGTAGAGGATAAGGTCTACTGATGTAGAGGATAAGGTCTACTGATGTAGAGGATTAGGTCTAATACTGATGTAGAGGATAAGGTCTAATACTGATGTAGAGGATAAGGTCTACTGATGTAGAGGATAAGGTCTACTGATGTAGAGGATAAGGTCTACTGATGTAGAGGATAAGGTCTAATACTGATGTAGAGGATAAGGTCTACTGATGTAGAGGATAAGGTCTACTGATGTAGAGGATAAGGTCTACTGATGTAGAGGATAAGGTCTAATACTGATGTAGAGGATAAGGTCTACTGATGTAGAGGATAAGGTCTACTGATGTAGAGGATAAGGTCTAATACTGATGTAGAGGATAAGGTCTACTGATGTAGAGGATAAGGTCTACTGATGTAGAGGATAAGGTCTACTGATGTAGAGGGTAAGGTCTACTGATGTAGAGGATAAGGTCTAATACTGATGTAGAGGATAAGGTCTACTGATGTAGAGGATAAGGTCTAATACTGATGTAGAGGATAAGGTTTACTGATGTAGAGGATAAGGTCTACTGATGTAGAGGATAAGGTCTACTGATGTAGAGGATAAGGTCTACTGATGTAGAGGATAAGGTCTACTGATGTAGAGGATAAGGTCTACTGATGTAGAGGATAAGGTCTACTGATGTAGAGGATTAGGTCTACTGATGTAGAGGATAAGGTCTACTGATGTAGAGGATAAGGTCTACTGATGTAGAGGATAAGGTCTACTGATGTAGAGGATAAGGTCTACTGATGTAGAGGATAAGGTCTACTACTGATGTAGAGGATAAGGTCTACTGATGTAGAGGATAAGGTCTACTACTGATGTAGAGGATAAGGTCTAATACTGATGTAGAGGATAAGGTCTACTGATGTAGAGGATAAGGTCTACTACTGATGTAGAGGATAAGGTTCTAATACTGATGTAGAGGATAAGGTCTACTGATGTAGAGGATAAGGTCTACTGATGTAGAGGATAAGGTCTACTGATGTAGAGGATAAGGTCTACTGATGTAGAGGATAAGGTCTACTGATGTAGAGGATAAGGTCTACTGATGTAGAGGATAAGGTCTAATACTGATGTAGAGGATAAGGTCTACTGATGTAGAGGATAAGGTCTACTGATGTAGAGGATAAGGTCTACTGATGTAGAGGATAAGGTCTACTGATGTAGAGGATAAGGTCTAATACTGATGTAGAGGATAAGGTCTACTGATGTAGAGGATAAGGTCTACTGATGTAGAGGATAAGGTCTACTGATGTAGAGGATAAGGTCTACTGATGTAGAGGATAAGGTTCTAATACTGATGTAGAGGATTAGGTCTACTGATGTAGAGGATAGGGTCTACTGATGTAGAGCATAAGGTCTACTGATGTAGAGGATAAGGTCTACTGATGTAGAGGATTAGGTCTACTGATGTAGAGGATAAGGTCTAATACTGATGTAGAGGATAAGGTTCTAATACTGATGTAGAGGATAAGGTCTACTGATGTAGAGGATAAGGTCTAATACTGATGTAGAGGATAAGGTCTACTGATGTAGAGGATAAGGTCTACTACTGATGTAGAGGATTAGGTCTACTACTGATGTAGAGTATAAGGTCTAATACTGATGTAGAGGATAAGGTCTAATACTGATGTAGAGGATAAGGTCTACTACTGATGTAAAGGATGAGGTCTACTGATGTAGAGGATAAGGTGTGCTGATGTAGAGGATAAGGTCTACTGATGTAGAGGATAAGGTCTACTGATGTAGAGGATAAGGTCTACTGATGTAGAGGATAAGGTCTACTGATGTAGAGGATAAGGTCTACTGATGTAGAGGATAAGGTACTGAGAGGATAAGGTCTACTGATGTAGAGGATAAGGTCTACTGATGTAGAGGATAAGGTCTACTGATGTAGAGGATAAGGTCTACTGATGTAGAGGATAAGGTCTACTGATGTAGAGGATAAGGTCTACTGATGTAGAGGATAAGGTCTACTGATGTAGAGGATAAGGTCTACTGATGTAGAGGATAAGGTCTACTGATGTAGAGGATAAGGTCTACTGATGTAGAGGATAAGGTCTACTGATGTAGAGGATTAGGTCTAATACTGATGTAGAGGATAAGGTCTACTACTGATGTAGAGGATAAGGTCTAATACTGATGTAGAGGATAAGGTCTAATACTGATGTAGAGGATAAGGTCTACTACTGATGCAAAGGATAAGGTCTACTGATGTAGAGGATAAGGTGTACTGATGTAGAGGATAAGGTCTACTGATGTAGAGGATAAGGTCTACTGATGTAGAGGATTAGGTCTACTGATGTAGAGGATAAGGTCTACAGATGTAGAGGATAAGGAATAATACTGATGTAGAGGATAAGGTCTACTGATGTAGAAGATAAGGTCTAATACTGATGTAGAAGATAAGGTCTAATACTGATGTAGAGGATAAGGGCTACTGATGTACTGTAGAGGATTAGGTCTAATACTGATGTAGAGGATAAGGTCTACTGATGTAGAGGATAAGGTCTACTGATGTAGAGGATAAGGTCTAATACTGATGTAGAAGATAAGGTCTAATACTGATATAGAGGATAAGGTCTACTGATGAAGAGCATAAGGTCTACTGATGTAGAGGATAAGGTCTACTGATGTAGAGGATAAGGTCTAATACTGATGTAGAGGATAAGGTCTACTGATGTAGAGGATAAGGTCTACTGATGTAGAGCATAAGGTCTACTGATGTAGAGGATAAGGTCTACTGATGTAGAGGATAAGGTCTAATACTGATGTAGTGGATAAGGTCTACTGATGTAGAGGATAAGGTCTACTGATGTACAGGATAAGGTCTACTGATGTAGAGGATAAGGTCTAATACTGATGTAGAGGATAAGGTCTACTGATGTAGAGGATAAGGTCTACTGATGTACTGTAGAGGATAAGGTCTAATACTGATGTAGAGGATAAGGTCTACTGATGTAGAGGATAAGGAATAATACTGATGTAGAGGATAAGGTCTACTGATGTAGAGGATAAGGAATAATACTGATGTAGAGGATAAGGTCTACTGATGTGGAAGATAAGGTCTAATACTGATGTAGAAGATAAGGTCTAATACTGATGTAGAGGATAAGGGCTACTGATGAAGAGCATAAGGTCTACTGATGTAGAGGATAAGGTCTAATGCTGATGTAGAGGATAAGGTCTACTGTTGTAGAGGATGAGGTCTACTGATGTAGAGGATAAGGTCTACTGATGTAGAGGATTAGGTCTAATACTGATGTAGAGGATAAGGTCTAATACTGATGTAGAAGATAAGGTCTACTGATGTGGAGGATAAGGTCTACTGATGTAGAGGATAAGGTCTACTGATGTAGAGGATGAGGTCTAATACTGATGTAGAGGATAAGGTCTACTGATGTAGAGGATAAGGTCTACTGATGTAGAGGATAAGGTCTACTGATGTAGAGGATAAGGTCTAATACTGATGTAGAGGATAAGGTCTACTGATGTAGAGGATAAGGTCTAATGCTGATGTAGAGGATAAGGTCTAATGCTGATGTAGAGGATAAGGTCCACTGATGTAGAGGATAAGGTCTACTGATGTAGAGGATAAGGTCTACTGATGTAGAGGGTAAGGTCTACTGATGTAGAGGATAAGGTCTAATACTGATGTAGAGGATAAGGTCTACTGATGTAGAGGATAAGGTCTAATACTGATGTAGAGGATAAGGTTTACTGATGTAGAGGATAAGGTCTAATACTGATGTAGAGGATAAGGTCTACTGATGTAGAGGATAAGGTCTACTGATGTAGAGGATAAGGTCTACTGGTGTAGAGGATAAGGTCTACTGATGTAGAGGATAAGGTCTACTGATGTAGAGGATGAGGTCTACTGATGTAGAGGATAAGGTCTACTGATGTAGAGGATAAGGTCTAATACTGATGTAGAGGATAAGGTCTACTGATGTAGAGGATAAGGTCTACTGATGTAGAGGATAAGGTCTACTGATGTAGAGGATAAGGTCTACTGATGTAGAGGATAATGTCTAATACTGATGTAGAGGATAAGGTCTACTGATGTAGAGGATAAGGTCTACTGATGTAGAGGATAAGGTCTACTGATGTAG
This sequence comes from Homarus gammarus, assembly GCA_958450375.1. NCBI lineage: Eukaryota > Metazoa > Arthropoda > Malacostraca > Decapoda > Nephropidae > Homarus > Homarus gammarus. The sequence goes on along the minus strand of CAUDMG010001614.1, from coordinate 1,691,234 downwards.
AGGATAAGGTCTACTGATGTAGAGTATTAGGTCTACTGATGTAGAGGATAAGGTCTACTGATGTAGAGGATAAGGTCTAATACTGATGTAGAGGATAAGGTCTAATACTGATGTAGAGGATAAGGTCTACTGATGTAGAGGATAAGGTCTACTGATGTAGAGGATAAGGTCTACTGATGTAGAGGATAAGGTCTACTGATGTAGAGGATAAGGTCTACTGATGTAGAGGATAAGGTCTACTGATGTAGAGGATTAGGTCTAATACTGATGTAGAGGATAAGGTCTACTGATGTAGAGGATAAGGTCTACTGATGAAGAGCATAAGGTCTACTGATGTAGAGGATAAGGTCTACTGATGTAGAGGATATGGTCTAATACTGATGTAGAGGATAAGGTCTACTGATGTAGAGGATAAGGTCTACTGATGTAGAGGATAAGGTCTAATACTGATGTAGAGGATAAGGTCTACTGATGTAGAGGATAAGGTCTACTGATGTAGAGGATAAGGTCTACTGATGTAGAGGATAAGGTCTAATACTGATGTAGAGGATAAGGTCTACTGATGTAGAGGATAAGGTCTACTGATGTAAAGGATAAGGTCTCCTGATGTAGAGGATAAGGTCTAATACTGATGTAGAGGATAAGGTCTAATACTGATGTAGAGGATAAGGTCTACTGATGTAGAGGATAAGGTCTACTGATGTAGAGGATAAGGTCTAATACTGATGTAGAGGATAAGGTCTAATACTGATGTTGAGGATAAGGTCTACTGATTTAGAGGGTAAGGTCTCAGTGAAGGAGATGATTACCAACTCAATGCGTTTATATATTTTGTTCATACTTTCTAGTCATACTTGCGATGATGTTATGTAATGAAATTGATGCAAAAACTTTTTCTCTTTTTTTTTAATATTTTTGTAAATTTCTTTTCTTTTCTTCTATCTACACTCATTAATCACCTATAGTGGGCAGGGAATTGAGGGGTAAAGAAGGCGAAAACTGATTGTTAAATCATGTCTATTTAATTTTACCGTAAACATTCTGCCAAAAATTCTGGCCTGTTGGTGTGTGCTGTCCTGTGATTGTAAACAAATAAATTCTGAACCCAGTCTCGCATAAATTGTCAATAAACGGCAGAGCGTCATATCGGGAAAAAATCATGATTTAAAAAAAAAATCGATTTATTTGATTTAAATCGGATTTTTTTTTATTTAAATCTATTGTTTTTATTTTTTTACTAATTGGAATAAAATAATATTTTTTAACCATAAAAACAGTATTTTTCAACCAAATCTTATTCAGCATAATAAACAGAAAATTGGCATTAAGATATTTATGCAGTAGATGTACCAATGGAATTTAACACAATAATATTCTTTTTGTAAAATAAAAGAAAACTGGTAATATATCTTACATTTGAGTGCACAAATCCAAACGTAATAATGAAATTTAACATAAATCCTCTTATAGGATTACAGTGTTTAAAAAATTAATAACTTAACTTCTTCAAGTCAACACAATAATATTCTCATTTTGTAAAAAAAAATAATACTGGTAACAAGTTTATTTTCTTACATTTGTAGGATTATAGTGTGTTAAGAATTACCGGTAATAACTTCAAGTCATCACAATATTCTCATTCTGTAAACAACAAAAATAGTTCAAAACATTTAAATTAGCTTAGTTGAACATTGAAATGATTATGTACTGTGACTAGCTTAGATGCCTTTTCCTGTCCTAGGCAATTTCTTACCTTTGAGTGTACAAATCCATATGTGGAAAAAATTCTCTCAACCCCTGCTGATGATGCAACAGCTGTAAATAATTGCCTCGGAACATCCATTACATTTTTTGTCATATCATTGGCAAAATACTGCCACCAAGCAAGGGGTGAGAGAGATTTTACAACATCTTTACCAAAATAGACCTCTTTAAATGGTGCACTTCTTCCATGGAAGGACATTAATGTTGAAAGGAATGTGGAAGAGACTCGCACACATAGTGTTCTGCAATGTCTCGCTGCTCAGGAGTCAATGTCTGCCCTGATACCTTGGATCTATCACATTAGCTAGAAAATGGGCAGGTGTCAATGCTACTTTGATTCTTTTTTCAAAATTATCCATATCCTTCTTATCTGTTAAATACTCCTTAATATCAGTTTTCAGTTTTACCCAGATTTCTACAGCATCACTTAATAGGGTATGTTCTCTCCGGGCACAGTCCAATGCCACAGCAATAGGCTTAAGTCTCTCTTTTTAATGCCTTATCATTAAGTTTCCTTTCAATTTTCTTATCAATTTTTTCACTATTTTCTTTGCACACTTTGACAAGGGTCTCCCAGTTCTTTAAATAAGATTCAGTAGAATCTGTCACTGTGTTCCATCGTGTGTCTGATGGCATTACTAGCATTGTTCCTCCTGCTCTTCTATACAAAGATCCTGGGATGTGATGATTTCTGAAGTACTTAATGATTTCAGTAATGTGCTCCTTAATGTTCTTGATTTGCAGATCTTGTGAAAGCAAATTTAACAGGTGTGCAGAGCAACCATATGTTATAATGGATTTATCTTGTCCGGATTCACTTCTCATTTTTGCCATATTAGCAGCATTATCTGTTACACAGCTTCTTACTGTGCATCCAAATTTGTCTTCACACTTTTTTGTAGCACATTCAGCTAATTTCAACAGATATTCAGCTGTGTGTCTTGATTCTGTGTCTATAGAGTCAACAAGATAAATACAGTTGTCCGCTGTTAAAGTTATACATACTATAGGCTCATTATGGACATTACTCCATCCATCCATGGCCATGCAAACTGTTTTCCCACTAAGTTCTGAATACTTCTTAATCACTGAATCGTAGGCTTGATCCAAAAGAGACCCTCCAATTTGATGTCTATTAGGTGGAACATATCCTGGTCTTGGCATTTTAATCATCTTGCTAAACTCTTCGTGCTCCACTGTTTGGAAGGGTCAATTTGTTGCATATATATAATTAGCAACTTTCTGATCCAAGTGACTTTTTCAGACTTAGTAGTTTTTATCACAAAACCAGTTATGCTTCTTTGATCAGAAATAATACTTATGTTGTTTAAAAAGAACATACTAAGTGATAAAAATAGAATATCTGAATATGTTTAGCCTAGTGCCTACAGCCTCTTCACTATAGCTTTGCAAAAGTTTACAGCCCCTTGCTCCTTATTGACTGATATATAATGCCGGGAGAAGAGAATACTACAGTTCTTCTGAATTTCAATAGTATTTATTATCTTAGTTAACAATATATATCATGTAAATATATACAGTACATTAATAATGAGACCTTATGATATGATCAAAGTTTTGCAAAACTGGAGAGAACAGACTATAGTACTGTACATAATTATGTAAATCCAAATAATGTTATTAGCCCGCTGCATTGCGTATACTTTTCAAACATGTAGAATAAAAAGAGAAAACAGTTATTAGTAAAAAAATCATATTGATTTAAATCATGATTTTTTTACTCTGATTTAAATCGATTTAAATCACATGATTTCAATCATTTGATTTAAATCATAACAACCCTGTCTGTACTGTACCTTTATTATAGGCTTTGATGCCTTTTTTACGCCTTCATTATCCAGAATCGTGTGTGTATGACCTGCTCAAATTCCATATTACTGTAAATTTTTATTTATACGCAATAGGTTGTTAAAATTATTCATTTTATAAATGATGAGGATCATATTGTTGGAGACGAGACTCATACTGTTGTGTACCCTGTATGTTCCTCTCATACTGTTCTGTACCCTGTATGTTCCTCTCATACTGTTCTGTACCCTGTATGTTCCTCTCATACTGTTCTGTACCCTGTATGTTCCTCTCATACTGTTCTGTACCCTGTATGTTCCTCTCATACTGTTCTGTACCCTGTATGTTCCTCTCATACTGTTCTATACCCTGTATGTTCTTCTCATACTGTTCTGTACCCTATATGTTCCTCTCATACTGTTCTATACCCTGTATGTTCCTCTCATACTGTTGTGAACCCTGTATGTTCCTCTCATACTGTTCTATACCCTGTATGTTCCTCTCATACTGTTCTGTACCCTGTATGTTCCTCTCATACTGTTCTGTACCCTGTATGTTCCTCTCATACTGTTCTGTACCCTGTATGTTCCTCTCATACTGTTCTGTACCCTGTATGTTCTTTTCATACTGTTCTGTACCCTGTATGTTCTTCTCATAGTGTTCTGTACCCTGTATGTTCTTCTCATAGTGTTCTGTACCCTGTATGTTCCTCTCATACTGTTCTGTACCCTGTATGTTCTTTTCATACTGTTCTGTACCCTGTATGTTCTTCTCATAGTGTTCTGTACCCTGTATGTTCTTCTCATAGTGTTCTGTACCCTGTATGTTCCTCTCATACTGTTCTATACCCTGTATGTTCCTCTCATAGTGTTCTGTACCCTGTATGTTCTTCTCATAGTGTTCTGTACCCTGTATGTTCCTCTCATACTGTTCTGTACCCTGTATGTTCTTCTCATAGTGTTCTGTACCCTGTATGTTCCTCTCATACTGTTCTATACCCTGTATGTTCATCTCATACTGTTCTATACCCTGTATGTTCCTCTCATACTGTTCTATACCCTGTATGTTCCTCTCATACTGTTCTATACCCTGTATGTTCCTCTCATACTGTTCTATACCCTGTATGTTCCTCTCATACTGTTCTATACCCTGTATGTTCCTCTCATACTGTTCTATACCCTGTATGTTCTTCTCATACTGTTCTGTACCCTGTATGTTCTTCTCATACTGTTCTGTACCCTGTATGTTCCTCTCATACTGTTCTGTACCCTGTATGTTCCTCTCATACTGTTCTATACCCTGTATGTTCCTCTCATACTGTTCTATACCCTATATGTTCCTCTCATACTGTTCTGTACCCTGTATGTTCCTCTCATACTGTTCTATACCCTGTATGTTCCTCTCATACTGTTCTATACCCTGTATGTTCCTCTCATACTGTTCTATACCCTGTATGTTCCTCTCATACTGTTCTGTACCCTGTATGTTCTTCTCATAGTGTTCTGTACCCTGTATGTTCCTCTCATACTGTTCTGTACCCTGTATGTTCTTCTCATACTGTTCTGTACCCTGTATGTTCTTCTCATAGTGTTCTGTACCCTGTATGTTCTTCTCATACTGTTCTGTACCCTGTATGTTCCTCTCATACTGTTCTGTACCCTATATGTTCCTCTCATACTGTTCTGTACCCTGTATGTTCCTCTCATACTGTTCTGTACCCTGTATGTTCCTCTCATACTGTTCTGTACCCTATATGTTCCTCTCATACTGTTCTGTACCCTGTATGTTCTTCTCATACTGTTCTATACCCTGTATGTTCCTCTCATACTGTTCTGTACCCTGTATGTTCCTCTCATACTGTTCTGTACCCTATATGTTCCTCTCATACTGTTCTGTACCCTGTATGTTCCTCTCATACTTCTTCTGTACCCTGTATGTTCCTCTCATACTGTTCTGTACCCTGTATGTTCCTCTCATACTGTTCTGTACCCTGTATGTTCCTCTCATACTGTTCTGTACCCTGTATGTTCCTCTCATACTTCTTCTCTACCCTGTATGTTCCTCTCATACTGTTCTGTACCCTGTATGTTCCTCTCATACTGTTCTGTACCCTGTATGTTCCTCTCATACTTCTTCTCTACCCTGTATGTTCCTCTCATACTGTTGTGTACCCTGTATGTTCCTCTCATACTGTTCTGTACCCTGTATGTTCCTCTCATACTGTTCTGTACCCTGTATGTTCCTCTCATACTGTTCTGTACCCTGTATGTTCCTCTCATACTTCTTCTGTACCCTATATGTTCCTCTCATACTGTTCTGTACCCTGTATGTTCCTCTCATACTGTTCTATACCCTGTATGTTCCTCTCATACTGTTCTATACCCTGTATGTTCCTCTCATACTGTTCTGTACCCTGTATGTTCCTCTCATACTGTTCTATACCCTGTATGTTCCTCTCATACTGTTCTATACCCTGTATGTTCCTCTCATACTGTTCTATACCCTGTATGTTCTTCTCATACTGTTGTGTACCCTGTATGTTCCTCTCATACTGTTCTGTAACCTATATGTTCCTCTCATACTGTTCTGTACCCTATATGTTCCTCTCATACTGTTCTGTACCCTGTATGTTCCTCTCATACTTCTTCTGTACCCTGTATGTTCCTCTCATACTGTTCTGTACCCTCTATGTTCCTCTCATACTGTTCTGTAACCTATATGTTCCTCTCATACTGTTCTATACCCTGTATGTTCCTCTCATACTGTTCTGTACCCTGTATGTTCCTCTCATACTTCTTCTGTACCCTATATGTTCCTCTCATACTGTTCTATACCCTGTATGTTCTTCTCATACTGTTCTGTACCCTGTATGTTCTTCTCATACTGTTGTGTACCCTGTATGTTCCTCTCATACTGTTCTGTACCCTGTATGTTCCTCTCATACTTCTTCTCTACCCTGTATGTTCCTCTCATACTGTTCTGTACCCTGTATGTTCCTCTCATACTGTTCTGTACCCTGTATGTTCCTCTCATACTGTTCTGTACCCTATATGTTCCTCTCATACTGTTCTGTACCCTGTATGTTCCTCTCATACTGTTCTGTACCCTGTATGTTCCTCTCATACTGTTCTATACCCTGTATGTTCCTCTCATACTGTTCTGTACCCTGTATGTTCTTCTCATACTTACCCTGTATGTTCCTCTCATACTGTTCTGTACCCTATATGTTCCTCTCATACTGTTCTGTACCCTGTATGTTCCTCTCATACTGTTGTGTACCCTGTATGTTCCTCTCATACTGTTCTGTACCCTGTATGTTCTTCTCATACTGTTCTGTACCCTGTATGTTCCTCTCATACTGTTGTGTACCCTGTATGTTCCTCTCATACTGTTCTATACCCTGTATGTTCTTCTCATACTGTTCTGTACCCTGTATGTTCTTCTCATACTGTTCTGTACCCTGTATGTTCTTCTCATACTGTTCTGTACCCTGTATGTTCCTCTCATACTGTTCTGTACCCTGTATGTTCCTCTCATACTGTTCTATACCCTGTATGTTCTTCTCATACTGTTCTGTACCCTGTATGTTCTTCTCATACTGTTCTGTACCCTGTATGTTCCTCTCATACTGTTCTATACCCTGTATGTTCCTCTCATACTGTTCTGTACCCTGTATGTTCCTCTCATACTGTTCTGTACCCTGTATGTTCCTCTCATACTGTTCTGTACCCTATATGTTCCTCTCATACTGTTCTGTACCCTGTATGTTCCTCTCATACTGTTCTGTACCCTGTATGTTCCTCTCATACTGTTCTGTACCCTATATGTTCCTCTCATACTTCTTCTGTACCCTGTATGTTCCTCTCATTCTGTTCTATACCCTGTATGTTCCTCTCGTACTGTTCTGTACCCTGTATGTTCCTCTCATACTTCTTCTGTACCCTATATGTTCCTCTCATACTGTTATGTACCCTATATGTTCCTCTCATACTGTTCTGTACCCTGTATGTTCCTCTCATACTGTTCTGTACCCTGTATGTTCCTCTCATACTGTTCTGTACCCTGTATGTTCCTCTCATACTTCTTCTGTACCCTATATGTTCCTCTCGTACTGTTATGTACCCTATATGTTCCTCTCATACTGTTCTGTACCCTGTATGTTCTTCTCATACTCTGTACCCTTTATGTTCCTCTCATACTGTTCTATACCCTGTATGTTCCTCTCATACTGTTCTGTACCCTGTATGTTCCTCTCATACTGTTCTGTACCCTTTATGTTCCTCTCATACTGTTCTGTACCCTATATGTTCCTCTCATACTGTTCTGTACCCTGTATGTTCCTCTCATACTGTTCTATACCCTGTATGTTCCTCTCTAGGGGGCAGTGAAATTTTGCTCAAAGCTGCACTCTTCAGGCATTGTTCCTTATACATATCTAAGACTCCATGCCAAATTTGAAGCTGATATGTCGAGGTTTAGTCCGCCGCATTTTCTACTGAAATTTTTAAATTTACCGACAGTACTAGCCAAACAGCCGCTGTGGCGGTGCAATGTTCTGTTCAGTGTTTATCAACTTTTTTTCATATCTCTTATTTCATTTAAGTTGTCTTGTTGCAGATGAGTATGGTGCTATGTCTATATTGATTATCAGCCTTTTCTCATTTCTCATTTCAAAAATACCGATTTAAGAGGCAAGAAATTGAGATGGCTAGTTTAGATAATTTGACGTCACTCTATTTTGATGGTAAGAAGACCGCCACTCGTGTGATGATAAAGAATGAAAAGACCGAGAAATGGAGTTCGAGGATGATGGTGAAAGATCATTATGTCATCATGGTTGAGCCTGGCAATGAATATCTCACACATGTGACTCCCAAGACTGGACACGTAAAGCAGATTGCCAAAACTATTCACGAGTTTCTGGTGGAGAAAAATCTAACCCAGCAGCCCATTGTGTGTGTTGGTTGTGATGGAACCAATGTAAATGTAGGATCAGAAAATGGAGTCATTCATCATCTTGAAATGTTACTTGGTCACCCGCTCCATTATTTCATATGTCAACTTCACGGAAATGAGCTGCCTTTCCGCGCAGTTTTTTATCACTATGATGGTAAACCAAGTGGTCTTGAGCATTGGCGTGGTCCCATTGGAAAGCAGATCAAGGAGTCTTTGTCTGAGCTTCCAGTTGTCGCCTTCCAGCCAGTCAGTTTCCCTGATTTCCCTGTGTTTAATGATGAAGTGGAGAAAGATCTGTCCTGGGATCAGAAATACCTGTATCGGATTTGTAAAGGAGTTATCACAGGTGTTGTTGAAGATGACTTGGCTGCTATTGAGCCAGGTCCTCCCTGTGTGTCAAGGTGGAACACCTTATGGAGTAGAATCCTCAGGCTGTATGTAGCAACATCAAGACCCAGCCATGAGTTGAAAAGAATTGTCATTACAATAATAAAGTTCAGTGCTCCAATGTGGTTTTACATCAAGATACACCCTTACGTAACACACGGCTCAAGGAACGTATTCCAGTCCCTGCTATATATGAAACACCTGAATAGTGAGGAGGAGACGATAGAGAAGAAGGCTGTCCAGAGAAATGCATACTTTGCCCACACAGATCAACTTCTTCTTGGTATGTGTGCAGATGAGGACATGACTGTTAGAGAAAAAGCTGTCTCATTGATAAGAAAAATTAGAGTGGAGAATCAGCAAAAGGAAGAATGCACTGGCAGATCTGAAGAGGAGGAGGAAGATTCTGATGCTGCTGTTGACGAGAATTTGTTTAACTATACTGATGAGGAGGGTAAAGATGGAGATGGGAATGAGGATGTGCCTCCTGTAGTCAACATGAGAAAGGTGGTGACTCCGAAACTAAAGTGGCAAGCAAAAAACTATCATTCCATGATTAACTGGAGGAATGAACTCAAGACTGAGCCTCCTTACATTGCTTCTCTGTCAAATCTACAGGTTAATGACATTCTTGAGACACCATTAGTGGTGCCCAAGTGGCCAAACGGCACTCAGGCGGTCGAGAGAGGCATAAAAGTGATGACTGAAGCTTGCACTGAAGTGACGGGATACGAATCGAGAGATGGATATATTAGGCAAAGATTATTGTCTAGGAAAATGATGCCAAGGTTCCGCACAAAAAAGAATTTCAATATGAACTTGTAATGATTTTCTATACGGTGTACCTGTAAAATAACATGTGAATTAAATCGATGTCACCCATGTAAAATTTATCATTATCCTGGAAAACATTAAATGACACCTAATTTTTGGTATACACTAAAAGTTGACAAAAAGTCGTTCGCAATGCGGCAGGGTAAGTATGCATGAAATGGCATGAAATTTTGCACAGGTGTTTGTTACAGCCATACAAACGATGCCTGAAAAGTGCAGCCTGCAACTCAAATAAAAGTGTTTTTTCCCTGCCCCCTATTCCTCTCATACTGTTCTGTACCCTATATGTTCCTCTCATACTGTTCTGTACCCTGTATGTTCCTCTCATACTGTTCTGTACCCTGTATGTTCCTCTCATACTGTTCTATACCCTGTATGTTCCTCTCATACTGTTCTATACCCTGTATGTTCCTCTCATACTTCTTCTGTACCCTGTATGTTCCTCTCATACTGTTCTGTACCCTGTATGTTCCTCTCATACTTCTTCTGTACCCTGTATGTTCCTCTCATACTGTTCTATACCCTGTATGTTCCTCTCATACTTCTTCTGTACCCTGTATGTTCCTCTCATACTGTTCTGTACCCTATATGTTCCTCTCATACTGTTGTGTACCCTGTATGTTCCTCTCATACTGCTGTGTACCCTGTATGTTCCTCTCATACTGTTCTGTACCCTGTATGTTCCTCTCATACTGTTCTATACCCTGTATGTTCCTCTCATACTGTTCTATACCCTGTATGTTCCTCTCATACTTCTTCTCTACCCTGTATGTTCCTCTCATACTGTTGTGTACCCTGTATGTTCCTCTCATACTGTTGTGTACCCTGTATGTTCCTCTCATACTGTTGTGTACCCTGTATGTTCCTCTCATACTGTTGTGTACCCTCTATGTTCCTCTCATACTTCTTCTGTACCCTGTATGTTCCTCTCATACTGTTCTATACCCTGTATATTCCTCTCATGCTCTTCTGTACCCTTATAGTTCTACCTTGAGGAGGACTGAGTGAGAAGCAACATAATTATTCAATGGCGTCCTTTTCACATCGTGTTTGGTATCGTATCACAAGTTATCTGTGCCTGTGGACGATGAAGACTGTCTCCAAAAGATCATCTGTCAACATTAACTAGTTGGCAAGACTTGCAAGTGTTCAAAATTCGTCAGATAACTGACAGTGAAGAAGAAATATGTATTTCAATGCAAGAACTGATAATACTCTCACGTCCACAATAAATGTAAAATTCTGATATTATTATCGTTTCCGTCATGTGGCGAATTTTAGGATTTGAAATTTTGGTATCAGTAGTTTAGACAATTCTAAGATACTTTTCATCTACAGTGGTCCCTCGGTTAACGAACACAATTCGTTCCAGAAGGTTGTTCGTTAACCGAAAATTAAGTTAACCAAAACCATTGTTTCAATGGGTTTTTGGTTAATTGGTTCCAGCTCACCGAAAATTACCTAAAGTAAAAAAAAATGCAATAATGTACACTTACTTTGAGGTGTGTATGTAGAAGGCTCCTGGATGATGATGCTGATGTGAATTTGAAATGGGAGGTGGAGGAGGAGAAGGAAGAAAAGAAGGAAGTGGGGGTGGAGGAGAAGGGAGAAGAGAAGGCATTGGGGTGGAAGAGAAGCCACCCCGTGCTGCCATTTCACCCATAAAATTTTAGTTCACTTGGTGTAATTCAAGATTATTTTCTTTAAATGAACACTGCACTGCATTATATATTGTCAATATGTAAAATAAACTTCAGAATGACCAATAATTTGACTGGAAACGGAAAAAAGGCATTTATGTTGAAGAGTCTCAAACACGATGTTCCTTCCTCTGAACTGGTAAACAAACTGATGCCAAGCTTGGTGTGTTGAGTGGCTGTTTGATGCGCAAAAAACTACGTAGTTTCCTGTACTTCATTTATGTTCAATAATTGTTCAAATGACTAAAAAAATTAATATAAAACTTTTAAAATGATTGAATAGTATAAACTTCTTGATGTTTACTAAAATAGTAACGAATTTAAGCCCTAGAACCGATTACTGTATTGGTGGACTAATACTATAGCTGTACAGCCAAATGCAAGCGAAAACATGTTGGGAAAAATTCGTAAGGAATTCGTTAACCGAAGTGAAGAATCTAATGGAAGGTAATTCGTTAACCGAAATTTCATTAACCGGGGCGTTCGTTAACTGAGGGATCACTATAGCATTTCCATTGGAAATTTATACTTTTTGAGTATTTTAACCAAAAAAATTACCAACAATATTACTTGTTCAACGTGGGCAGGGCTTTGAAGTATAGTGGGAAAATGTGGGGTAAAATACTAAAAATAACACTAAACAAATCTTACCTAACCTTACCTAACTTGTAAAAATGTTAGGAATCACTTTACAGTCTATGGATCCCTCCTCAGCACAACACTGAAATCAACACCATCACATACTAAACACCGAAAATGTGAATATAATCAACTATTGTAGTTTTGGGATTTTTTAAAACGTGGTACTGCATCATAGATGGCGCTAAGGATATACTGTACATATATATTCTCTCAAAGCCGGAGAAAAGAAAATTCCCCATCCCCGGAATTTTCCGGGTACCTGGAAAATTTTCTCCGAGTTCCCCAAAGCCAGAACTTCCGGAAAATTCTGGCTTTGTGAATGATTTTCCGAGAAAATCTCAATTCCGAGTTTGAGGGATTCCGGTTAACAAAAATATTACTATACAGTCGGCCCTTAACATACGCAGGGGTTAGGAAACAGAGATACCCGTGAATGTTAAAAATCCGTGTACTACTGCTGCCCCCCCCCCCCCCCCCCCTTCCCTAAAGAACCCCTGGCCCCCCATGTCCTTATTTACCGAATATACCTGTGTGTAGTTCGAGTTTTCAAGACCAAATTATTTGGCAAAAATTGGGGGTCGACCTCTAAACGGGTAATAGTTTCGTTAGGTTGAAAAATATTTACCAGTAACTACCAGTAAACAATGGAAACGACGCACCAACGCACCACCAGCTGTGAGTGTCGGTACAGTTGCCAGGGCAGATCTCTTGCGTCATCATAGCAAGCTCAAAGTAGTCAAATCCATGGTATGGTAGCACAGGACGATGTAAAACATAAAGTATTCATTTTTTAAAGTTTATTTATAGAAACATAATTTTTTTTCATTACATTTGAAACATCAATCTTTGTTAATTAAATTTGAAACAAAAGAAAACTACGAAACCGTATTTCTAAATACCCGGTATTTTCATTAAAATATTACATCACAGGTATATTTTTCCTTAACTGTGACTGAATGAATATATTCTCAGAATTAAATATGGAAATGTAATATCTTTGCTGAAATGACGTACAAATTACAGTGGAAAGTGGGATAAAATTATGACGAAAACAATGACTTTCGCTTCCTTTTTTGTTCAAAAGATTTTACCGTAATCGCTTTTCGAATGATTTTCAGTTAAAAAACTGTTGTATTACAATAATATTCTATCCTAATTCACTTGAATAAATACTACGATACCATATTTCTGAATATTTTCATTAAAATCCATCAAAATCATTTTCCTTGTCATCGACTTCAGCACCAAACAGCTCCTCCCAGTCTTCTCCTTGAACAGGGCTAGAGGGTACATGTTTTTCGAATTGTTTTCAGTTAAAAAAATGTTACAGCACACGTATATTTTACCTAAACTGTGCCTGAATGAATATATTCTCAGAAATAAATAGTAGTTTTGCTGAAAAGTGATGTATTTCAATGTAAAATAGGATAAAATACATGACAAAAACAAAAGACTTTACCTAACCTTCCAATGTTATTCGTTTTTTTTAATGGTTTTCAGTTAAAAAACTGTTGCATAACAAGTGAATTAGGATAGAATATTATTGTAATATAACAGTTTTTTAACTGAAAACCATTCAAAAAGCGATTACGGTGACATCTTTTGAACGAAAGAAAGCGAAAGTCATTGCTTTCGTCACTTTTCACTGTAATACCTACGTCATTTTAGCAAAAATATTACATTTCCATATTCTCAGAAATAAATAGTAGTTTTGCTGAAACTTAATGTATTTCAATGTAAATTAGGATAAACTACATGACGAAAACAAAAGATTTTACCTAACCTTCCGATGTTCAAGATATGTTACTCGTTTTTTTAATAGTTTTCGGTTAAAATACTGTTATATTAGTGATATTCTATTCATACTGTGCTTGATATAATACATTCACGGAAATGTAATATTTTTGCAACTACAATGCTGATGTCAACACAAGCGTGGTTACAGCGAGACTGACTGACTGAGGGAGCGCGGGAACACGGATTGGCGCGGGCGATGTGTGTGTGTGTGTGTGTGGTGTCGCGCGCGATTTGAATAATGTATATTCCTTTGAATGTATACAGTATTCCTCCAGCGGCAATCCGCGTATTTGCAAATCCGTGTAAGTTAAACCCGCGTATGTTAAGGGCCAACTATTATTTTTTGGGCACATTCTGTGTGTGGTGTACATTTAAGCTGAAATAGTCGCCAGATGCGCTATTGACAGGTATATTATAATCATGTACTTTGGGTGATTAAAGTGCTTTTCAAGGGTAATTTTGACTACAAGTTTTTGGTTTACGCGGCCTCTTCGGAACGTAACCCCCACGTAAGATGCGACACGACTATCTGCTATTGTATTTTATAATGTGCCAAGTATAAATTTTATTGTTTATCACAGTAATTTTTGTTTAAAAAGCAGTTATAGCGCTACTGGTGTTCGACACACGAATAAATGACTTCAGTTACTTTCGGATTGTTGAACTAAATAAGATATTTTCCCAAAGGGGACAAAGTTAGGATACCTGGAAGATTCAGATAGTTGGAAGTTGGATAAAATGAATTACACTGTAGTAAATTAAATAAAGTCTACGGTGTTGGATGTACCGTAATAGTGGAGACGTTCTGCATATAGTGGCCTGACATGAACGAGGGAGGTTGTTGGGTGTTAATGGGTTAGTACCGCAGGAATCAGGTTTTACCAGGGAGTGTTGAATGTTAATTCTGGTGTCCTAGATACTCTGTGGTGCAGTGTACAGCGCCTTATACCCAAAATATTGGGGTGCTACAGTACCCTCCTTTCACACATCCATGTGCTGGGTGGTGTGAGCCAGAACCGCTCGACCACAACAATAAAAAACACCAGACTGACCTAGTGTGGGGCAGCGAGCGTTACCCACGTGGCTAAATATGCCAAGATTTTCCAAGATAATTTGATATAACTCGGCATTTCCCAAGTTATTTTTAAAAACATTCCGAGAGTATACCCCTGTAGCTGTGCCTAATTCGATAAAATTCTGAGTTTTCAAGGGTTTGCTTATTATTTATTTTACAGGCATCCTCTGGGTTAATGAAAGTCACGCTTATGGAATTTTAAAATTTACCCAAAAGTTCGCCTCTACGTAATTTTGGTTGTTAGGTTTTAAACGCAAGAAAGTGGTTTTCTTACCGTAGAACTCAGATACCTTCACACTGATTACTCACCCAGGAGATTATGGTGTATCACTACGTAGAATTTCACTCTGCTTCCGGCATTCAGTGTGTCGTGTACAGTGATCCCTTGGTTAACGAGCACAATCCATTCCAGCAGGTTGCTCGTTAACCGAAAAACTCGTTAACCGAAACCATTGTTTCAATGGATTTTTGGGTAATTGGTTCCAGCTCACCGAAAATTGCCTAAATTCAACAAAAAAGGTAGAAAAGTACACTTACTTTGAGGTGTGTATGTAGAAGGCTCCTGGAGGAGAAGGGAGAAGAGAAGGCATTGGGGTGGAAGAGAAGTCACCCCGTGCTGCCATTTCACCCATAAAATTTTAGTTCTCTTGGTTTAATTCAAGATTATTTTCCTTAAATCAACACTGCACTGCATTATATATTGTCAATATGTAAATTAAATTTCAAAATGACCAATAATTTGCTTGGAAACACAGAAAAAAGCGTTTAGTTGAAGAGAGTCTCAAGCAAGAGGTTCCCTCCACTGAAAAGAGAGAGAGAGAGAGAGACTGGCGCCTGTTTGGTGTGTTGCCAGGCTGGATGGCGTGCATGAAACTAGTGTCTTTACCTTCAATTAAGTTCAATAATTGTTAAAATGAGTAAAAAATTTAATATTAAACTTTTAAAATTATTGAATAGTATAACTTCTTGATATTTACTAAAATAGTAAGGAATTTAAGCCCTTAAACCGATTACTGTATTGGCGGACTAATACTACAGCTGGACTGCCAAATGCAAGCGAAAACATGTTGAGGTCGGCTCGTAAAAAACTCTTTAATCGAGGGATTGCTCGTTAACCTAAGTTAAGAGTCTTATGGAAGGTGAATTGTTAACCGAAATCTCGTAAACCGAGGCGCTTGTTAACCGAGGGATCACTGTACTTGATAAATGATGATTTAATGAATTCCGTTGACTTCCAACATCCATCTAAGTTATTGGTTATACTTTGTCATAAGCAATCAGTCATTACCTTTGATAATAATAATAATAGAGGGGTCACAGATACAGGCAGGTAATTGCACTTATATTTATTTGGCACAATTCCATACACTGGACTTATAATTTGCATGGATAGGTCAGTCACTCACATTCGCACCACAGTACCGTAAGTTATAAGGGAGAGTTTGTCAACCTTGAGAATTATTCGTTAGATCTATTAGGCCGGCCTGGAGTGCTCTTGTAGTAAACAGGCCCTCACCAGTGATCACTTCCTTTACAGGATGTGTTAACATACGCTGGACTTAACAACAATCTCGGGATTTTGCACACACAGACTCGTATCACTGGTAGGACTGTATGGCCCCTGTTCTATTGTAAGTCCGCGGAGCAGGAGGTCTACTCTCAACCAAGGTCTAAAGCCCACTGACTAAAATGTGGTTTTTGAGGCGTGAAATGACCCCTATCGGCTGGCCGGGTACCTTATCTCTACCTAAACAAACATTTGGGATGGGTTGTGTGGGAGGCCCAGAGCAACCCATGACATTGGTAAAGTTTTAAATTTAAAAAAAATCGCGACATACAAAAAAAAAATTCACCAAAATTTTGAAATTTATTTCATGTGGACTTTGTGAGGTTGCTACAAGATGGCCGAGGACACACAACAACAACAGTGTCTCTCAGTTTGAATTCCCCAGCTTGTTTTCAGTTTTGTGTCTGTGTTCAGGACTGTATTTGCCCTTATGGAATTTCGGTAAATTTATAAGTTTTTCAAACGTAAAGATCGTGATTTAGAACAAAAGAATTCACCGTTGGACATTAAACACAATGTATTAAGGAGGTACTGTACTGTAACTCCCAGTAGCTCCGATCACATCACCTAACCTTTTTGGGCTTTTAAATTTAGTGATGATCTTTAGTTAACCCTTTCACAGCGGGAGGTTACCCGAGGCTGAACAAAATCGTCTGGAGGTAGCCAGAATAAAATGGCAAGTGCGTGACACGGGGTGAAAGGGTTAATCTGAAAAAAACCCGATCAGGAGGTTATATCCTCCTGATTATCAATCAATAGTTGTTATGCTGCCACCACCCTTAACTCACCAACTATGTTAGTGAGTATGGGGAAAATAATTAGTTTTTATAAACACTGTGAATAAAGTCACTTGGTATTATTTTTACTCACAATTGGTGTAAAGTATCACAAGATTATGTAAATATCAAATTACACTGTTTACATTTATAAACAAAATAAACTCCAGTATTACCCCGCTTTACACGGTTTCACTTTCCGCGATTTCTCATTTACCGTATATACCCGTGTATAGCACGAGTCCTTAAGACCAAATTTTTTGGCAAAAAGTTGGGGGTCGACCTCTATACGGGTAATAGTTTCATCAGGTTGAAAAATATTTACCAGTAACTACCAGTAAACAATGGAAACGACGCACCAACTCACCACCAGCTGTGAGTGTCGGTACAGTTGCCAGGGCAGATCTCTTGCGTCATCATAGCAAGCTCAAAGTAGCTAAATGCATGGTATGGTAGCACAGGACGATGTAAAACATAAAGTATTCATTTTTAAAAGTTAATTTATGGATACATAAATTTTTTTTAATTAAATTTGAAACATCAATCTTTGTTAATTAAATTTGAAACAAAAGAAAAATACGATACCTTATTTATAAATATTTTCATTAAAATATTACATCACAAGTATATTTTACCTTAACTGTGCCTGAATGAATATATTCTCAGAAATAAATATGGAAATGTAATATTTTTGCCGAAATGACGTACATATTACAGTGGAAAGTGGGATAAAATTGTGACGAAAACAATGACTTTCACTTTCTTTCGTCGTTCAAAAGATTTTGCCGTAATCGCTTTTCGAATGGTTTTCAGTTAAAAACTGTTGTATTACAATAATATTCTATCCTAATTGACTTGAATAAATACTACGATACCATATTTCTGAATATTTTCATTAAAATCCATCAAAATCATTTTCCTTGTCATCATCTGCAGCACCAAACAGCTCCTCCCAGTCCTCTCCTTGAACAGCATCGTCATATGGATCAACACCATCATCAGCCATAGGATCATCAATATCTTCATCCTCATTCACTCTCTCATTAGGCTCATAATCCCACAACAAGTCGTCTTCTGTTCCATCAAGAGCATTCGAAATCCCACATTTCTTAAAAGATTTCACCACAATTTCTGGTCTGATTGCATCCCAGGCCTCTACAATCCATTCACATAATGTTGCTAGTGATGGAGCTTGGATGTTGCCTCCCTTTGTGTATGTCTTATCGCCTTCTCTCATCCAGTTGTTCCACTTCACTCTTACCGCATCTTTAAATGGTTTGTTTATGGAAACATCCAGTGGTTGGACAAGACTTGTTAATCCACCAGGAATCACAGCTGTATCAGTGTTTTCCTTCCTAATCCCAGCAGTAACACTGTCAACAAGATGTGACCGAAACATATCCCACACAAGAAGACTTTTTTCTTTGCACAGTCCCCCTGGTCTAAAGTTCCAGACTTTTTTAAGCCATATTTGTATGCCGCCTTCATCCATCCATCCTTTCTCGTGCACATGGATGATTAAAAAAATGCTGTCTGACTTGCAACACTGTTGGTAGGGTCAGGTGGTTCTAACGGCACCTGCCAGGACCCGGTAATCAAATTTATAACAGTGTCTAACCTCAATTACTGTAATTTATCTGATGTAGGCAATATGAAGTAAAAAATACCAGTTAAAGTGAGAAATTGGAAGAGAATAATTAAGAAAGATGTCGTTGGGCTATTTTTGGTAGGGCTGAGGGAGAGAGTACCAGCTGTTTGGTCTTTTTTGGCGGGAGAGTCACGCAAATAACCGTAGTACTGGTATTTGTTTGGTGTCTTCTGTATTTTTAAAAATGAATACAGTACTCCCTCTTTATCGACGGTTTCGATTATCGACGGATTTTTATTTTGGCTTTATTTGAACTCCGCGGGCCTTGTTTGTACTTTCGCCGCTAGGCGGCACTAGTGGCGTGACTAGCGTCTACCCGCAGCCCGCCTTCCCTAAACATAAACATCAGCCAAGCCGCGTGGGCAACAGTCTTTGATTTTCAACTTTTGCTGGTGGTTCATCACATCAACTTATATCACCATGCCTCCCAAACGACCTGCTGCTCCCTCTGGATCTACACCTAAGAGGGCAAGACGAGTGCTGAAGCTGAATGAAAAGAATGAAGTGCTGAAACAACTCGACAGTATTTTTGTCCACTTATTATATTATTATTTATACACTATTATTTAAGGTTATGTGTAAAGGAAACGCATTAATGCTTAAAGGTACATTTATTCAACATATGCTAATACTAGTTAGAAAAATTACGTAACCATCACGGTATTGACGGTATCGACGGTTTCTTTATCGACGGCCGTCTACAGAACGTAACCCCCGTCGATAAAGAGGGAGTACTGTAAGGTAGTCGTCGACTTACGACCTATGCGACTTACGTCTGTTCGACTTTACGACCGGCGGTACGACAGTTTTGGCCCCAGCCCCAGTGTAAATAATAAACCAATTGTACTGTAGTATGCAGTGATTTACTTAAACCTGACGACCGTAACAATAATGAACAAAGAAAATGTTGATAAAATATGACTTAAAGATGATTATATTATCATTACACATTACAGTATAATATACGTAAGGTAATTATAACATAGGCCGACTTACGACCAGATCAACTTACGACCGGTCGGCCGTAACCAATCTAGGTCGTAAGTCGACGACTACCTGTACTTGTAAATTAAAAGTACCGTAACATTGTATTATATACAAACTTGTCATATTTCTGGAAAATAAGAAGCAAGAAAATAGAATATACCGGTAAACACAATTTCAACGTACGCTAAAATTAAAAGCTGCTTAAGAAGGGCCGATGCAAACACAAAGCTTCTGCGACCAGGGCTCTGCCGTATCAGCTAGACGTTACACGTGTTTTTCGAATCGTTTTCATTTAAAAAACTGTTACATCACAAGTGAATTAGGATAGAATATTATTGTAATACAACAGTTTTTAACTGAAAGCCATTCGAAAGGCGATTACGGTAACATCTTTTCAACGAAAGAAAGCGAAAGTCATTGTTTTTGTCACAATTTTATCCCACTTTCCACTATTATACGTACGTCATTTCAGCAAAAATATTACATTTCCATATTCTCAGAAATAAATAGTAGTTTTGCTGAAGCGTGATGTATTTCAATGTAAATTAGGATAAACTACATGACGAAAACAAAAGACTTTACCAAACCTTCCGATGTTCAAGATATGTTACTCGTTTTTTTATTAGTTTTCAGTTAAAATACTGTTATATTAGTGATATTCTATTTATACTGTGGTTGATATAATACATTCATGGAAATGTAATATTTTTTTGCTGAAATGACGTACGTATTACAGTGGAAAGTGGGATAAAATTGTGACGAAAACAATGACTTTTGCTTTCTTTCGTTCAAAATATGTTACCGTAATCGCTTTTCGAATGGTTTTCAGTTAAAAAACTATTGTATTACAATAATATTCCCTCCTAATTGACTTGAATAAATACTTGAATGGAAATATACAATATTTTTGTTGAACCTACCCGCGTTTCAGTGTAAAGTGTCGTAATAATAAATGGTAAACAAGTTTATAGGACGTAGTGTTTTTCTGAAGGATTTGTTGTTCCTTTACCCTCAAAAACTTGGGTCGACCTATAGACGAGGAATATCATAAATTAACAATTTCTTGGTCAAAAAATCGGGGTTGACCTATATACGAAGGGGGGTTATAGACGAGTATATACGGTACGCGGTACCTCGCCAGAACCGGACTTTCACTTTCCGCGGTGCATCTACTCATATACACGGTGAAGTATAATTTTTATTTTTTTTTAGCTCATAAAATTCATACAAATTACCCGGCCAGAATATAATTTACATTGCTGGAATTCTTACAATATGATGATCATTTTGAATATAAACATCATGGATTTTGCATTAGACATACAAATTTTAGATCTAATGTAACAATTTGGTTTACACAAAGCAAATATTTTATCTTTTGTGCAAAATATATGAAGTTTACATTCAAAATATTCCCTGACCTGCAAGGAATCCAGAAATGTCAATTATATTATCCTAACTTTAGTCTGAGGTATTATTTATTACTAAACGTTAAAATCTAGTGTTTTCACCCAAACATTTCTCAGAGAGGTAGGAGCTAGTGAGCTGGGAAGAGGGGGGGGGGGAGGGGATTTGAGTCCATTATTTGAATGGACATTAACCTGGCGACTGTATTTCTCTTAAATATTAATTGTGTGAGCATACCATCATAAAATTAAGATGTTATTTTTACTACAACATAGGTATTGTGTCGGAAAAAGTGGAGTTTGGGTGTTGGGCCAGTCTCTATTGGAATTAATCCCATATGTTCTGTTGTTCACTTTACGCGGTTTTCACTTTCCGCGGTACCCTGTGGGTTCAATTGACCGCGTAAATCAGGGTACTACTGTACATTTATATCAAAGGAGATGGTTAGTTATTGTGAAAGGTTTCACTATTAAATCTCTGGCTGAGTGCAAAAAGGGCCAATGTCAAAAAATGCCAATTTAGTCTTTGACCCATGGAACCCAGGTTTCAAGGGCTAAAGTCTAAATTGGCATTTTTTGACACTGGCCCTTTTTGTACTCAGCCAGAGATTAATACATTAAGCTCACCTCCCTGGTCAATCCACTTAGAAACTTTTAAGGGTTATTTTGCCAGAGTCCACAAGTCTCAATGAATGTTGGTGAGTGGCACGACCTCTCTCTATGAAGTCTGATCTCACACTCCTGCTAAACATATGGTTACCTATCTGAGGCACTGCTCCCCCCCTGGAAATATTGCTGAGTTCGCACTTATAGTCACCAGCCGCTTGGCTGGCCATCTCTTCTGGCTGTTGCCCTGGGCCACCTGGCCAGACTGGTTCCAAGGACTGGAGTTATCAGTGCCAGTGATGAAAATCTATACCGCACACTTTGCTATAGCTGAAACCAATTACAGGCTAGCCACCTCCGTCGCAACAACTTACCAGCGTTCATCGTTGCAGGTGGCATTTCCTCCCAGGACTGTGTGATGTTGTCAAGGCCTTTCTTGATGTACCCCTTCCAGAAGTCTCGTACAGACAATCTACCACTGTCTGTTTCAGCTACCAGCTGCACCATCACACAGAGTGCATAGTCCCTTTAAATGTGGCTATTACACCTTGATCAAAGGTCTGGAGCAGTGTGGTGGCAAAAACATTACCTTGACGTTGTCACTCCAGTCGACCATCTGTAGGTGTCAAGGGGAATTGTCTAACAACAGGAGGCACTTGTTGGAAAGGTTGTGCAATGTACGGTGACAGATAGTTGTAAATATAGTTATAGAAGATGGTGGTAGTCACCCAGGCCTGATGTGTTGACTTGAATAAACTGGAAGGCTGGACTTATGGTTGTTTTTCAGAGCCCTGGGATTCTCGGAGTGATAAACGAGGAGTGGTTTAAGTTTAGCTTCATCTTCATCATTGCCCCCTAGAGCCACAGTAAATCTGTCCTTTGCTGCCTTAAACCCAGGTGCTGTTTTTGCCACACACACACACACACACACTCATGCAGCAGCTGCTGCTTTATTTATTTTTTTTAATCGTGGCCTCCAGCCTCCCCAATAGCCAAACCTTTGTCGCCATTTTATTACCTTAAAATTAACTATCCTGATACTTAAGTAGCTACCCTAGCTGTGTTGAGTTAGTTGAGCCGCAGATCTATGCGGCATTCAGTGACTGTTGCCTCATAGTCAATATCTGCAACTGTTGTCAGCTTTGAGGCCAATGCTCTCGTTCCCCTGAGGCAGAGCAAAGCAGACCTAAGGAGAGAGAAGGACAGTCGACATCTCAACCAGGCTGTAACATAACTTCTGGGCTGCTGCTTTTGTTTGGATAATACCTCCTTGAGTCTGGTATAGAAGCATCTTGTACTTGGTCCCATCCTACCAGAGGTTGTGAACACCAGAGGAGTGAAGCTGTCTTGATCAACGTTCTGAATTCTCTCCCCATATGCCCTAATCTTGTCGTTCTCGTTCCTCCTGTGTGCAGCATCCAGAGCTAGGTTACGGTGACATGCGGCCATTGGATCAAAAATCCTTTCGTCGAAGAAGGCTCACTGTCCCCGTGTCCAGAATCCTCGAGCACTGACGTCAACACGGGCTTCGTTGGATGTACTGTATTTGAAGTCCTATGTTGAAAATTTTCATCGTCCAATGGAAGGAGGGTCGGTTCTACCCTGACACCACGAAAGATTTCCTTCAACATATTTGCTGTGAGATCCCTTACTTCGTCATGCCTCATGCATATGAAGCCCCCTTTCTTGCACACCATGGTGTGGTCGACATCATAGAAAGAGCCACACACGCATTGAGAGGGCAAACCTTCTACTGGCCTACCGTACCTTAGAGCAATGGCATCTGTAAATTCTTGTATATTAAGACTGAAACTTTTGGCCTTATTGGTAACGTAGTTAGCCAGTTCGAGGCGCCCACCTCCTGCGCTATTGTTACTTTGTTTTCAAGTTCTCTGGTAACTGCAGCATCAGTTGCTGCAACTTATAGCTTTGGCTGGGCTGTTGTTCTGCCGTAATGGACTGTCGAATCTTGTTTACTTCACTGGTTTCCACTTCACCTTTTGCGTTCTGAGCTATTATGTGGTCCGTGAGGGCTGCCATGAGCTTAACTGAGTTTTGATGTTCGGTGGCAGCAATCTCCTCTAGTGTGGTCAATCCCATTCCTCCCAGTCTCGGTGGCAGTGCAAGGAGTGACCTTTCTGCTGGGGTTAAGTGAAGATATTTCACTAATTTTGGAATGAAATTGACGATGGTAGCTTCTTCCAGAGGGTAGAGGATGGGTCCTCTATCAGGGATAGTGCGCATCAGGTAGTTCTTGCGATGCTTGACTCCGTTGGTGAATGACTCAAAAGTCGCAACTACTACTACTGTACTACTATTTATTTATTTTTTCTCTCTAACATGGCCTCCAGCCTCCCCAAGTAGCCACACCTTGGCCGCCATTTTATTACCTTAAATTTAACTATCCTTGTACATAAGTAGCTACCCTAGCTGTGTTGAGTTAGTTGAGCCGCTGATCTATGTGGCATTCAGTGACTGTAGCCTCGTAGTCAATATCTGCAACTGTTGTCGGCGTTGGGTCCGATGCGCTCTTTCCCCTGAGGCAGACCAAAGCAAACCTAAGGAGAGAGAAGGACAGTCGACATCTCAACCAGGCTGTAACATAACTTCTGGGCTGCTGCTTCTGTTTGGATAACACCTCTGCGAGTTTGGCAAAGAAGCATCTTGCACTTGGTCCCATCCCACCAGAGGTTGTGAACACCAGAGGAGTGAAGCTGCCTTGATCAACGTTCTGAAGTCTCTCCCCATATGCCCTAATCATGTCGTTCTCGTTCCTCCTGTGTGCAGCATCGAGAGCTAAGTTAAAGTAACATATGGCTGTGGGATAAAAAATCCTAATGTCAAAAAGGGCTCGCTGTCCACGCGTCCAGAATCCTCGAGCACTGACGTCAACACGGGCTTCGTTGGATGTGTTTGAAGTCCTATGTTGGAAGATCTCACTTTCCAATGGAAGGAGGGTCGGTTGTACCGACATCATGACAGATTTCCTTTAACGTACAGTAGAAGTCCAAAAATCCGGACTGCTTGGGGATTGGGTCGGTTCGGATTTTCGGATTTTCCGGATTCTCAGGCAGTACTTTTAAAATTCAAATTTAAGGAGGAATAAAGAAGAGATGAACAGGTACATTTTGATAGTTTATTTATTAGCAAATATAGCATGCTTCATTTATCAAAACGAGCAGTTTTAAAGAAAACGCTGTGAATTCTAGAATTTTATTCTTTGCCTTTTTTATATCATAAATTGTAGACTTTCCAATGTCGTATGTTTCCATTAGAACAGTATTGCTCACACCACGTTCTATTTTCTTAATTATTTCAAGTTTGTCACTCAATTTCAAGGGTGTTCTTCTTTCTCTTCACACAACGAAGTTTATCTACTTTAGGAGCCATTATTATGGGCTTGTACAGTACAGTACTCTGTAAATGGAAAGAGTAGGACTCAAAATTTCATACGTTGTCACAGTTTGTTTTCTCGTTTTAAAGTGGCGACCACGTGGTCGCGTGTTGTCGCTGTGCATCTGTGGCGCTCACGCATGCACACAAAAGCCAGCTAAAAAAAAAAAGAGTTTGAGTTTTCGAAAAGTCCGGATTCTCGGGTGGTCCGGATTTCTGGCATCTGGATTTTTGGACTTTTACTGTATTTGTTAAAATTTATTAGTTTTTATTACAAGAAACTTACTCCATATGAATATCAACACGATCTCTGAAACATTTATCAATTCTAACCTAAAATATTATGACTAATATGATAATCTTGGTAACTTGATGCAATGGTTTCATCAGTGACGCCTCCCCCCCCCCCCCCATACTTTGATTTAATTGCACAGTCCAGGGGCCGCATACTCAAACACCTCATCAGTTATGTACAGTAGCAGAGTTACAGTCCCATAAGTTACAGACTCCATACAATTACGTAAATTTCCCATACTCAAAATTGACTTTCAGGGCCTGTAAGCAGTCTGTAACTTTGAGGTTTACTCTGTAAATTCGGTTCTCTTGTCCGAAGGTAGGTGGCGTTGCAAGAGCTTGTTGGCCAATCATTGCTCAGTTAACAAAATCATCAACCAGTCACAAGAGGAGAAATCAGCTGATATCGACGCATGTTGGCATCAGCTAGACGTACACTCGCACCAAAAAGTATCGGTGCAGGGTGAGATCAACGACTTCCGAAACGATACGTATACACTGTGATATGTGGGGAAGGTTGGTAAGTGTATCCTCATAACCCACTAACCCACCCCTCCCCCCCCCCCCCCCACTAGGTGTTGCCATATGGCTGACAATCAGTGTGTTTGTTTCCTCTTTTCGGGTTGTTGCTTTGTGTCGACTGAATGATGAGCGAGGGTTCGGTCTCGGTGAACGTGGGTATAAAACAGAGGCAGTATGAAGCAGTAGAGATCTACACATGCCAGACGACATGGAAACCTCAGAGGGAACACGAGGAGCTATTATTGCCCTTCATAACGAAGGGTTCGGCGTCACAGATTAGCCAGCGGGTTGGTGTCCACAGGAACACCGCTGCACGATGGATTCGGCGATACCTCGAAAGTGGTGCTACAGACGACAAGTCTCGGAGCTGCCGTCCATGTTGCACCACCCCTTAGGACTACCAGGTTGAGTGGTTTATTTGGTAGCATAAATTAATGTGGCAATATTCACAAGTATCACAAATAATTTTGTTAACAGGGAGGTCCTCATATTTCATACTGTCTATTTATCACTTCTCAACCTTATTTACAACGGTTAGCTTCACTTGACCAGGGCTGCCAACATATGGCTGGAACAACTCGCCTTTCCCAATATCTATCGTCACTGGTCTCAAATTGTTCACACTACAGTATGCACCGATACTTTTTGTTGCGAGTGTAAATACAATAAAAACCTCGATTAACCGACCCTTGATTAACCGTTGATCCCGGACCCCTAAAAAATTTTTTTTTGGGGGGGGGGGGGGGGGGAGATTAGCCCACCCGGGCACAGGTCACTGACCCACATCGGGGCCTGGGGGGGCGATAATGTAATAATTATAAAAATGATAATAATAATAACAATAATAATAATAATAAAGAACCATAAAGAAATGCAAAATGAAAAAAAAATAAACATGAGTGAGAAACAATATACCTGTATGTATGTTGTGTTGTCAATAGTAAGATAAATAATTGAGACCCTGCAATTGTGTGTAAATGAGGCAGAAAGACAGATCAGCAACCTGATGTTCTTTGCCTTTTCCATTTTTTATTCACGGTTTCTGTGCTGGTTCATATTTATTTACTAAAGTGGTTTATGTTTTAAAGCAAATTCTATTGAAATATGAATGGCAAATTAACAAAAATGAATAGAGGGACTTAACTGAGGTAGGTTAAGGATAGGTACTTCGAAAAGATGTGTTATTTCCGTAAACTTTATTTACTATTAACCGACCTTTTGGATTATCCGTCGGCCCCTTCTCCCCATATGTGGGCGGTTAATCGAGGTTTTACTGTACTTCAAGGCCATTAGTGAAGATGGAATTATGTTTGAGTAATACTTGAGGACAATGGTTAACCAAAGACCAAAATAAGCCAAATATATATACAGTGACCCCTCCGTTAACGAACTCAATCCGTTCCAGAAGGTCGTTCGTTAACCGAAAAGTTCGTTAACCGAAACCATTGTTTCAATGGGTTTTTGGGTAATTGGTTCCAGCTCACCGAAAATTTCCTAAATTCAACAAAAATGGTAGAAAAGTTCACCTACTTTGAGGTGTGTATGTAGAAGGCTCCTGGATGATGATGATGATGATGGGATTTAGAATGGGGGTGGAGGAGAAGGAAGAAGAGAAGGCATTGGGGTGGAAGAGAAGTCACCCCATGGCGCCATTTCACCCATAAAATTTTAGCTCTCTGGTGTAATTCAAGATTATTTTCTTTAAATCAACACTGCACTGCATTATATATTGTCAATATGTAAAATATATTTCAAAATGACCAATAATTTGCTTGGAAACACAGAAAAAAAGCGTTAAGTTGAAGAGTGTCTCAAGCAAGATGTTACCTCCAGTGAAAACAGAGAGAGACTAACTCCTGTTTGCTGTGTTAAGAGGCTGGATGCCGCGCATTAAACTAGTCACTTTACCTTCAATTATGCTCAATAATTGTTAAAATGACTAAAAAATTGAATATTAAACTTGTAAAATTATTGAATAGTATAAACTTCTTGATATTTACTAAAATAGTAAGGAATTTAAGCCCTAGAACCGATTAATGTATTGGCGGACTGATACTAAAGCTGGTTGCCCGGTCAGTGCAAGCGAAAACATGTTGAGGTCGGTTCGTAAGAACTTCGTTAACCGAATTTTTTTCGTTAACCGAATTGAAGATCCTTATGGAAGGCAGTTCGTTAATCGAAATTACGTTAACCGAGGTGTTCGTTAAACGAGGGGTCACTGTATATACAGTGTACGTACAGTATTACCCTGCTTCAAAACAATCCACGTGTTTCAACTGATCGTGTGATGGAAACAGAGAGCGCGGGTGTAAAACGCTATTAGTCCACACTGCGAAACATTATTTTTATTCATTTTTTTTTCATGCAGTATTTATGGGAACAGCTAAATTTGCAAAAAAAGGATGAAATTTATAGAGTCCCTTTCAAATATCACTTCACAAACAAAACACATGAATCAATTGAACATGTGATGTCGAACGTGAACTGTAAACACTGCATAACCCCGCGCCAAGCGACAGTACACTTAAAACGTTCGAGTGGAATCGTGTTACAGCCAACACTCGTTCGCATTTTACAAATATTGTTCTTCTATTCATAAATCGCGTTATAGCCAATTCGTGTTGACGAAACACGCGTTGTAGCAGAAATGACTGTATCGTATTTTAGTATGTTGATGTACAAAACATTTTCCTCATTATTCTATGATAAAACAAGTGTAACAAGCATTATTACAACTTATATTATTAATATTTATGTAATCGGGAAATACAACTACCATATCCGGGTTGAGCGTGTTACAGCACCCAAGGAGGTACTTGTAGGTTAATGGCTCACTTACGGAATCCGCTGCCAAATATTTGTTTCGAGTATACCAATCTGAGACTGTATGTCCAGTTATGGGGTAAACAAAGAGAAACAGTCCCGTAAATGTTTTTGAGTATACGGCCCCAGGTTCCGGCAATGCTGTTAAGTCGAGGGTCAACCTGTAATAAATACTGTATTCACTGAAATACAAGTTCCTCAAACTAACAATTATATGGAAAAGGAAATTATATTATGACAAGTGACAGGAATAGTGTCACTGGTAGCTCCACATATTGTACTGTACAGTATAAGGAAAGTAGGGCTACCAGTGTGAAAGCAGATGCAAGAACTTTGTACAGATTTTTTGCCAGTGTCATATTGTTTGACACCAAAGGGGTAAAAGTAATTAATAGTCTGGCTGTACATGTCAGGTTTTCATAAGCAATATTTGTTTATTATTAATGTTTTGCTTTGAATTTCTTTTTATTTCTTTTAGAATACAGGGAGTCCCTGACTTACCCGACTTATGAGCGCCCGCCGATATGAACGAGGTTCACAATCGCGGGACCCTATAATTGCTGATCTGCCTTATCACAGTGTCCTCAATTGTGACCCAGTGTACACTTATCACTGATTGATCTGGATTATCGCGGAATTATCACAGGACAGCAGCGGGCCTGCGAGAGCCAGTGGTAGCAGTGACTGCCAAGAGATGGCAGCACGGCTCATGGCGCCAGCTTCCAGTGACAGCATTTGTTTCCCCGCTCTGTTTTGGTTGGTGTTTGAAGACTGTTTCTTGCTCCACGTTTGTTTTTGGTGTAACTTTTACTTACCCTCCACCATGGCTCCTGTGAACAGTATTAAGGTTCCTGATCCAGCCAAGAGACGAAGACGTGTGTGTTCTCTGGTTGAATGTTCCCATGTTCCCAACAAGGATAAGCATGCACTTGGTAATACGCTCATTGCGTTTTACCACTTCCTTCCACTCCACCTATCTAATCAGCCCCGCTTTTCTGCTTCTTCACTCAATAATATAAAATTTATTCAACATAATGTGGAAGGAATACAACATTGCTCATTTATACTTACACTCACTTTTGTGGGTAGACATCAGCTGCTCAGTTGTGTCTGGCAGTGCTGCAGCCAGTGTTACCAAACAAACTAATTGACGCATCATCTCCTCACCACTTACCACAATCTTCCCCTCCACCACCAGCTCCATGATCACTACCTCTGTTATCACCACCACTACCTCTGTTATCACCACCACTACCTCTATTATCACCACCACTACCTCTATTATCACCACCACTCCCTCTGTTATCACCACCACTACCTCTATTATCACCACCACTACCTCTATTATCACCACCACTACCTCTATTATCACCACCACTCCCTCTGTTATCACCACCATTACCTCTATTATCACCACCATTACCTCTATTATCACCACCACTACCTCTATTATCACCACCACTACCTCTATTATCACCACCATTACCTCTATTATCACCACCACTACCTCTGTTATCACCACCACTACCTCTATTATCACCACCACTACCTCTATTATCACCACCACTACCTCTATTATCACCACCACTACCTCTATTATCACCACCACTACCTTTATTATCACCACCACTACCTTTATTATCACCACCACTACCTCTATTATCACCACCACTACCTCTATTATCACCACCACTACCTCTATTATCACCATCACTACCTCTATTATCACCACCACTACCTCTATTATCACCATCACTACCTCTATTATCACCACCACTACCTTTATTATCACCATCACTACCTCTATTATCACCACCACTACCTCTATTATCACCACCACTACCTCTATTATCACCACCACTACCTCTATTATCACCACCACTACCTCTATTATCACCATCTAAATCATAATTACAGTGATGGATTTGCTTTAGCCAGGCCAGATTAGCACGATGTCCACTGTGCGATATCCCACCCATTTCCCACCTCCCTCCCACCCACTGTGTCTCACCGACACTCTGCCTCTCATTCTACTATGACTGTCATTCATGATATATACAATATTATACAGTACTGTAAATTGTTTATTTGTTATTCATTAATTAGTAAAGATTTGTTACTAGAATTATATCTTTTAGAGTACCTACACATTTTTAGGGGTATATTTTGGTAAATTAGGGGACTCATCTTTGGGGTCATGGGAAGAAACAAATTTTTCCCAGGTTATGTTTTAATATGTACAGTACGGTTTTGCTATCATGGTAGTTTTTTGGAACCTAACCCCTGCGGTTTCCGAGGATACCGGGTATATGTACTTTATTTTATTTTTTTTACTTTCATTTGCTGTATTTTGCAATTTTATTTCTTCTTTTCTCTTAAATTAAGTGATTTTAGATGTATAAAAGGACTTAGAATATGATATAGTTGGATTTTAAACATTGTTGTGTAAGTACGGTACGCACATGGCATGTGTTTCGACTTAATTTTCAGCTTAAGAGCGTCTTCAGGAACAGAACCCATTCATAATCCGGAGACCCTCTGTACAGTATACAGGATAGTTACAGTTTTCCTTTCACATTTTTTTTTTTTAGTCTGTTATAAAGGTAACAATGGTATAATTTATGAGATTAAAGTACTGTACAGGTATTATCTGTTGTGGTCCACACCTGATATACTGTACACTACTGTAGGTGTTTGATGCTCATCCACAACATGGGTGGATACTTATAGTTACTGTACAGCATTTTTAATTTGACGGTTACTTGACAGTTCATGGTCCAGGACTGTACATGTCAATATCACCTATTTTTATGGTGCAAGTATTTATTGGATATTTTCTCATTTCAGAGAATAAGTTTCCAATATGCAGTGAGCTCATAAAGGTAAGGAAAGGATCTTACAGTTTTGTTTGGGTGAAGGAGAGAGTGTGTTGGTGTTGATTTTGGCCACCTTACAACATAGTGGCAGGAAGGTCACAATAGGGAAGACGCCTATACATATATAACTGACAGCTTTTGTTGATGTGTGAGTGGTGCAGAAACTTTATCTCTCAGTGCACCTGTATCAAGGCACACTACTGTACTACTGTATCTAGATGAGGCAGTTTTGTGTGCATAACTTTCCCCCTGTGACTAAAAGGTTAAATCTTTCACTAAATTGACACCATTGTAATTTAGCTATACATTGTGGTCTGTACTGTAGTTTTGTATCTGTAGTATTGTGGCGCTTATACCTGAAATTGTAAGGGTAAGAGCATACAAAATACATTTATTATTCTGTCTTTATGTAATATACTGTACTGAGAGAGAGAGAGAGATTTTGATTTTGATTTTAACGGTTTATTGAAAGAGAAAGGGCATGGCAGCCAGAAGGCTGAAAATATACAGTCACATAATTGGGAATGGGTCACCTGATTAACAAATAATATACAAGTAACATAAGTTATACAAATATAATAACTAGGTGGGGAGAAGGTCATACTACCGGGCATTTCAACATAGTAACAGTACAAACAGGTAAGATTGACTGGGAGTGAACACACTGGTTGACTACGAGTTGTTGATAATATTTACAATGGTTGGGACTGGGCTGTTCTTATAATGATCAGTACTTGCTCATATTGGCTGGATGCAGTTGTGGTGCAGAAGCTTCTCAACACATTTGCAGATGAGGTCGTGGTGATGGTCAGAGAGAGCCGAGAGGGTCAGTGTTGAGCGCTTCATGATATGTGGAGTAGGAAGGGGAGAGAATAATCTTGCATGCCCTCTTTTGCACTTTTTCTAGGTGTTTACGTTGTGTGGCATTTAGGGACTGTACTCGTAAATCACTACTGTAATAAAATATCAACATCTGTAACAAGTGCACAACAGCATTAATAGAACACAAACTTTATGTAGACAGCAGACCTGTATTGTTGTTTTGAGATTATTTATCCCCTTCCCACGTCACCGGGGGGGGGGGGGGGGGTCATCAAGGTCAGATAACTATGCAGGGGAGGATGTGGGCAGCTCAAGGTCACTGCAAGAAGTTGAGGGCGTTGGCTGATCTGTTGACGATGTTGATGCTGAGGTTTTTTTAAAGAACATGGTGATGGGAAGTTGTTGTTTCTTAAGCTGCTGGAACATATTTTTATACTGAGCCATAAGTCTTGTAAGACCTCGTGAGAAGTTGCTGCTGCGCTCCATAGAAGGGTCATACCCAGACACTAAGTTTTTCAAGTGCTCAGCCACCTGAAACCCTTCACTAAACTTTTGTATATCCCAACATGCTGGCTCTTCTTGTTCTTCATCATCATCGCCACTGCCGTCGCCGCCTACTTCGTCTGCTCTCACTATTTCCTCCAACTCACCATCAGTCAGAGTTTCCCTGTGCTCCTTCAATTAACTCCTCGATTTCCTGCTCGACCATGTCTTCAAACCCATCACCGCCTACAGCCCAGGCCACCGTCATGGTGTGCTTTACTTCAGAGTCAATCGTAGGGAATCCTTTGAAGTCATGGACACAGTCACTCCACAGTGCCTGCCACTACGAATTAACTGACTCTGGTTTCAGTGTGCCCATGGCCTCCTTCACAAAACTGATGCAATTGGCAATGCTGAAATCCTTCCAGCATGCCATAACGCTCTTGTTAGTGCCGTCCTCCATGGCGTGCAGCAACTGAGACAAACAGGTGGGATGGCGGGGTGGTGCGTGTGGCAGGCTTGCGGCCCATTTGAAAGTTTTGAGCTTGAAATTGGAAATTGTAACCTAACCCCTGGGGTAATCCGCGTATAGTTGAAACCCCATAAGAGTCTACTGTACAGGTAAAAAAATAACTGTCTCTAGAATGAATGGCTCCCTGTCCCGGCCGCGAAAATGCCAGCAACTTTAAAACTACCCGCAGACATTCTTGGGCTCATCCAGGGTGTCATCCACAAATAAGAGGACTATGAAATAAAAATCCGTGGATTATCTGGGCGTACTGTATTTTTACTCCAATACAATTGAAAAAAAATCGTTACTTGTTACATCACCCAAACAAACAAACAAGAAGTTTTAATGTCCATTTGCAAACTTATACTATATTTTCAATTAATTAATAAATTATTAACCATAGTAATAGAGTTGTGGAGGGTATGGCGTGGGGAGACACCACGCGGTCACATACCTAGAGGTCTCGTGAGGTGAGGCGAAGTTAGGTCAGGTGGCAGTGGCCATAACTGCGGACTTTCCCTTTGATCTGCTTGTTTCCATTAGCACCTTGACCACCCACCTCACCTAGCCTACCCTCTTATCCCCTCTCTTCTCCCCACCTTTCCATCAGGGCCTTGGTCTTCCCATTAGATGTCAGTTGCTCTTTGCATATACTGTACCTGTACCTGAAATTAATTTCATGGAGGCTGAGATTCTAAAATGCTTTACATTATTCCATCTTAGATATAAACTCTGTGTCTATACATGTGTGTGAGACTGAGTGTATTTAAAATTATGCTTAGATAACCAAGTACCAGTGCCCCCAGCACCCACCAGATGTTACATGGTGTGAAAAATTCAGCCACTCATCAATTAGAATGGAAGTGACATCACCACAGCCACACCCCAATTAGAGGGACAGTTCACAGTGAATCTTAGTCAGACTCAGTCACTATGGAGGCAAGAATCATCCACAAACTCCTCGACTGAAGGAGCTTGATAGCTACTTGGCATGCCCAGGGGATGAAATGGAGCTACTGAGGTGTTTCCCAACATTATGTGACTTATCTCTCAAGCTGAACACCCCACTACCTGCATCTGCTGCTTGTGAGTGTCTGCTTAGTCGTGCTGGGCTTATTATTTATTATTTTATTAATTTATTACATCCCAGGGGGCAACAACCCTAGTCATAAGACCATGTGGTCAAACGCTAATACAGGTAGTTCTGCTATAACGCGATAATTGTGTTCTTGTAAAATATCGTGTTATAGAAAATCGCGTAATAGAAATAACAGGGCTTATGGAGAAAATAGGGTTAGGTGCAGATTACTCGAAATCGAAAAAATTTAGTAGTTAGCCTAACACAAAGGATAGCACAGTCTAAATAAATGTTACATTCATATCTAATAATGAAATCATACAGTAAATGTAACACTTTACCTTGAAAAAATATGAATGTAGCTTGATGGGGGAGAAGGGTGATTTTGAGGTTGATAAAATCGAGCTTCTCTTCAAGTGTTATATCCTTTCTTTTACGAACATCACCGGGAATTCTATCACCAGAACGCTTCTTGGAGATATTCTTCTTTACCATATTCACAGTTAATACCACAAAATTGGAGAAATAGTAAGCAAAAATCGCGTTATAGCAAACAAGCGTTCGCTTTATACAAATATCGTTCCTAATTCATAAATCTCGTTAGAGCAAATTCGCGTTATCAAAACACGCGTTATAGCAGAACTCACTGTATACATTTTTTTTTTTTTTTTTTTTTTATTGGGCACTCCCCTACAGCCTTGTGTAAGGTGAAGCACAGAAGCATTTACAGCGCCCAACAGGGAAGCATGCTAAGTTCATGCTTGCCTTTATGTCTTATGAGTTAAGGGCGTAGAAGCCTGAAGAGTCAAGGGTATAGAAGCCTGAAAAGTCAATGGTTTTTATGTCATCAAGTTATTGGAAGCTCCAACAACTTGTCCCTGAATACGAATTCGCAACTTTCGATTTACACCAGGTACCTACTTTACTGCTAGGTGAACAGGGACTAATGGGGGCTAGGAAGTATGTCCAAACAACTTCCACTGGCCCGGGAATCGAACCTGTGACATCTCGTTTGCGGTTCCACTCTACCACCAGCACCCCCCCAACGAATATACACTGATACTCGTGTCTCGCAGGAAACACTATGACTTGTGATATGGAGACAATATTGTTTGATTAAGGACAATGGGAGTTAGCACCCACCAAAGCGTGGGTAGATTACAAGAATTAACTCTAAATTAATACGTATAAGTAGGTGGTGACCTATAGTGGTTAGTGACTCCCTGAGGTAGGAAGTTCCTGACGGTGGGACAGTCAAGGCAATACAGTAGTGATGAAGGGTGTTAGTGTTGGGACAGTTACAGAGTTACAGGAAGAGAAGTGCGGGTCATCACCTGCCTCAGATACTTACCAGGTTGGTTATTATCACAACCTCAATGTGACCAGAGAAACATTATCTGCGGACCATATGTCCACATCAACGATACTTGTGTGGATAAGGAAGAAATAAATCATAGTGTTGGATGGATATATTTTCAGCCCGTTCACTATCCCTCTGACGGATTGTAAAGAGAAGAGCGGCTGAACGTATTCTCTTTCAGTAGGTCATGCTGGGCTTATATTTAGGCCTAAAAGATCTGATTGGACAGCCATAATTTTGAGAATCGGTTACATACAGTAGAACGTCGATTTAAAGCGATTCAATTTAAGATTATTGATGTAAAGCGACACCCACAATTAAGGACAATGTTTTAATTTAAAGCGAATCTTTCCTATTTTGTGCGAGTCAATCTTGCCCATCATATTTTAAATTTTGCGCCTAATGTTTCTCTGGGCACGCTACACTGTCCTAAGGGCAAAGCTTTACTGTACATGTACTCAAAATAATGTACTAAATGATTACGGGTACTAAAATTTTTGTCTAGTGCAAACTGTAGCATGTTTATATTAAAATTAATCACTATCTTATAAGAATTCCAGAATGTAAATTATATTCACCCCGGTCACTTCTGTGACATTTTGTAAACAAATCACAAAAAAACTCAATTTAAAGGACATAAATAAACAAATAAATAAATACTTCACTAGACCTTCAGCGCCAACTGTCAAACATGTCACTGTCACCTCCCCTCCCCTCCCTCCCAGCCAGGGTTTGGTGGTTATAGGCTTACAGTTTTTATCTCATATAATATCACAGACTAAAGTTAGAGAATATAATTTGCATTGCTAGAATCCTTGCAAGACAGCGAATAATTTGAATATAAATTTCATATATTTTGCACAAGAGATAAAATTTTTTGCCCTTTGTAATAAAATTAATCAGAACTAAATTTGTATGTCTAATGCGAACTAGAGCATGTATAGTATATTCAAACAAATCACCATCTTTTAAAAATTCCAGCAATGTTAGTTATATTCTCCCTTGTCAGTTTAGTGACATTTTATAAGAGAAAAACTTATTCACTCTTAAGGACAGATAAATAAATAAGCACTAGACCTTGGCTTTGAAAATTTCATGGCACTTGGCGCCAAGCTGAGACGCAGAAATTTTAATTACCTTATAGGATGCAATAGCCAAACACCAACTAAGTGCTCTACTGAGTGAGTGCACCCACGCGGCGACCCAAGCCCGCCCGCCTGCCACGCTCTCGCCCGGGACAGAAACGTTTCGGTATAGAAAATGTGCGTCATTTGAAAATATTTTTGGTCACGACTGCCGCGGTCGTATGTCCCGATGGTCATAAGGTCAGAGCAGGTCGTAAGTACCGATGGACGTAAGTCCAAGCAGTCGTAAGTAGGGGAGCACCTGTATATTCTGTAAATATTGGTTTCTGTTCTTGATATTCCTTGTACATATGTTCAGCTTCTTCTTACTTAGCCTAGGCATCTTGTTCAGGTAAGATAAGGCGCAATAACAGGGGGTGGGGTAGAATAGGAGGACGCGTAGCATACAACCCCTCTGTAGGAAGCCCTGGCGAGCACTGAGCTAGTACGTAATAAAGTAACAGTCTGCCCTCCTCCCCTCCACCACACAGCCCTGGAAGAGTTGCCAAATGTTGCCTAAATGTTGGACAAATAATTTATGTACAAATAAAGTGTTTGTACATACTTTTTCAGGTATTATTATGCCAACAGAAAATGGGTATAATGCGACACCATGCACCAAGGGAGGGGAGGGGCCTCTATGGTGCTTTTTTTATGGTAGTAAATATTGCCTGATCATATGCTCTCTTGGCATGTTTGCCACTTGCTCATGTTCAATAGGGACACAAAAATGGCGTAAGAAACCTGAGAAAGTTTTTCTCCTGCTCCTGTTCTGGTGCGTGAAAACAAGCCTCCGTGAACAAGGCTTGTTTCTGTTTTTTATTTGTAAACTGTACTACTGTACTACATATCGAGATTTAGTTATTATTTATATGAAAATGTAATTTTATTTTATTTTTGTCATAAATATGAATACAATAACGGTATAAATTGAATTGGTTCTGAAATTAAACAGGGTTTTAAATATGAATCGTTAGTAGAACCATCGTTATTGGAGGCTTTCTTGTACAACAAAACATTGCCAGAGCCAAATGAAAATTAAACACTGGCGCCATTTGCATATATTCTCTGGTTCACCATAGCAACGGAGAAGCCACCTCC
Source organism: Homarus gammarus (assembly GCA_958450375.1). NCBI lineage: Eukaryota > Metazoa > Arthropoda > Malacostraca > Decapoda > Nephropidae > Homarus > Homarus gammarus. Next base: position 1,652,893 of record CAUDMG010001614.1, on the reverse strand, counting down.
GCCAATTCCCACATTCCCGTAGTTTTGAGGTATAGGGAAATGTTTCCAAGCGTCTGACCTACTCATCTTACACAGACAGGCAGACACTACCCTACATCCCCGGAATGTTTTTGGTGCTGGAAAAAGTTTTCCGAGAGTCTAAGTGAGTCTAAACTACACATCTCATCACCTCGTCTTGCACGGACAAACACTCTCGTTACATTTAGACAGCTGGCATGAGTGAAAATATTTATGGGTAGCGAAAAAGTGCGTAAACTTTTATTCACAGCATCTGTTCTAATTGTGTTAAGAGATAAATTTGATTTCATAATGATCTGAATAAATTCTCTACAAGACTTTTCCAATAAATGATCCTGCAACAAAATATTTTGACTCGATAAAATACCCGTGGGGAAAAATTCTTTAAAAAAAAAGAATTTAAGAAATGTTGATATTGGAGTCAATAAATCAGTTCTAATTAAGTTAGAAAAATTCTTTTGCCCAAATAATCCTGGATAGTTTGTCTAAAATTTTGGTTAAATAAATACATTAAAAATAAATCTATATGATATGGTCGTGCGAGGCATGAATGGAGCTGTATGCCACAGTGAATGCAGTGAAAATTTCCTCTCTGCACTGAGGAAAATTTTCCCGGAGCAAGGAGCTGTATTTATGTACACAAATACCACTGTATAAGTATGTAGTGGATTCTTCCCCTACAAACGCTTGTCGGTGAGTTGCTGACCCTGCGAATTCCCCAGTGTATGCCTCGTGGTCTAGGTCAACCAGCGCCGCCTTATATGATGGAGGTCAACTATTAAGCCACGCCTACCTCCGCTATATAAGACCTGACCTCGTGGTGACCTACCTTCTTCTAGCTACAGACGCAGCAAGCAACACCTCCTCCACTCCTGCCTGGTGGCCCTCGCTCCCGCCGGCGAGCATGGCGACCCACAAGCTGGTCCTCCTCTGAGCACCCTCACCAACCAGCTCTCTCTACATCACGCTTGTAACCACGCTGCCACTTCCCAGCACCAAGCTGCACTGTACATCCAATACAATATGTATACAGAGAGCACATTGTGAGTTTCCTTTCTCCATCCCATCTTGAGTGGTAACAAATAACCCATAACCCCACAAATGGTGACCCCCGGAGATTGGCACTCACACAGGATGGAGAAGAAACCGATCACTCTCCCAGTCTTCAAGCAACATGGAAGACTGGCTTATCCACACAGAGGCAGCTCTCATCGGCTCTACAGCTACTGTCTCTATACCGCAGGTTAGACACCTAGAGTAGCACTCCTTCTCTAAGCAGACACCAGCTCCTCTTCCTGCCCCAAGCACCATGTCCTACCGACCCCAGCAGGCGCATCTGAGGACTCTGTACCTGGTGAGAGGGAAGCACAACATTCATCGCCCCCACACACCGTTTTTTTTCCCTCAGGCACTCCCTGCTACTGTCGTGGACCCTACTGCTGTTGTAGAACCTGCTCCTATCATATTCCCTCCTCCTGACGTCGCCCCTGAACCAGTCATCCCAGCCAGTGATCATGAGGACGCTGTCCCTGCAGCTACAGAAGCACAACATTCATCGCCCCCACACACCCTTTTTCTCCCTCTCTTCTCCCACAGATCTCGTGTGTCTAGACAGTTGTCTCCACTAGCAGCCGGCTCATCCACGCCCTCGCCGTTATGTCTCACATGTGGCATGCACCGCCCGTTCTGCCCCACATGTGCCATGCAACCCTGCAGACAACAAGTCTCCTACACCGCCTGGAGGGAAGGGGGAGTATTGTAGTGGATTCCTCCCCTACAAACGCTTGTTGCTGAGTAGCCGACCCTGCAAATTCCCCAGTGTATGCCTCCTGGCCTAGGTCAACCAGCGCCGCCTTACATGACGGAGGTCAACTATTAAGCCACGCCTACCTCCGCTATATAAGACCTGACCTACACCAACCAGCAAGCAACACCTCCTCCACTCCTGCCTGGCGGCCCTCGCTCCCACTGGCGACCATGGCGACCCACAAGCTGGTCCTCCTCTGAGCACCCTCACCAACCAGCTCTCCTTACTCAACGCTTGTAACCATGCTGCCTTCCCAGCACCAAGCTGCATTGTACATCCAATATAATATGTATACAGAGAGCACATTGTGAGTTTCCTTTCTCCATCCCATCCTGAGTGTGAACCAAACATCATGTACCCCACAAGTACACATACAAAATATTGTTAATAACAAAGCACGGAGTTGACTTGAGGGTAGACTTGCATTTTTAATACATTTTGTTGTCTTGTTTCTGATTACAGGTAGTCGTCGACTTACGACCTAGATTGGTTACGGCCGACCGGTCGTAAGTTGATCTGGTCGTAAGTCGGCCTATGTTATAATTACCTTACGTATATTATACTGTAATGTGTAATGATAATATAATCATCTTTAAGTCATATTTTATCAACATTTTCTTTGTTCATTATTGTTACGGTCGTCAGGTTTAAGTAAATCACTGCATACTACAGTACAATTGGTTTATTATTTACACTGGGGCTGGGGCCAAAACTGTCGTACCGCCGGTCGTAAAGTCGAACAGACGTAAGTCGCATAGGTCGTAAGTCGACGACTACCTGTATTTGTGAGAGGATTTTCCCATTATTATTTATTTGTATGTGTTTTGTGTGTGTCTACACACACACACACACACACACACACAATACAAGTAAAAGAAATTACTGTCTCTAGAATGAATGGTTCCCTGTCCTGGCCACACAAATGCCAGCAACTTTAAAACTACCCTTAGACATCCAGGGTGTCATTCGCGAATAATCGAGGACTGCGAATTAAAAATCCGCGAATTGTTTGGGCATCCTGTATATGCATTATAATTTACTATGCCTATGTGCAAGCGTCTATTGCACTAAATTTCACAATCACTTGCTATTTTTCCAAGCTAGGCCTATATATTACGACATGTTTTCGTGTGGTATGGGCGACTGTATTGTGAGTAACCATTTCACCAACGTCTCATAAATTTTAAAAATAATTCACTATTTTATTATAAATATTTCAATACATATCACAGTCCCTTCATCAGAATAAATAAGAGGTTGTAGGAGATATATATCTTGAGATAGCGCCGCAAATGCCACGGTGGCCATTTTTAAATAGTTCTTGGGACTGAGTGAGACACTCGCTGCTTACTGAGGCAGAAACATGGCTGTCATTTGTTTTCTGTTACTGCATGGTCCACCGCCCATAGATGGGTTGCCACCTAGCCTTAAAACTTGGTTCCATGCAAGAAAATGGCATGACAAAAGTGGCATTAAAATTTGAAGTATTGTAATTCAACCATAAACTCTGAGAGAAAATGAAAAAGAAATGCCATACAGGTGTGTCTGATCGTGAGGCATAAGTTTCATTTACATTAAATAATGCCACTTATCAGTGTATGATCCTGGGAGTGTTAGAAGACTAAACACAAATTATGCAACTTAAGAAACACAAGTAACAAATAACATAGAACTTTCATGAAAACTATTTAAACGTTAATAGATAAAAGTTTGTGTAGAACACTCGCTTCTGCCATGAAGGAGAGGACATCCTCTCCCCCCCCCCCCCTCCCCAGCACCGGAGAGAGACGGTATGACCCGTCTCCTCCCCCGCACTGGGAGAGGTGTTTACAAAGATCTCTGAGACTGGGGCACTCCACCAGGAGGTGTCAAACAGTCAATGGGACCAGGCAGTTATCACAATGGGGAGGGGACGCCATCTCCATTAAAAAACCATGAGTCAGCCGTGTGTGGCCAGTAAATATGGTGGCGGGCCAAAGCAGTCTCCTGGGGGTGCAACAGTCCCTGTTATTCCCAGGCACCCAATGCAGGATGGATGTCGTGGAGCTTGTTTGCTCTGGCAACATCCCTCCTGTGTTGCTATCTGCTGGTAGCAGCTTTTATTACTGGCTTCATATCAGAGGCAGGTAGAGGGGAGTGATGTGCCATAGGGCGAAAAGCAGCTGCTTTCACCGCAGCATCATTCCCCTTCTCCCCAACATAGACCGGAACCAAACAAAAACTGACTTTCCGGCCTCGACATTGGATGAGAAACAGCCACTGTAAAATATCTATAACTAAGGGATTGGGCAATGAGACACTAGCTAAGGCCTGAAGAGCACTACGAGAATTGCTAAAATATTTAAAAGCAGTATGAGGTTGTTAAAAATAATCTTGAGGGCAAAAAAATTACCCAACAGCTCTGCGGCAAAAATTGATGCCATAATGGGGAAATTACCGTCTCGACAGAAATTGGGAAAGACCACCACAAAACCCAACCCTGCATCTGACTTAGAGCCCTCAGAGGAATGCTCTAAAACAAGAGAATGAATCACACACGGAGGCAGTAAGTCCTTCCTTTTCTTAAAATACTGACCAACTTGAACTAAAGGGAGAATCTGCAGAATGCCACTAGTTTATACTGTATAAGGGATGTGTGAAACTCACCACGACATGTTTGATGTGGAGCAGAAGCCTCTGCTAATCGCATTCCATTTAGAATTGCTACAGGTAAGTAAACAAAGCAAATTATTTTTTAATTCTATTTTTCTATTCAGCGACCTATCCAGTATTACTATATAATCATGAGTAATTCAGGGGGCCCCCAAATTCACGGGGGTTAGGTTCTCAAACTGGCCATGAATAACATTTGCTGACAAGGGGTGGGGGAGGGGAGGGGGGTGATTTTTACTTGTGTACAAAGAAATGTATATTCCCTTTATGTGTTTGCTCTTAGGAAACTTATTTCTTTTACCTGTATTGTGTGTGTGCGTGTGTGTGTGTAGACACACACACAAAACACATAAAAATAAATAATAATGGGGAAAATCCTCTCACGAATAATCAGAATTTTTTTTTTTTTAAATGTTGAGTCTACTCTCAGGTTCACTCCGTACAGTACTGTATTGTATTGTATGCACACACGCACACACACACTGTATTGTATTGTATTGTATACACACACACACATACACACACATACACACACACACATAAAAATAAATAATAATGGAGAAAATCCTCTCACAAATAATCAGAATTTTTTTTTTTTTAAATGTTGAATCTACCCTCAACTCCACTCCGTGCTTTGTCATTAATAAAGCACGGAGTGAACCTGAGGGTAGACTCAACATTTAAAAAAAACAAAAATTCGATTATTCGTGAGAGGAGTTTCCCTTATTTATTATTATGTGTTTTGTGTGTGCGTGTAAACACACAAACATACAATACAGGTAAAAGAAATAATTGTCTTAAGGGCCATCACATTTCTTTGTTCAGTACACATTTCTTTGAGATCTTAATCCCCCGCGAATTTGAAGGGCATACTGTACAGGAAAGCCTCCGATAACGACAGTTCTACTAACGACGATTCATATTTAAGTCCCTGGGGCCGGATACTCAAAAACATTTATGGGACTGTATGTCTTTGTGTACCCTGTAACTGGACTTACAGTCTCAGATCGGTATACTCAAAACACCGTTGGTATACTCAAAACACCTATGGTATACTCAAAACAAATATTTGACATCGAACTCCGTAAGTTAAAGCACATAATTTACAGCAGCCCCTGAGGCTGTGTAACACTCTCAACCCGGATGTAGTAGTCACTAATTCCTGATTGTATAAAAAATAATAATAATATATGTTGTAATAATGCTTGTTAGACTTGTTTTATCATAGAATAATGAAGATAATGTTTTGTACATCAACATACTGAAATATAGTATTTCAGTTTGTCTTTCGTAATATTTTTGTTTTAATAATATGAGGCTTTGAGTGTTTGTATTTGTCGCAGTTTGGAAGAGACGCATCTTTTGTCTTCTTAAAAATTATAAAGTATTTTTCACCAAAACAGAAGGTTTGTATTGTTCACACTTAGGGTAAAAATATGTTTTATGACTGAGTAAACTTGCAGATAGAACTTATTAATGTTGTATAGCCGGAAATATCCCTCAGTAATGAAAGCCAAATATGAGGTGAAGTGAACATTCCTGCCTAGACTTCACCTTGTTTTTCTAATATGCAACCAATAGCCTAGCCCTATTTTCTTATGTACATGGCTTATGATAACATGAAAAGCTCTAAAGGTTAGCCAAAAGTAAATGATATGCGTAAAATATGGATTGCAATTAACTTGATTAATAGGGGCCTATAAAACTCCTTTTTCATTCTTAGGCCAATGAATGTTTAAACGTGGGGCCTACTCAATTTAGTTAGAACATGAGGAATATTTAAATAAGAAATTATACCAATAGGTTAGGTATGGTTTGGTTATGTTATTTTGTTATGGTTTGGTATGTTAGGTTAGGTTAGAGAATGTGTACATGTTTTTTTTGGTGAGTGTGAGGCTGTCAGTGAGACACTTTGTCTAGCAGCTACCTTAGGTCTAGTTCCAGACTTTTCATGAACAGTATCATAGGTTAGAGTATTAATTTAAGAAAATTTATGGATAATCAGATATATTTTCAGGTTTTAAATTGTTGTTTTTTGTATGAATTTGAAGACAATTCAGACCAAATGACCCAAACATTGAAAGGAAAACACCATGTTCTAGGCTAAATTTCCCTAAAATTATTTTCTTTCTTTTGACGACTTCACACACCATGGCGCATAATTCAGTCTCTCTGAAATTTGGTCGTTTCTTCAGGTGGTTGTCCTTCCATCTTTTGTTTACAAACTAATATCACGTGCGTCGCTCTCAGCTGATTTCTCCTTCTCTTGTGATTGGTTGATGATTTTGTTAACTGAGCGCTGATTGGCCAACTAGCTCCTGCACTGTCATCTACCTTCCGACAAGAGAACTGAATTTACAAGGTAAACACTAGAGTTATGATAACTTACGGACTGCTTAAGGAACTGTAATTAAATTTTGAGTATGCTAAATTTACGGGACTGAGGAGTCTGCAATATATGGTACTGTATCTCGCTAATATATACGTAACTTATGAGGTGTTTTGAGTATCCGGCCCCTGGTTAATTTAGGACCCAATTCAATTTACAGTACACCATTATTTTCTTCGTATTTACGACAAAAATAGAATAAAAAATTGAGTAAAATTACTTTTTCATATAAATAATACCTAGATCCTGATATGTATTATACAAATAAAAAAAAAAACACTCCTTGCGCATGGAGGCTGCCAGGCTTGTGAGTAGTGATGGCAACATCACTAGTATAAACAGTCACAGCTAGCGGACCTTTTGTTTACACGCATCTGAACAGGAAAAGGAGAACAACATTCTCAGGTTTCTTATGGCATTTTTGCTTCCGTATTCAACATGAGCAAGAGAGCAAGTGACGGTAGTGCTGGTTCAAAAGCTAAAAGAAAGTGTATAAGCTTAGCCGAGAAACCTGATGTGTTAAAACTGGATGAAAAAAGGTGAGAGGTCTGTGGATATTATATGGAGCAAGCAATGAACTTATTTTCTGAAGTGGATCCATTAACAGAACAAAGCATTTAAATTAACAGGGATGTGAAAAACTCATATGACCTCTACATAAAGTTGTACAGTATAATGAGAAACGAAAACAGCTGTGCAAGGTTCTTTAGACAGCTTTAGTATTTGAAGACCTAAACCATCAACTTCAGCTACACCATCAAATTCAGCATCATAAGCAGCTTCAGCAAAAACTTCAGGTTCAGTAACAGCTTCAACAACAGCTTTTTGGAAAGCTATAGCTTCAGCTAGAGTTGTACCTGATGACTTCGTCATCTGAGTAAAAACTCACAACATTCACTGGCTGTCCTTATGTTTTAGACTTTACCACCATTGGCGAGTCAAATTTTTATTTCACATTCGTAAGTATTATTTAAAACAAAATGGACAGTAATAAGTGTTGCTTTCATATTCTTATGTAGAGAAATGGCAATGTTTTCACATGTACACACTTACATACAATGGCATTCCAAGTCCATTTAATTTTTTCTTTACCATCAGTGGTTAGCTACTTCTGTTGTTCCATTTGTTAACATTAAATACATAACATTACTAAAAACATACAACCAGGGTCTTATTTCTTTCAGTTTCTTATGTAGAACCCTCATCACTAACGATTTCAGTGCTGTCTCGTCTCCTCTTGTATGTTTTAATATTCTACGTATTATTAATGAATTTCATTGTTCATTTCACAGATATAAACATTAATTCAATCAAATACATATTCAATAATAAACAATTATGAATCTTTTGTACACATTCTTAACAAGATAAATGATGCAGTTTCCTTGAGGGCGCAAGTATACATTGGCGTTCTCCTATCACTCTTTTTTTCTTTAACACCAGTGGTTACTTTTACTGTACATTAAATAACATTAATAAAATAATATATATTTTTGTTCAACTCGGAATGCGACGCTTCAGCATGTTACCTAGGTATGTTAATTCCTAGCCAACTCGCCAGGCCAACATACAGGCAATTAAAACATCTAATAATTACTTAATAAGTAATATTAGGAGGACACGTCGCTACCTGGCATTTAATTGCAGTTTTCAAAACCCCCTCCTTCACACCCCACCATACGCATCATGACCTTCATCTCTTGCCTGGTGATTCAGCTGTAAATACACACAAAAGAAGGCTCCGCAAATTTGTGTTGTAATTGCTGAAATACTGAGTTCCGCTTAGATTTTATATACGGTGTTTGTACTTATTAGCACAGTGATGAAGTAGAGTGACTTTTATTTTGTTATGCCTTTCAATTATTGTATTTGGGACAAATTCTTATACGGTCTCTGGTCAACATGGCAACCACAACTCGTCTTCTATGTGAAGTTTAGATCGTGGTGACTATTCTTTGCCTTTAAGTCACTCAGTGAATGTTGCTGCGCCCTCCCGGGCTTCTTCACTGAAAGAGAATATGTGTATATATATATTTATATATACATATATATTTATTGTTTACTGTTTTCTTTGTCTCAATTATTCACGTGCTAGTATGAATGCCATGACTGTCTCTCTCCCTACTCTTGTTCGTTCACAAAAACCTTTGGGCTTCCGCCCTCGGTTTTCTAATTGCTCTCAGCATAAAGACCAGATTTGAGTTTTTCTCTTTATTTATTTTTGATGTCCTTAGTAGCGGGTTCAGCCTTCCCAGGCGAACTTTAGCGAGGCTGCTAGACTTAGCATTCCTTCCGGAATGTTGACCTTCCTGTCTTCCTAGCAATCTAGAGTTATGTTGAAATGGACTTTGCACCTTCTATGGGTTATATGAGAACAGTGCAGGGTGGAATTCTCAACCCAATAAGTATTCCTAGAGTAATAGTGAACGCTGTTGCCAATAGAGCGCTATGTTAGCGGCTCAGCACTGTCAACCCTGCCTGGTGATAGTGCGCACGTAGAAATTCTCGCTTAAGTTATTACTTGGGGGATAATGTCTGTTCCCCTGATTGGCAACAAATAGAGATCTTGATGTTCCCTCTAAATAAAATGTTCTAAATGAAATTATTTAATGTAAAAATAAAAAAAATAAATTTTATTGAGCTAAGGGATACTTGAGATAAGAGTCGGGAGAGAGATACGACATAGTGAGTTCATTGTTTATAATTGTCAAATGGTGACTTATATAACAATAAGAGATCTTAATGAATTAACTTACTAATAATATGACAATTTTGAGTCGTATTAAGTTTGGGAGAAAATGTTTTCTCCCTTATATTTTTATAATGATATAATGTGACTCATGGTGTCCTCCTAGATAGTATTGAGTGATGAGCTGCAAGAACTAGAAAGTTCAGCTCATACACTACATACAAGGACTTGATAGTATTGAGTGATGAGCTGCAAGAACTAGAAAGTTCAGATCAGGCACTATATTCAAGGAATTGTCTGTCAGTAGAGAATTTGAATTCAGTAGTAGTAGTTTCACCCAAGACCCAAGGGGGCCATACTACAGTGGGGTATGCTATAACGAACGGATCCTACTACGAATATTCCTATAACGAACGGTTTTATCTATAAAATTGAGAATGCTATAACGAACGAAACTCCTACAACGAACATTATTTAATTTTTTTTTTTTTTTTTTCTAATTTATTGTTTTTTTATTACAAATATTAATGATATTCTTTATTTCAGGGGTTTAGATGCATATTTATGCACTTTTTTACAATTTTTACAATTTTATATTATATTTTTCAGTGTTAAGTGGTTGTATTTGGGGGCCTGAAACGGATTAATCCTATAACGAACGAATGCTATAACGAACAAGGTTCTAGAACCAATTAGATTCGTTATAGCACACCCCACTGTACATGTAATTATAAAAAATGTAAAGCGACTTGGATTACTAAGATAGATCCCCATGTGGCTTGCATAATTCATGGCAGCTGTGTCTCAAATAACCTATTTTCACCAGTGGATTGTGCAGTTTGTTATGATCAAATTTTTCAATTTCATCAAGCTACAGGTGATAAGAAAGATTTATTGCAAATACCAATTAAAAATAGGTTGAATAAGGCCTTGAAGAGTAAATTTTTGAATGTACAACAATGGAAAGATTCCAAGTTGGCAGAAAGTTTAGGCTTATTGGTGTTAGGTAAGAGACTTAATCCCCACTTAGACAAGCCTGCTTCTGCTAAGAAAAATAAGTTATTGGACCCTCCAGACAGCAGGGCAGTAGGAAGTCTACAAAAACCTCTATCTACTCAGTCTGATTTCAGTGGATTCCAGGATCAGGACGATGAGGCTGGTTCTAATCATAGTATTCGGTCTCTTGAGCAGGAAGAACCTGTTGAGACTGACTTCATCCTATCCACATTTTGGCAACCACTTCCACCTGGGGCAAAAGTGTTGGTTGTTATGCATGGAAACAGGCTGCTGTCGACTGCCACGCAGCTGCTTGATAACATTGAGTGTAAGGAGGATCCCAACAGGCCATGGATAACATTGGTAAGGTCTAAGTCTTCTTTGTTTTCTACTACACCTGAATCTGTGGATTCCTTATTCAAGGTATTTTACGAAAATGTTTCTAAATTTCCTGATATCTCAGCAACTACAAAGAGACAGGAAGGACAAGCAAGTGTGGGTCATCATTCATTGTTTTTGGAAGGTGATACTACACTTTCTTGGCCTGATATTTGCCCAAAGATGATCTCTGAAATAGATGAAGTCTGGGCTAATGTATTAAAAGACTTAACATTCATTCTCACAATTATGATGTGTCAGTTATTAACTAATTTTGTGCTGAACTATGAAGAAAATTCAGAAGTGGACAAATGTTTCGCTGCTGCTTTACAAGGAATCCCATATTTCTTGTACAACTCATTTTTGATATGTTGTTGAAAGCCCCAACACTAAAGCCCAGCTAAGGAAGCAAGCCACAAATAATGCTTCACGTGGTAGTGCTTATTTATTGCTACGTTCTTCCCCTCTTTCTCCCGCTTTGTTTGATGAACAATCATTGGTCAAATATAGATCAGCTGTTGAGCAAGCTATTAATATTAGTGTTCCCAGCAGTCTTCAGACCTTTTGGAAATCTGAAAGAGGAAGGTTTTACAGAGGAACAGGACCAGCTGCTCGGTTCAATTATCAACCTAGAGGAAATTTTAGAGGAAATAATCAAGAAGTAATAGAGGTGGCCGTTTGTTCAGGAGTGGAAGGAGACCTTATTCCACCACCTCAGCAACTTCTCCCTTCCAGTGAAGCCAGACAGCTGGGTCGTCTAGGGGGTTGGGAGAACAGATGGACTTCTTCCATATAGGCTTACAAGACAATCAAAGGGGGTCTCACATGGACTTGGTTGAGGCTCCTTCCCCTAACATTTCCAAAAAAGGGTAAAAAACCAACCCCCTTACTTACAGAATTTTAATTCAACTATTAATCAGAGGTGATATAGAACTGTTATAGTCAGAGAAATGTTTCATGTCTCGCCTATTCCCAGTTCCCAAGAAAGGCAGCGACAAATTAAGGTGGATTTTGGATCTTTCAATCCTAAACAAATTTATTACCAAAAGAAGTTTCAAGATGCTCACTTACGACCATCTGAGGCATCTACTTCCGCCCAATGCTTGGATCTCAAAAGTGGATCTCAAAGATGCCTATTATCACGTTCCTGTTGCTCCCAGGTACAGAAAATTTCTGGTGTTCAAAGAAGGGGATGTAAGTTATCAATTCACAGTGATGCCATTCGGCCTGACAATTGCGCCAAAAGTCTTTACAAAACTGGCGAACATTCCCAGAAAGATCCTTGCAAAGGAGGGCATAAGAACCTTTGCTTATCTAGACGATTGGCTGATAATGGGAAACTCTTTCGAAGATTGTCAAAGGGCGACCCAACGTACACTAGTACTATTTCAAAACCTGCGATCAAAGATAAACCAGGTCAAATAAAATTTAATACCATGTCAAAAGTTGGATTGGCTATGTCTCCAGTGGGATACAAATCAGCAGTCAGTCAGTCTACTAGAAGCAAAAGTAACAGATGTGATACACCAAGTAGAGGCCTTTTGTGTAAAGCACAAGGTTTCTTGGCATGATTGGAAAAACTTTGGGTCTGTTGAATGTTGCCACAATAGTGGTTCCATTGGGAAAGTTAAGGAAAAAGCAACTATCTCATCTGGGCTCGAAGTTGCTTCACAGAAACAGAAATGATGCTTCTTCTTCTCTCTATTCAGATAAAGAATCATCTGTTATGGTGGACAAACTGGGACAATCTAATCGGTCCCTCTCCCTGGGTTCCACCTCAAACAGGTTTGGTCGTTTGTACGGATGCTTCCAAAATGGGATGGGGATACCATTCTTCAAAAGGGGAATTCAGTCAAGGGAAGTGGGGCAACTTCCTTTGGGACAAACACATAAATATTAAAGAATTAGCAGTGGTCTTATTCTTTTTGTCGGCAAACCCAAATTTACAAAATATGATGATCCTGTTTGCCATGGACAACAAAACGGCAGTGTTTTGTCTCAATCATCAAGGCTCAACAAGGTCTTGGCCCCTTCTACAACTGTCAGAAAATTTTTTCATTATTTGTGTAACACAAACACTTTACCTCAAAGCAACTTATATACCGGGAGTACAAAACAATTGGACAGATGCGCTGTCCCGTCTCTGGTCATTATCGACAGAAACAGAATGGTCCCTAAAGGTATCAGAGTTCAAGAGTCTAGTGAAGAAGTTTGGAACTCCACAGATAGATCTTTTTGCCTCCCTAACAAGTCACAAGATGCCAATTTATGCATCTCTGTAGGGATAAATCTTTAAGGAAATGCCTTAGTCTTAGATTGGAACCTTTGGAATTCAATCTATCTGTTCCCACCTGTGAAAATATTGCCCAAAGTGGTTCACAAACTCAGAGCCTTCCGAGGCAAAGTCCTCTTAATTGCACTATATTGGATCCTAAAACCTTGGTGCCTGGATCTGCTGAACTGGTGCCCGAATCCTCTACAATTGCAACAAGGATGTCTAGACCAGGTACTATATTCTCAGTTCGAGATATCCTTGACACTTCACGCTTGGAGTTTCTCAGAAGAAGTTTAAATAGGTTGTTGGGTAATTCCAATATAGCTAACCAAGTATTAGCAGGTCATAGACCCCAAACTTCTATTCAATATGAGAAAGCTTGGAATCTTTTTCAACAGTTATCAAGTTAACAACTCCAGAATCATTATCGGAAACAGTTGTGTTAGAATTTTTAGAATTTCTGTTCAGAGTTAAAGGCCTTCAAGGATCGACAATTGCATCTTACAAATCCGCATTGGTTGACCCTCTGGCTTGGAGTTATAATATTACTTTGAACCCAAGGCTTTATCAAATGCAAAGATTGTCCTTTTTCATTCAGAAACTTCCTCGCCCCAAGAGAATCCCGCCTTGGTCTCTGGAAAAAGTTATTAAACTTCTTATGGGGCCTAATTACAATATAAATCTGAACAGGGATAAATTACTCCAGAAGGCAGTCTTCCTTCTAGGAATAGCAACAGGTATGAGAATCAGTGAACCGATTTCAATTTCCAATAATCCACCATTATTGGTATTTTCTGACGAGGATGTTATCCTTTTTCCTACGGAGATCCTAAGAAAAAATGAAAGGGAAGATTTCCAAGCTCAACCTATTAGGATAAAACGTCTAATGGATGAAACAAGGGTTCCTCATATATTGTGCCCAGTTAAAAATCTTCAGGAATGGTTAACCAGATTCTCTAATCGAGTCCCTTATGTTTTCTCATCAAGGGATGGTAAGAAATTATCTCCTAGTCAAATGACAAATTCCTTATCTGAATTAGTGAATCAAGCAGATCCTGGCAAGAAATTTTTGGCACATGACATTAGGAAATACAGTGGTCCCTCGGTTAATGAGCACAATTCGTTCCAGCAGGTTGCTCGTTAACCGAAAAACTCGTTAACCGAAACCATTGTTTCAATGGGTTTTGGGTAATTGGTTCCAGCTCACCGAAAATTGCCTAAATTCAACAAAAATGGTAGAAAAGTACACTTACTTTGAGGTGTGTATGTAGAAGGCTCCTGGATGATGATGATGGGAATTAGAATGGGGGTGGAGGAGAAGGAAGAAGAGAAGGCATTGGGGTGGAAGAGAAGTCACCCCATGGCACCATTTCACCCATAAAATTTTAGTTCTCTGGTGTATTTCAAGATTATTTTCTTTAAATCAACACTGCACTGCATTATATATTGTCATTATGTAAAATATATTTCAAAATGACCAATAATTTGCTTGGAAACACAGAAAAAAAGCGTTTAGTTGAAGAGAGTCTCAAGCAAGATGTTACCTCCAGTGAAAACAGAGAGAGACTAACGCCTGTTTGGTGTGTTAAGAGGCTGGATGCCGCGCATTAAACTAGTAACTTTACCTTCAATTATGTTCAATAATTGTTAAAATGACTAAAAAATTGAATATTAAACTTTTAAAATTATTGAACAGTATAAACTTCTTGATATTTACTAAAATAGTAAGGAATTTAAGCCCTAGAACCGATTAATGTATTGGCGGACTAATACTACAGCTGGTTACCCGGCCAGTGGAAGCGAAAACATGTTGAGGTCGGTTTGTAAGAAATTCGTTAACCGAATTTTTGTTCGTTAACCGAATTTAAGAATCTTATGGGAGGCAGTTCGTTAACCGAAATTTCATTAACCGAGGCGTTCGTTAACCGAGGGACCACTGTACATTAAACCGATCACAGCTAGCGGGGAGGGAGGTAAGGATGCTTGGCCCAATCACAGTCCGATACGTCATATGACATCACCGATAACGCAACAAAGACATACACTGCGCAACCTACTCGCGCCGCCTACCCAACATGGCGGGATGGCGGGAGAGGGCAGGAGAGATGGCGGGATGTTTGGATCCAAAGATGGCGCTGCGCGAGAGGACCGCCAGCCGCTCTCCACGTAAAAGGGTACAAACACCGCGTAAAGTGAGCATTCCGTGTTCGGCGGGGTACCACGTAAACGTGGAAACGCGTAAAGTGAAACCGCATAAAGCGAGGGTTTACTGTATACTTCACCCGCGTAAATGATGAAATTTACCGCGTAATTAAAACATTTCATTCTGGCAAGGTGCCGCGTAAATGACCAAACGCGTAAACAAAAACCGAGGAAATCCAGACTCAACTGTACAGAAATTCAATGGCATTTTTATAGAAAATAGTATATATATATATATATATATATATATATATATATATATATATATATATATATATATATATATATATACTGTATAAATAAACTAAATCATTTTGTATTGTACTCACTGATGGACGGAGGTGGTGTAGTGAGTGTGTGGTGGGTAGTGGAGCGGAGGAGGAGGGTGGCGAGTCACTGAGACCCGGCGGGTGGCTCCTCCTCCATTTTCGTAGCAAGGCTGATGGTCTTAGGTTGCTTCTTCACACCACTATTATCAGTAGCACTTGATGGGCACTTGGAAGCCATTTCGAAATGTTAGAGTACAGTATTAAGAGCAAAAACACTTAAACACGAATGAATGCTGTGGAAGCCTCACAGACACTGGCTTGGCGTCGCTTGGGGACGCTGTGACATTCCGCGAGTGAGAGGGAGTGCGCCAAGAGAGGGCGATGCGCCGTAAAAAGCAGTCCGTGATGACGCAAAATGACGTTGTACTGAGTCATCGGGACGTTAAACGAATTTTGGTATCTGAAGATATAGTACCGAAACGACATTAAGCGGGACGACGTTATACGAGGACTTATTGTTTGAGTCTTAATTTCCTGGGTGCTCTCCACCCTCACTCACCGCCAACCAATCTCGTTCAGAGGGCAGGATGCGGCTGCCATGCTTACTTGATTTTAGTACAGTAATCTACCCGCTAACCGGAATCCCCATTCCCCGGAACTCTGCAATAGCTGGAATTGAAATTGGGCCAAAAAAAATCCCGGAAAACTCACTCCATTCGGGGTCTGTGAACGAGTTTTCGAGGATGAAAATCAGACACATTTTCCAGAAAATATTCCAGTAAAATCTCTTCAACCTTCTCCCTTTTGGGCTGGGGTATAAATTTCTGGGAATTCCAAGAGATTGCATCATACTCCAATACATCCCTTCGTGCCACGTGCGTGGGTGAACTAGCTGCTTCAATCACTTGGTTCACATTCTGGTGCCATTGTAAAAGGTTGTTTCCTCACTCGCTGCTGTTTTTGTGTATAATTTGTGCTGTGCAGTACTGTATCAGGACACAATCGGCCAAGAATACACTACAGGTAGTCGTCGACTTACGACCTATGCGACTTACGTCTGTTCGACTTTACGACCGGCGGTACGACAGTTTTGGCCCCAGCCTCCTGGCGCTGCCGGGAGCTGGAGCCGCGCGCATCCCCGCGCTCAATTACAAACACGCTCGCTGGTACAGCACACTTCCCTCCGTGTCTGTTTGCCTTGTGCCTTTCTTTTGTCTTGGAAATTTTTCTTGAACCACCACCCCCCCCAAGATGTCTACCAAGAGGAAACTGTATTCATCTACTCCTCAAAGATGATTATATTATCATTACACATTATAATATACTGTACGTAAGGTAATTAAATTGTACTGTAGTATGCAGTGATTTACTTAAACCTGACGACCGTAACAATAATGAACAAAGAAAATGTTGATAAAATATGACTTAAAGATGATTATATTATCATTACACATTATAATATACGTAAGGTAATTATAACATAGGCCGACTTACGACCAGATCAACTTACGACCGGGCGGCCGTAACCAATCTAGGTCGTAAGTCGACGACTACCTGTACTGTATTAAGGCAGCGTTAAGATGTAAAAAGTGATTACAGTTACATATGTTGTACTGTACATTCAGTAACTGGGAAAAACTGGAGCACCTTAACTTTCGTCTTTATTCAAGACATCTTCAGGTCATGAGACCCACTAGTCCCCCACCCTGACAATGGGTCAGTAACATGAGACCCACTAATCCCCTAACCCACCTCCATCACAAATGTTAAGATGTAAGAAGTAATTACAGTTACATATTACATACAGCAGAGTGGACAGTATGCTTACTCTAAGCTCAAGACGACAACATCTGCTGGTGAGTACAATGCAGTACATACAGTATACAGTGGTAATAGTACTGTAGAGGGATGTGCCATTTAGCAATCGGGATGTGTTCCTGAAAAACAGATCGCTAAGTGATTTGATCGCTGAGCGAACAGAAACGAGAAATAATATCTTGAAAAAAGGATAATGAGGAATAATATTTGTGGAGATGGCACGTAATTGTGTAGCGGAGTCGCGTGGCCGACTCGCCACCCAGTAGCACTCACAGCGGGTGAGGCGGAGCTGTGAGATGTGTTATTCTTCAACTTGTAATTTCATGTAGATATACATAATTGTCTTCATTTTCTTGTACTGTACTCTGTTACATGTACACACATTCATTCTTACAGAATTTGCAGAAAAAATTATAATAAGAGTCAAAACATAAAGGGAATACAGTAAACAGTTCTTATCTGGTCCGCTGTTAGCCGACAAGAGCGGAGGGGGAGGGAGGAGCAATCACTTTAGTACACAATATCACAATAGTATAGGCCGGGGTAATGAACAGTCCGTACAGTACTCAATAACACGCCAAAGTCACAACAATAACAGCGATGCACTGCAATAAGATGTCCCCACACACAACGCTTCCGTGACGCCTGCTGGACCACCACTCCACGACCCCCTGACGGAGACACGATGATCCTCCCCATACTGGCCAGATATTATGTAAATAACATTGATTATGTGTTAAAGGAATATCCTTCCTTCCTTCCTTAGGCTTTAGTAAGCCCCTTTATAATATTTATACTGTATATACTTGTCACACTTGCCAGATGCTTCTGGTGTTATTGTACAGGGGTACCTAGTGACAGCACTAGGATCCTGCTTCCTCTATCAAGGAATAAACAATTGAAATTGAAAAATTGAATAGGAATGATGCACAGCGATCAATAATATACAGAGCAATATAGTAAAGCACAGACCACAATGTTCAGAGGCAGGGTAAACACTTCTGTAGTAATGGCCTGAGTTCATAGGTGGCGCTCCGGTAGCATACCCCTACAATACGTGATTTCTATATAATAAACCTAGATATGTATCCCCTCTGGTTATCAAAAAATTAATTTCTGCTTTTTGCTGGAAAAGCTAGATACTAGTATTGATAAAATAATTTTTAAAATTCAGGTTGGCTGATTCATAGGAGGTGTTACCGTCCGCACTGTGCGAGCAGTAATGGTGAAATTTAGGATAACATATCTGAGTGTTATGATAACAATAAAACGGACAAATAGTTGAAGGCGTGAGGCTAGCAGTGTTAATGGTATCAGTGCTGCTGATGAGAGATTTGTTGTTGCGATGGCCACCCGGGCCCCCGAACAAAAACATACGGCAATATTTCACAACTGATCGCTCTAAACACAGCAGAGGCTTCATCTGTCCTGGGTGTGGACAGTTCAAGACACACCGTCTAGCTGTGAGCATTACGAGTATCACTTACAGACTAGCTATAGGACCCGTTACACTAAGTCTATTCCCATTCGAGGCTTTATTGTTCTAAACTCTTATGCATTGGGAGATACTATGAATACATCTTTGTAATTATCAGATGAGTGTGTAGTAAATGCTGTTACCTTTGTATACAATATGAAGCTGTTATTTGTCACCTGACTTATAATCCACAAATCATGGGTAATGTAACATTGCATTGACAGGTTTTGACCATTAAACATCACCGAGTCCACAGGTCTTCTTCACGGGGGGTATCTTAAATAGCGGCTTTCTTTCCAACAAGTTTAGCGTTGGCCTTGAAAATAAAAAGTTGCCAACATCTCTGAGTGGGCGGGAGACATACAGTATCACACTCGCCATTTATTTTACAACTCATTGTTTTGTTATTTCCACCAACAGTATTTTACGTCATATAAGACCCATGACCATATAAGAACACCCCCACCCCTCCCCCCATTTTAGCAGGAGTATTTAGGAAAATGCACTCAAGAGTATTTTCATAAATACTGTATCCATAGTTTTCATAAATTAATATTTACAGTACCAGTAAATGTGAGAAATAAATTAAAATAATACCAATAAACAATTTACAATAAAAATACAGTACAGTGGTCCCTCGGTTAACGAGCACAATCCGTTCCAGCAGGTTGCTCGTTAACCAAAAATCTCGTTAACCGAAACCATTGTTTCAATGGGTTTTTGGGTAATTGGTTCCAGCTCACCAAAAATTGCCTAAATTCAACAAAAAAGGTAGAAAAGTTCACTTACTTTGAGGTGTGTATGTAGAAGGCTCCTGGATGATGATGATGATGATGATGTGAATTTGAAGTGGGAGGTGGAGGAGGAGAAGGGAGAAGAGAAGGAAGTGGAGGTGGAGGAGAAACATTTTACTGCTTCTTGGAAGGTGAGTCACCTTCCAAGAAAATGTCAGGAACCTCTGGACTGACAGATTCTCCACCATGAACATCCTCTCTCCTTCTTGAAGTGGAAGGCTGAGGGATAGAATCTTGTTCCCTCTGCCTTTCACTGAAGAAAGTGTCACTTGTGGTCTGTGGGGCATCTGCCCTCCTCACCATTAACTTATGTTTAAAGAAGGAGACCACTGAGTCCTCAACATGACAAAAAGTTAGTTCAGTTTTTTCCACTTCTGGGTGCTTTGAAGCCAGTTCCCTGACCTTCTCCCAGTGGTAAATCACATTTTTCAACTGTTTAGCTGACATATGGTCATCACTTTCAATATCCTCCTCACCACTGTCAGCCTCTCCCTGTAACATCTCATCCAGTTGCTTCAAGTCATCAGGAGTAAGTTCCTCCTCATGAGACATCACAAGCTCTTCCACATCCCCCTCTTCCACTTCAAGGCCCAATGACTGACCAATGGACACATCTCCTGGTCCAACTCTGTTTCTTCCTCAAATCCCTCAAAGTCATGGATTACTGATGGCCACAGTGCTTTCCATGAAGAATTGAGGGATCTAGTGGAGACTTCTTGCCATGATGACACAATCAATTTTACAGCCTCCAGGATGTTGAATTGTCACTTCCAGAACTGTTTCAGTGTTAGTTCAGGATCAGTGGAAGTTGCCTGTGACACCTCCTAAACATTTTCTTCATGTACAACTTCTTGAAGTTGCTGATCACATTCTGGTCCATTGGCTGTATGATTGATGTAGTGTTGGGAGGCAAAAATAACACTTTCACAAAGTCAAATTGATACTCCAAATTTCTGGCAAGTTCAGGGTCATGACCAGGGGCATTATCCATGAGGAGAAGAGCCTTTAAAGGGAGTTTATTGGTAGTTAGGTAGCTCTTGACAGAAGGGCAAAACACATCAACAGCCCATTCATTAAAGAGTTGTCTTGTCACCCATGCCTTACTGTTGGACTTCCAATAAACTCCAAGCTTTGTTCTTACCACTTTCTGTTGCTTGAACACCCTGGGGTTTTCAGAGTGGTAGACAAGCATAGGCTTCAGTCGGAAATCCCCTGAAGCATTGGCACCAAGCAATAGAGTGAGACGGTCTTTCATGGGTTTATGCCCAGGTAAAGAGGCTTCATCTCTGGTGATGAATGTTCTTTTGGGCATCTTTTTCCAGAACAGCCCAGTTTCGTCCACATTGAACACTTGCTGGGGAAGATAATTTTCTTCTTCCATCAGTTCTGTAAATTCATCTAAAAAATTTGCTGCCCCTTCCTTATCAGCACTAACAGATTCACCATGCCTAACAACACTGAAAATGTCACTTCTTTTCTTAAATTTTTCGAACCAGCCTTTGCTGGCCCGAAAATCTTCAAATTCTGTGCCTGAAGAACCAGGTTGATCTGTCTTTAAATGTTCGTAAATCTCACTGGCTCTTTCACAAATGAATTTAGAAACTGAATCACCTTTCATCTGTTTTTCCCTAATCCAGATGATAAGTAACCTCTCAGTTTCTGCAATTAGGGATCTACTTTTAAACACTTGTAGATTTGTCTCTCACTTTCACTTCTTTAAATTTGTCTTTCTGTGCAAGAATTGTCGGCACAGTTGATGTCGACATGCCATATTCTTTGCATAGCGCATTTGTTCTAATGCCTTGTTCATGTTTTTTTATGATTTCCTGCTTGGTTTGGATTGAAATAGCTTTTCTTGATCTCTTAGGCCCCATGCTGGATTCAAACAATGTCAACACGTGCTTTTTAAAGTTAAATTTGTTGTAAATAAAGAATATTTTCTTTAAAATAACACTGCACTGCGCTATATATTGTCAATATGTAAAATAAATTTCAAAATGACCAATAATTTGCTTGGAAACACAGAAAAAAAGCGTTTAGTTAAAGAGAGTCTCAAGCAAGATGTTACCTCCAGTGAAAACAGAGAGACTAACACCTGTTTGCTGTGTTAAGAGGCTGGATGCCGCGCATTAAACTAGTTACTTTACTTTCAATTGTGTTCAAAAAATTTTAAAATGACTAAAAAATCTAATATTAAACTTTTAAAATTATTGAATAGTATAAACTTCTTGATATTTACTAAAATAGTAAGGAATTTAAGCCCTAGAACCGATTAATGTATTGGCGGACCAATGCTACAGCTGGTTGACCGCCCAGTGCAAGCCAAAACTTGATGAGGTTGGCTCGTGAGAAACTCGTTAACCGAGGCGTTGCTCGTTAACCGAATTTAAAAATCTTATGGGAGGTAACTCGTTAACCGAAATCTCGTTAACCGAGGCGCTCGTTAACCGAGGGACCACTGTACTGTACTGTACATTGCCAAACCAGTAAATAAAAGCCAATTGAAAGTTTAACACAGTCGCCATAAGCATGTACAGTACTGTACAGTAAAGCCTCAAATAATGACGGTAATGTGAACACCAATATTGCAGTGTAAGGTAAATCATCGTACAGTGGTTCCTCGGTTAACGAGCGCCTCGGTTAACGAGTTACCTTCCATAAGATTCTTAACTTTAGTTAACGAGCAATCCCTCGATTAACGAATTTCTTACGAGCCGACCTCCACATCTCTTAGCTTGCATTTGGCGGTCCACCAGCTGTAGTATTAGTCCGCCAATACAGTAATCGGTTCTAGGGCTTAAATTCCTTACCCTTTTAGTAAATACCAAGAAATTTATACTATTCAATCATTTTAAAAGTTTAATATTAATTTTTTTAGTCATTTTAACAATTATTGAACATAATTGAAGGTAGGGTCACTAGTTTGTGGCACGCCATCCAGCCTGCCAACACAGCATACAGGCGTCGGTCTTTGTGTCTTTTCAGTGGAGGTAATATCTTGCTTGAGACTCTCTTCAACTAAACGCAATTTTTTCTGTGTTTGCAAGCAAATTATTGGTCATTTTGAAATCTATTTTACATACAGTGGGGTATGCTATAGCGAATCTAATTGGTTCTAGAACCTTGTTCGTTATAGCATTCGTTCGTTATATGATTAATCCATTCCAGGCCCCCAAATACAACCACTTAACACTGAAAAATATAATATAAAATTGTAAAAAAGTGCATTAATATGCATCTAAACCCCTGAAATAAAGAATATCATTTATAATTGTAATAAAAAACAATAAATTAGTAAAAAAAAAAAAAAAAAAAAAAAAAAAAAAAAAAAAAATAAAAATAAATAATGTTCGTTGTAGGAGTTTCGTTTGTTATAGCATTCTCAATTTTATAGGTAAAACAGTTCGTTATAGGAATATTCGTAGTAGGATCCGTTCATTATAGCATACCCGACTGTATTGACAATATATAATGCAGTGCAGTGTTGATTTAAAGAAAATAATCTTGAATTACACCAAGTGAACTAAAATTTTATGAGTGAAATGGCAGCACGGGGTGACTTCTCTTCCACCCCAATGCCTTCTCTTCTTTCTTCTCCTCCACCCCCGTTCTAATTCCCATCATCATCATCCAGGAGCCTTCTACATAGACACCTCAAAGTAAGTGTACTTTTCTCCCTTTTTTGTTGAATTTAGGCAATTTTCGGTGAGCTGGAACCAATTACCCAAAAATTCATTGAAACAATGGTTTCGGTTAACGAGTTTTTCGGTTAACGAGCAACCTTCTAGAACGGATTGTGCTCGTTAACCGAGGGACCACTGTATTGTGAATCATTAATTACTAGTAAAATAAAGCAATGATAATGATATGCATTCCCTAATGTGACCTTTTCATAACTTTTATGTGTTTTCTTTACCCTCTTTTTCCCCCAAAACAATACAATTAATGCAAAATGAAAACTATAATCTTTAAATAGTGTTTATAAATGCACCTTATACAATATAAATCAATAATAATAAGGTAACACAAGAGGAGATGGGATGCCATTGTTGCTGTCAATATTTACATGTATAATGTCAGTTATCCATCTGAAACTGAAGAAAATAAAACCCTGGTTGTAGCTGTAGTAAAATTAATGTAAAAAAAGACATTTTTTTTTCTAAAAACCAGTTTTTGTGATATGGCTCGGAATGCGACGCTTCAGCATGTTACCTAGGTATGTTAATTCTAGGCCAACTCGCCAGGCCAACATACAGGCAATTAAAACATCTAATAATTACTTAATAAGTAATATTAGGAGGACACGTTGCTACCTGGCATTTAATTGCAGTTCTCAAAACCCCCTCCTTCACACCCTGCCATAAGCATCAATACCTTCATCTCTTGCCTCAGAGCGAGCAGTAAAATAAGTCAACTCTCGAGGGGTGGAGATGGGTGGGTTATCAGATTCGCATTTTGAGCCATATCACAAAAACTGGTTTTTAGAAAAAAAAACGACTTTTTGTTCAACTCGGAATGCGACACTTCAGCATGAATACCCGAGCAGGAGGTGGAGAGGGAGGTGACTTTCCATACAAGGCTCCGCTGACTTAGGTCCAGATTATGTTATAAACCGTTTAGAATATTTCCAAAATTAGGAACATTTACCGGAAGGTAAAATGTTAATTTACTCAATAAGGATACTCACTTTATTCTGATGAGGAAGAAGGTCCTGGTAGTGGAGATTGACTAGGTGGTGGAGGGGAACCCAGCACCACCACATTTGAAGCATCTTTCAGAGATAGATGAAGATAGCTGTCTTTGAAAATTTTTGAATATCTCCAAAAGCCCATTTCCGTGATCTGACTGAGACTCATATACCGCAGAAAGGCCACAGACTCTGCATACAGTGGTCCCTCGGTTAACGAGCGCCTCGGTTAACGAGATTTCGGTTAACGATTTACCTTCCATAAGATTCTTAACTTCGGTTAACGAGCAATCCCTCGATTAACGAGTTTTTTACGAGCCGACTTCAACATGTTTTCGCTTGCATTTGGCGGTCCACCAGCTGTAGTATTAGTCCGCCAATACAGTAATCGGTTTTAGGGCTTAAATTCCTTACTATTTTAGTAAATATCAAGAAGTTTATACTATTCAATAATTTTAAAAGTTTAATATTAACTTTTTTAGTCATTTTAACAATTATTGAACATAATTGAAGGTAAAGAAACTAGTTTCTGGCGTGCCATCCAGCCTGTTAACACACCAGACAGGTGTTAGTCTCTCTCTGTTTTCAGTGGAGGTAACATCTTGCTTGAGACTCTCTTCAACTAAACGCTTTTTTTCTGTGTTTCCAAGCAAATTATTGGTCATTTTGAAATATATTTTACATAATGACAATATATAATGCAGTGCAGTGTTGATTTAAAGAAAATAATCTTGAAATACACCAGAGAACTAAAATTTTATGGGTGAAATGGTGCCATGGGGTGACTTCTCTTCCACCCCAATGCCTTCTCTTCTTCCTTCTCCTCCACCCCTATTCTAATTCCCATCATCATCATCCAGGAGCCTTCTACATACACACCTCAAAGTAAGTGTACTTTTCTACCATTTTTGTTGAATTTAGGCAATTTTCGGTGAGCTGGAACCAATTACCCAAAAACCCATTGAAACAATGGTTTCGGTTAACGAGTTTTTCGGTTAACGAGCAACCTGCTGGAACGAATTGTGCTCGTTAACCGAGGGACCACTGTATTTCCTAATGTCATGTGCCAAAAATTTCTTGCCAGGATCTGTTTGATTCACTAATTCAGATAAGGAATTTGTCATTTGACTAGGAGATAATTTCTTACCATCCCTTGATGAGAAAACATAAGGGACTCGATTAGAGAATCTGGTTAACCATTCCTGAAGATTTTTAACTGGGCACAATATATGAGGTACCCTTGTTTCATCCATTAGACGTTTTATCCTAATAGGTTGAGCTTGGAAATCTTCCCTTTCATTTTTTCTTAGGATCTCCGTAGGAAAAAGGATAACATCCTCGTCAGAAAATACCAATAATGGTGGATTATTGGAAATTGAAATCGGTTCACTGATTCTCATACCTGTTGCTATTCCTAGAAGGAAGACTGCCTTCTGGAGTAATTTATCCCTGTTCAGATTTATATTGTAATTAGGCCCCATAAGAAGTTTAATAACTTTTTCCAGAGACCAAGGCGGGATTCTCTTGGGGCGAGGAAGTTTCTGAATGAAAAAGGACAATCTTTGCATTTGATAAAGCCTTGGGTTCAAAGTAATATTATAACTCCAAGCCAGAGGGTCAACCAATGCGGATTTATAAGATGCAATTGTCGATCCTTGAAGGCCTTTAACTCTGAACAGAAATTCTAAAAATTCTAACACAACTGTTTCCGATAATGATTCTGGAGTTGTTAACTTGATAACTGTTGAAAAAGATTCCAAGCTTTCTCATATTGAATAGAAGTTTGGGGTCTATGACCTGCTAATACTTGGTTAGCTATATTGGGATTACCCAACAACCTATTTAAACTTCTTCTGAGAAACTCCAAGCGTGAAGTGTCAAGGATATCTCGAACTGAGAATATAGTACCTGGTCTAGACATCCTTGTTGCAATTGTAGAGGATTCGGGCACCAGTTCAGCAGATCCAGGCACCAAGGTTTTAGGATCCAATATAGTGCAATTAAGAGGACTTTGCCTCGGAAGGATCTGAGTTTGTGTACTCGTACTGTATTACAATAATATTCTATCCTATCATTAGCCTTATAATCCCACAACTGAAAACCATTCGAAAAGCGATTACGGTAACATCTTTTGAACAAAAGAAAGCAAAAGTCATTGCTTTCGTCACTTTCCACTGTAATACGTACAGTTGGTCCTCGTATTATGCGGTTAATGTAACCCGGAGGGTACCGCGGAAAGTGAGAAACGCGTAAAGTGAATAACATAACATATGGGATTAATTGAAATGGAGTCCGGGCCGATCCCCAAACTCCACTTTTTGACGACACACAACTATGTTGTAGTAAAAATATTATCTTAACT
Source organism: Homarus gammarus (assembly GCA_958450375.1). Lineage (NCBI taxonomy): Eukaryota > Metazoa > Arthropoda > Malacostraca > Decapoda > Nephropidae > Homarus > Homarus gammarus. The sequence continues at coordinate 1,626,080 of CAUDMG010001614.1, read as the reverse complement.
TTATGATGGTATGCACACACAATTAATAATTAAGAGAAATATCAATAATATTAGGTTTTTTAACACTTACATTCGTAGAAAAGATGGCTGGGCACACGGGGATGGGCAGTTGGTTCCGAGGCAGAGGGCAGATTATTGGCCCTCACCTGTATCACTTGTATCAATTGTATCACTATCCACCACAGAGGCTTGCAGGGCCTCTTTGTCAAACCCCCCAAAGTTCATATAAGTCCATATCCTCACTATAATTATCACTATCACTGACTTGGGCCGGCTGTAGTGGGTGAAGAACTGGTAATGTTTTGATGACTGGGCGACCTTGTGCGCACCATTTTCGCGCCTCTTACACAACATGGCGGATGGCAGGAGTGTTTGGATCCAAAAATGGCGCGGCTTGCCAGCCGCTCTCCGCATAATGGGGTTCACGACCGCGGAATGTGAAAATGTTAGGTTCTGGCAAGGCACCGCGTTAACGGTGAAACGCGGATTGTGGGACCGCGTAATAGGAGGACCAACTGTACATCATTTCAGCAAAAATATACATTTCCATATTCTCAGAAATAAATAGTACTTTTGCTGAAACGTGATGTATTTCAATGTAAATTAGGATAAAATGCATGACGAAAACAAGAGACGTTACTTAACCTTCCGATGTTCAAGATATGTTACTCGTTTTTTTAGTAGTTTTCGGTTAAAATACTCTTATATTAGTGATATTCTATTCATACTGTGCTTGATATAATACATTCACGGAAATGTAATATTTTTGCAACTACAGTTCGTCCCCGAATTACGTACATCCGAATTACGTACAAACGGCCGATACGTACATCGTTTCTGAAGTCTTTAATTGCAAAAATATTGTCTTAAAAGGGCGAGCAATTTTTAAATTTGGCGGGCGAGCCAGCCGCACCGCGCCGCCACTATCACTGACCATGCAGACGACACGCTAGACGCACCAAAACAACACGTGTGGTCATTGTGCATACTTCTCCTGTGAATTTCTGCCCTATTTTGTACACTTTACTCTGTGTGCAATGACTGGTGTAAAGCGTAAGAGTGGTGAAGCCAGTGGGAGTGCTACGAAACGTCAAGCAATCTCACTAGAGGTAAAAATGGACATAATAAAACTGCTTGAAAGTGGTGAAAAGTTGACCAATGTTGCCCGCAAATTTAACCTGAGTCGGTCAACTGTTAATACAATTGATAAGGGCAAAGAAAAGATCAAGGAACATGTGAAATCTGCAGTGCCAATGCAATCTACGATTATAACTAAAAGAAGAGGGAAGGTTCTGGAAGAAATGGAAAAATATCTTGCGCTGTGGATCGAGGACTGCACACAAAAACGTAAGCCTCTGTGTCTCAGTATGATTCAGGAGAAAGCCCTAAGTCTTTTCAACGACCTAAAGAAAGATCACCCTGATGATACTGTGACATTCAATGCTAGCAATGGGTGGTTTAACCGATTCAAGGTGCGAAATAAGCTGCATAATGTTCGAGTGACTGGTGAGGCGGCGAGTGCTGATTGGAAAACAGCACAGGATTTTCCAAAGAAACTCGCGGAAATTATCGAGTTACGTACATTTCGAGTTAAGTACAACCTTTTGGTCCCCATTATGTACGTAACTTGGGGACTTACTGTACAATGCTGATGTCAACACAAGTGTGGTTACTGCGAGACTGACTGAGTGAGGGAGAGCTATGCCTGTGTGTGAGGTTGCGGGAGCGGGTGTTGTCCCGTGTTCGGTGCCGCGCGCGATTTGAATGTACTTCAATTACTTCAATGTACAGAATATTCCTCTGGCGGGGCAATCCGCGTATTTGCGAATCCGTGAATGCTAAACCCGTGTATGTGAAGGGCCGACTGTCCTGTAATAGAGCCGGACTTGAGGGTAGACTTGTTTCTGATTATTTTTGAGAGGATTTTCCAGTTATTAGTTATTCGTTTGTGTTTTAATAATGATAATAATAAACGGTTTATTAATAGAGTTGCAGCCGGTGGCTGAAAATTATACAAACTTACATTTGATTTAGACATAATGATATAATATGCGTTGAATACATTTACAGGGCTGTACAGTACATAAATCAGGAGTTGTTTATTATTTTAACAATAGATGGGACAGTGCGGGCTCTTATGGGCTGAATTTTGTTGTAGTGGCGGACTACGCGAGGTGGGCGGGGGACTGCCGGTGGCAGGTGGTGGCGATGACGAGGATGGTGCAGTAGTCCACTGCCAAACCTTGCTAGTGCTTGGTGGTGGAGGTCACTGAGGGATGGCATTTCCAGGGTGGAGAGAGCGTTGTTGTAGCCGGAGTATTCTGCGCCGAGCATGATTCTGCAGGCCCTTTTCTGTACCTTCTCTAGCTGACGTTGGGTAGAGTTGAGAGAAGATGACCAGGCTGGTGATGCATACGTTAGTTTGGGGAGAATAAAGGCATTGTAGATGGTCCTCAGCTCTGGCGTGGGTGTCCCAAGTGACCTAAGTCGTCCTAGCATGTAGAGTCGGTATGAGGCTGCCTTGATTGTGTTATTTACATGGGCCTTCCGCTTCCAGTCCAGTTTGTGGTCTATGGTAACACCCAGGAGTTTGGCAGACTGCACTAACTGGAGAGGATGGGCACCCACTGTGACTGCTGGAGCTTGCACGACTACGGTTTTGGTGTGGTTGACGGTGACCTTGTTCTCCTTAGTCCATGCCTGTAGCCTGTCCAGGGTGCCTTGTAGCGATGAGTAGTCTTGTCCACTGTAACCCCCACAGTGCAGTCATCCACGTACTTCCACTTGTGAGGAGTGTCCGATAGAGCTTCATTGATCAGGATGAGGTGTTGGAATGTGGAGACAGAACCCTGGTACCTGACTGCCTGACGGCGCTCACTCAAGAAATCAGTGAACCATGTGACCAGGTTGGTGGGCAGCCCTTGTGCAATGGCCTTGTTGATAACAATGCAGTGATCAACAAGGTCAAAAGCCTTCCTGAAGTCAACTAGGGCAATGGCCAGTGATGTCTTATGTTTCTGCAGGTTTTTGTGCAGGAAATCCAGAAAACTAACTGAGCAGTGTGATGTAGAGGAGGTCCTCATATTGCCAAATTGCTGTGGATCAATTGACTGATAAATTCTAGCAAATGCCCACTCAAAAACAAAGTCTTCACAGAGTAGACTGGGTATGGGGGTAATGGCAACTGGCGTGAGGTCGTTAGGGGACTGTGTCTACACACATAAACACACACATTTACAATACAGGTAAAGGAAATTACTGTCTCTAGAATGAATGGCTCCCTATCCCAGCCGCGAAAATGCCGGCAACTTTGAAACTACCCACAGACATTTTTAGGTACATCCAGGGTGTCATCTGTGAATAACCGAGAACCGAAAAGTAAAAATCTGAGAAATTGGGGGGCCCCCCTGTAACTGTGTGGCCGCGCTCCCCCCCCCATGTGATGTCACAGCATACACACAGCACAGCAGCCACATGTCTGTGAGTCAGCTGGTTGACTGCCTGGCTGAAGTGAGTCGTGTCGCCCTGAGGATGATTTAAGTGTGAAAGGAGCTTTTTATTTTTACAAAGGCAAGGAACCATTGAGAGTGTTTAGAAACTGGAGGACTTAAAGTGCATTTTTTGTTTCTTTGGGAATGAGTTCTTGGGGTACAGTAAGTCCTCGCCTAACGTCGGGGGTTACGTTCCTGATTACGCGATGTTATATGAAACAATGTTAAGCGGATAAATTTTCCCCATAAGAAATAGATAAAATACGGGAGTTATGTTCCTGAGCCTCCCTTTGCCCCATGAAATACATTATATATACAGAAAATAATTGCCGTTTCTATAGAAAATAGTGCATACATATACAGTACAACTAATAAGTTTGTATTGTTACTCACCGATGGGCGGAGGTGGTAGAGCGAGTGTGTGGTGGGTAGTGAAGCGGAGGAGGCGGATGGCGGGAGCGGAGTAGGCGGATGGTGGGAGCGGAGTAGGCGGATGGTGGGAGCAGAGGAGGAGGGTGGTGAGTCACTGAGACTGTCGCTGGCTCCTCCTCCTCCTCCTGCTCTGATTGGGGTTCCTCCGCCGCTGTTTGCTCCTCCTTGTGAAGAAGCTGCTTCTGTTGTCCTGCGACAAAAAAATGAATCCAGCATTGACTGCTTGGTGCTACTACTCTTCTTATTATTTCTGTGTAACAACCAAGACTGTCATCACTGCTGCGTTGAACCTTTGAGCTACGTTCTCTGTTTGGATCGTCATCTATAAGGATTTGCATACCTTGCTGGATCATGTTGAACGCTTCTGCCATCCTCTTGGTAGTTAGCGTTAGTTGAGGTTTTTCGTCGTCGTCGTCGTCTTCAACAGGACTGTGTTCTGTTAGCAGTTGCAGATCTTCGTTGGTGAGCTCTTCTGTGTGGGCTGCCAGGACGTCCTCAATATCCTCTGATTCCAGCTCATCAAAGCCTGCCTGTCTAGCCAAGCTGAGGATATTCCCATTCACTGCTTGGACTAAGTCCGTGAATCCCGTAAAACTTTTGACGCACTCAGGCCACAGTTTATGCCACACATCATTCAGGCAACTTTCTGAAACCACTTCCCATGCCTTGCCAATGTTGAAGCCACATGATGAATGTTGAAGCCGCGCCAATATTCTCGGATCGTTGGTTTATTTTCTCCGTCTGTATCCTTTAGCAGCTGGGCCATGGTACGGTGTAAATAATACGCCTTGAATGCGGCGATGACGCCTTGGTCCATAGGCTGCATCAGTGCTGTCGTGTTGGGAGGCAGGAATACAACTTTTACACTGTCATGCAAGTCGTCCAGATTGGGAGGATAAGCTGAAGCATTGTCAACAATCAGAAGAATTTTGAAGTCAAGGTTCTCCTTGGCACAGTATTCCTTCAGTGCAGGGATGGCGTACACGTTTAACCGCTGGCTAAATATGGCGCCAGTTATTCATGCCTTCTTGTTTGCCTCGTAGTTCACTGGAAGGTGATCCTTAGAGTAACCTTTCAGGGCCCGTGGGTTGGCAGCACGACAAATCAGCATAGGATTCAGCTTAAAGTCACCGGCAGCGTTCGTGCCAAGCAGCAGCGTCAAGCTGTCTTTTGCCGCTTTAAAACCTGGCACTCTTTTCTCCTCCTTGGAGATAAGGTCCTCTCAGGCATCCTCTTCCAAAAGAGACTAGTCTCATCCACATTGAAGACTTGCTTTGATGAGTAGCCTCCTTCCTGGATAATCCCTTTGAATTCTGGCGGGAATGTCTTGGCAGCATCTGTATCTAAACTAGCAGCTTCACCAGTCATCTTAATGTTGTGGAAGTTATAACGACACCATCCTCAGCTGGCTATAAAGGTCTCTTCCTTCGATCCTTCACCCTCGTCTGCCTTTAAGTTGTCAAACAAGGATCTGGCCTTATGCTGGATAACCATAAGGCTTACAGGCACATTGCGTTGATTCTGGTCCTCCATCCACATAGCCAGCATTTATTCCACCTTTACTATCACAGTGCTTCTAGTACGAGTTGTCTTAGTTGCACTCAGAGAAGAACCACTTCCAGCACTAACCTTAATCTTGTCAGCGTTGGTCCGGATAGTATGCACATTTGTGGGGGTTAGACCTAGCACAGCGGGTGTGTCCACAGCACGTTCCCCTTTTTCAAAACGGGCTAATACATCCATTTTCGTAGCCAGGGTAATGTTTTTATGTTGCCTCTTCACTACACTAGCGTCACTAGCACTTGATGGGTGCTTAGAAGCCATTTTAAATGGCTAGAGTACAGTTTTAGAGCAAAACCACTAAAGCACACCGAAGGGTCAAGACGTACCTGGCGCTCCTCTGGGAGCAGCCAGGTCAACTTTTAAGTTGACCCATACCAACTTCCTCCCCTGAACCCTCCTCCCCACCGGAATATCAACAAGTTCTCGCCAGAAGTTACAATTTCATTTAGGAAAGGAATGGAACCAGTGTTGAACAGAGGTCCCTCATAACACCATCTGTGAGGGAATTACTACACCACGTGAGGTCCCTCACAACACCATCTGGGAGGGAACTACTTCACCATGTGAGGTCCTTCATAACACCATCTGGGAGGGGGTTACTACACTACGTGTTTGCTGTTCAACACCTACATTAACCTGTATGTTCACCTTATGTTACTTTACCTTTCTCTATGAAGGCTGTTGTTAAACCACCAATGTATGTACTAAGTCATTTATGTCCAATGTATATTTTCAGCCTTCAGGCTGCAGTACTTTTCAATAAACCGTAAATTATTATTATTATTATTATTATTATTATTATTATTATTATTATTATTATTTATTATTAAGTCGTATCAAAGACTGGCTTGGTGTCGCTTGGGGACGCTGTGACGTTCCGCGAGTGAGGGCACCGCGCTGAGCCGAGAGAACGTAGCGCAGCCAGACAAGAGCAGGTGATGCGCCGTAGAAAGTAGTCCGTGATGACGCAAAACGACGTAGTATCGGATCACCGGAACGTTGAAAGAATTTTTGGTCTCTACAGTTTAGCGACGTAGTACCGAAACAACGTTAAGCGGGACGACGTTAAGCGCGGACTTTCTGGTCTCGAAGCTCTGGAAACAATTCGGCTTCGTCATTGTCGTGAAAATTTCCAACACAATGACTTGTTCAAAGCAGAGTTGTGCTCATCTAGTTGCTGCACAGCTGCTATAATACATGTTAGAACTGATTGCCTTTTTTTCCTTTTCTTTATTCAAGTCTTGTAACATTCGTGTATATGGTATTCATTGAACACAACCTTCTTTTCACTTCCATCCATTTGGTTAAGGTTTAAAAAGTTTTTATATCATGAACCAAGAGATTTAGTCTTTCACTAAAATGCTTCCAATCAGCACAGCCTTCTTTTACTAGTTTGTGTTGCATTTGACCTGTACAGGTAGTCGTCGACTTACGACCTAGATTGGTTACGGCCGCCTGGTCGTAAGTTGATCTGGTCGTAAGTCGGCATATGTTATAATTACCTTACGTATATTATACTGTGTAATGATAATATAATCATCTTTAAGTCATATTTTATCAACATTTTCTTTGTTCATTATTGTTACGGTCGTCAGGTTTAAGTAAATCACTGCATACTACAGTACAATTGATTTATTATTTACACAACATACAAAAAAAAAAATACAGGTGCAAAACATATAAAACATTTTAGTTGCAAAACATACAAACACATACAAACACACAAAAAACATCTTATTGGCCGCTGGTGCTTGGCTGTGGATCGTCGATGTCGTCAGCTGGGGCAGCCTTTGGGGTAGCCGGAGGAGTTGTTTTTTTCATGAACATGGTGAACTTTGTCTGAATTGTTCGTTTCTTCTTCTCCTCGTAAATTTCTTGATACGGACGAAACGAATTGCGTGCCATCCGCTCAATCCTTGCAAATCGTTCGATGTTTGGGTCCATTCCTTCAAAATGGGCAAGAAGTTTATTCAGTAGAGATAAACCTTCTGATAATCCCTTAGTGGCAGGTTGAGGAGTAGATGAAGACAGTTTCCTCTTGGTAGACATCTGGGGGGGTGGTGGTTCAAGAAAAATTTCCAAGACAAAAGAAAGGCACAAGGCAAACAGACACGGAGGGAAGTGTGCTGTACCAGCGAGCGTGTTTGTAATTGAGCGCGGGGATGCGCGCGGCTCCAGCTCCCGGCAGCGCCAGGAGGCTGGGGCCAAAACTGTCGTACCGCCGGTCGTAAAGTCGAACAGACGTAAGTCGCATAGGTCGTAAGTCGACGACTACCTGTACTGTATAATTACTAATCGGGAGAGAGTGAGGCCCCTGGAAGCGCGAGGCCTGGGCAGGCGCCCCGACTCTCCCCCCCCCCCCCCTCGGGGCGGCTCTGGTCGTGATGTCGTGGCTCTTCCAGTAGACCACGACCATACTTCAGGCACATGTCCTCGCACCTCTGTCTCAATGTAGTCAGGTTGAACATGTCAAAGACATTTTGATACCTAGTGACCCAACCCACTGCTATTTTCATTACCCGACGCTGATTCCCTTCTATCTGCTTCGCCTGCTGTAGTGTGAGCCCGGTGTGGAAGAGTGGGCAGCAGTATTCCAGGATGGGTCGGACGTATGTGACATATTCTTCGATCAGTTTTTGTGGCGCCGCATTAAGTTTTTTGAGGGTGTAGAGGATGTAAAGAAGCTTGGCTCTTCTTGTGGGGATACTATTGACATGGTCTTGTTAGGAGAGGTCGTGGTGATGGTGACTCCCAACAGTTTACAAATATTCACTACCGGGATGTTGGTATTGGCTATCGTTAGTTCCAGGTAGATTAGGGAGTTTCTTGCTGGTAAATACAGTATGTGCATAACTTGGCACTTTCATATGTTGATGACCATGTTGCTCTCTGAGGCCCAGGCCTGGAGATCCTGCAGGATTTGTAGGGTGCTGGTGGTGCTTACTTCTTCGAGTGGGCATGTCTCGTGGATGGTAAGATCGTCGACGCACTTGAGACATCTGTGGGAGTCTCGCAGTACCATTGTTCATGGTCAGGAAGGCAATGGGTCCACACAGAGTACCCTGAGGTTCACCACATGTTGTTCTGCTACACTCGCTAAGCTTCTCAGAGGGGCCACCAACTCTCTGTGATCGGTCACTAAGGAAACTGCAGAACCAGCGGAGAAGTGCGGGTCGCAGTCCCAACTCGAAGAGTCTCTGGCTGACGATAATTGAGTGGTCTATAAGGTTGAAGCCTTTCGAAAAATCATACCTTTTATTCTCCAGTGTGCTGACTTATTTATATCTTACTCTTATGTAGTAGTATTTTATGTTTATTGTCTATGTTATTTGTAGTCACCCAGATTACTGACCTTCATTTTTTTCCAGGTAGCTACTCAAATATTTATTGTTGGAAATATATTGCATGTGAGAGAACAAAAGTGTGTGAAGGGGTAACTAATAATCGTGTGAATAATTCTGATGATCAACAATCTCTCACTTACAGCACTGGACTTGTTTGATATTTTAGAATATGCAATCACTCTTACCTCAAATTACTAGGCTGGCTTGGGACTCCTATGTGATGATCATGCCAAGCTAATTGTTAAAAGCAGGCAGAAGTCAAAATGCTAGTCAGGGTAATGTCACCTCACTTTATCTGATTCATGTAGCAGTTTGTTCAAAAGAGGCTCTTTCTCGTACACTGTCCCCTTCTTCCTTCTTTACCCATTGACTGTGGCCTCACTCTATATGGCTTCTCCTTTTTGAATTACTGTACCTTATAATGGGTCAGTCACATCTAGCAGGTGCTCCAGCTGTCTCTTTCTTCATTAAGGTCAGTCTGTCAACTTACTTTTGGCCTTAACTGTGACATAGGAAAGTTTTTACTGTACCCACCTTGTTATCTTCATGCGTTACTGTGGTCTCTCTCTCTCTCACTTTCTCTGGCATGACATTGTGTGTGACATATTTTTGCTAAAAATTATAATAGAGTGCAGTTTATTAATATGTCATAACCTTCCTCAGAGTAATTGCCTGTCAGTACAAGAGATGGCCTCCGTTCAACCACTCATGGGTAAACTGGAGGATGTCCTGCTTCCTGCGTTGCACCGTCAAACTGGGCTATATCAGTGTGGTGACTCTCCATTGAGATATATACCTGTGGCTGAAGTTGAAACACTGCTGCATCAGCAAGATTCATCACAGGTGGGTTCTTACACTGTCACCATCATAACAGTACCAGTGAGTTTTAAGTACAATATTTTCCAATATCTGTTTCTCCTAATTTTTGGGTGATGTGAGTGAAGTCTTATCTGATTTCCTTCAAATTAGAAACACTTGTTTAATATTGCTGTAGCTCAGTTTCTTTAAGGTGATTTATTTCCACAGATGCCCATTCTGATTCTTGGTTCGCTATGTATCTTTATGATGTCTCCTTGTGGCCAATATGTAGACAGTACTGTAGTCTATTTTACCATATTCAGTGCTATTGAACACTGGTGATTTGAATGTGTATTTGACCAACATTATGGATGGTGCAATTCTCTGTAGGTCATTTTAAGAAGTACCCTCCTACACCTCTACCTTCTATGTGGTGATGAGTGCATAGAATATGCGGTGGTGAGCTGTTCTCTGGCCCTCCATGTGGTGGGGTGTGCGGGGTGCTAAGAAAAGATACACACTTTCTTGAAACTTGATTTATCATTTTTTTACACTTACAGTATATTTACCTGTCTATTTACACTGTAGTCTGTACTGTTTCTGTTGCATGCATTAGTACTTCCTCAGGGAATAATAATCCAAGAAGCCCTGATACAGCACACTCCTCACACCAGGTCTCCACTAGTTGTTGCCTCTGCTAGCACCAGTTGGTATACTGTATTGTGCATTACTGGCAGATTGTGTCCAATGTGTGTTTTGCCAGACACCAAGAAGCTGCTTCGAATGAGCCAAATGCTCAATACAGCATGCCCTTAAAATTCGCGGGGGTTAGGTTCTCAAAATGGCTGCGAATAGCCAAATCCACGAATAACATTTGCTGACTGGTGGTGGTGGGGGGTAAATTTTTACTTGTGTGCAAGGAAATGTATATTTCCTTTGTGTTTGCCCTTAGGATAATTATTTCTTTTACCTGTATTGTATATACCGTATATACTCGTCTATAACCCCCCCTCGTTTATAGGTCGACCCTGATTTTTTGACCAAGAAATCGTTAATTTACGATATTCCTCGTTTATAGTTCGACTCACGTTTTTGGGGGTAATGGAACAACAAAACCTTCAGTAAAAACGCTCTACGTTCTATAAACTGAGGCTCGCCGTGCATGAAACACGAGTGCTGAAGGCAAATTGTTTACCATTTATTATAACGACACTACACTGAAACGCGGGTAGTTTCAACAAAAATATTGAATATTTCCATTCAAGTATTTATTCAAGTCAATTAGGAGGGAATATTATTGTAATACAACAGTTTTTTAACTAAACCATTCGAAAAGCGATTACGGTAACATCTTTTGAACGAAAGAAAGCGAAAGTCATTGTTTTCGTCACGATTTTATCCCACTTTCCACTGTAATACGTACGTAATTTCAGCAAAAATATTACATTTCCGTGAATGTATTATATCAAGCACAGTATGAATAGAATATCATTGTAATATAACAGAATTTTAACCGAAAACTATTAAAAAAACGAGTAACATCTCAAGAACAGAAGCTTAGGTAAAGTCTTTTGTTTTCGTCATGTATTTTATCCTATTTTACATTGAAATACATCACGTTTCAGCAAAACTACTATTTATTTCCGAGAATATATTCATTCAGGCACAGTTTAGGTAAAATATACGTGTGATGTAATAGTTTTTTAACTGAAAACGATTCGAAAAACACGTGTACCGTCTAGCCCTGTTCAAGGAGAGGACTGGGAGGAGCTGTTTGGTGCTGCAGACGATGACAAGGAAAATGATTTTGATGGATTTTAATGAAAATATTCAGAAATATGGTATCGTAGTATTTATTCAAGTCAATTAGGATAGAATAATATCGTAATACAACAGTTTTTTAGCTGAAAACCATTCGAAAAGCGATTACGGTAACATCTTTTGAACGAAAGAAAGCGAGTCATTGTTTTCGTCACGATTTTATCCCACTTTCCACTGTAATATGTACGTAATTTCAGCAAAAATATTACATTTCCGTGAATGCATTATATCAAGCACAGTATGAATAGAATACCATTGTAATATAACAATATTTTAACCAAAAACTATTAAAAAAACGAGTAACTTCTCTTGAACATCGGAAGGTTAGGTAAAATCTTTTGTTTTCGTCATGTATTTTATCCTATTTTACATTAAAATACATCACGTTTCAGCAAAACTACTATTTATTTCCGAGAATATATTCATTCAGGCGCAGTTAAGTTAAAATATACATGTGATGTAACAGTTTTTTAACTGAAAACAATTCGAAAAACACGTGTACCGTTTAGCCGATACAGCTGGTGGTGCGTCATGCGTCGTTGTAAACAATAGGAGGTTGAAGTAGATTACCGGGTATTATATTAAGTGTGAAATATTGAAAAGGTTTTTATTACCGGTATTTTTTGTAGATCAATGAGAACTGTGATACCGTATATGATATGATAAGTTAGCCTGTGCTAAGAACTTCAACATAGACTACTGAAAGCACGCTGTAAGGTAATTTAGCCTATTTTAAGTTGGTGAGCTTCATCTGCTGAAGGAACTGCACAACTTTTCATTACTAATTGGTACATATTTTACGTTTCCATTGTTTACTGGCAGTAAATGGTAAATATTTTTCATGTCTGAAGCTAAAAGTTGCTCCTCGCCCTTCCCATCATGCACGGGTTCAACCTAACAAAACTATTACGCATGTATAGGACGACCCCCAATTTTTTGCCTAAAAATTTGGTCGTAAAAACTCAAACTATACACGAGTATATACGGTATGTGTAAATAGACACTTACGAAAAAACATACAAATAAATAATAATGGGAAAATCCTCTCACAAATAATCACAAACGAGACACAAAATGTATTAAAAATGTTAGGGTCTACCCTCAAGTCAACTCCGTTCTTTGTTATAACTTTCATTACAAAGCACGGAGTTGACTTGAGGGTAGACTCACATTTTAATACATTTTTGTTGTCTTGTTTCTGATTATTTATGAGGATTTTCCCATTAATATTTATTTGTATGTTTTTTGTGTATGTGTATCTACACACACACACACACACAGACACACTCACACACACAGACACACTCACACTCACACACACACACACACACACACACACACTCACACTCACATACAATACAGGTAAAATAAATTACTGTCTCTAGAGCGAATGGCTCCCTGTCCCAACCACACAAATGCCAGCAACCAAACTACCCTTAGACATTCTTGGGTACATCCAGGGTGTCATCCGCGAATAATCAAGGTTGTGAATTTAAGGGCATTCTGTACTGTATTCCCAACTTTCCAGTCTCATGGAGGTCATATCTAGGATATTTACAATGAATAAAGATTTGTATACTGTTCATTATAGCAGTAGATATTGGTGTTTGTGTTTATGTTTAACTGAATGATCTGTTGTGATAAAGCAATGGTGACAAATCACTCAACCAAGTCATCATAGGTATTTGAGCTTCTCAAACTCTGAGCTCATGTCTGTTAGTGCATGCGTTGCCACATGTTCAACACGGTGAACCGTCTTCCAGAAACACCCCCTGACTTAGACTACTCCTACCAGGGTGGCCAGAAACTATGGCTCACAACTCTACATTAAAGGAAAGTGATATTGAAACAATTTATTTAGCCAGATAAATACTGATACAGAGTGGATAATGTAAACACTATTGACATGCCTGAGCCAATTGAGAGCCTGAGCTCTCCTTGTGGCACTAATATACTGTACTGTAGAGATGTTAGAGACAATGTGGAATTTCCAAGTGAACAAAAGTGTGGAGGTGTGGATATTACCAACAACTCACAAGCGAGCACGAGTGTAGCATCAGCTGACAGAGGCAGCGTTCGCACCAGTTAAAGTATAGCAGCGGGAATTTAGGATAACGTAAGTGCTCATCAAGGGTTGAGTGTAGGATTTGTATTTATTTTTTTGTAGAGAGATTATCTCCTATAATGGAATGAGAGTCAGTGTGTATTACCACTGTAGCTTCAGTACAGTATTATATTTATCAATGTTTCTTATTCTTCACTTTATGCAAAGCTCATCTGGTACCCCTCTAAGTAGGACTTCTGTAAGTCGGAAACCCCCTTAAGTCGGACGAGCTCTGGCTTAGGGGGGTTTTGTGTGTTACCCTGCTGTATTATTATGGCCTCTAAAACAAATACAGGAATACCCGGTTATTGCAAGGAATACATTCTTAAAAGTCATTATGATTAATGAACTGAATATTGGGGCAATTTCCCCTTAGGAATTAATGTAAATAGGAGGGGGGGGGGGAGGGGGTGTGTTCCCAGCTGGCAAGCTTCTTCACATATTCAATATATACTTCTTATTACCCAAGGCTTCTAGTGTTGCCTGTATATTGTAGTAAAGTAATACTGTACCCCGGTTAGCGTTAACCCGCTTGCATATTAAGAGCTCTAAGGGAAAAAAAAGAAGAAATAATCTACACTGTTTTCTAAATTTACGAGTCCAAACACTCGCAACACGTGTGAATAAAAAACCTTGTGTGTGAAGCTGGCCTCATGTCAGCATATGAGCTGCGGCTAGCCCACCCAATTTGAAATATTACTGTAGGGTATCATAATTTTTCATTTGTTAATAAGCCGGGTATGCTTTGTGAATATCAAATGGGGGGATGTTAAAATATCAATTGCAGATAAGCGGGTTTGCAAATATTGAGGTACAGGTATATCCCGAAAACCGACGCCCCAATAACCGACGATAACATATGGGGGAAATGCCCTGCAAGTTTTGTTGGTACCCTGGAGGTCTGACGATCGGGAGAGGAGCAGTAGAGCTGTTTTGAATTTGGTGGGCTGTGGCGTGGTGCTAATTTTTGCCACGAGAGGGCTTTGTGTGCTGCCTCTGACTCATTCCCACCCCTCTGCTCTCTGACTTCATGTTTTTCCGTCATTTCCGACTTTGTGTGTTAATGTGTTATGCAGTCATTCTTAAATGTCCCAATGATAGTTCCTCGCAATGTGATGTAATAAGGCTTAATAAGAGTGGTGATGGACCAGCAAAGAGTGATAGAGACTTCAACGTACCACCCTAGGCCATCTCTACCATCCTCAACACAAGTAAATAACTGTCTCAATTTATGCTTTACACATTCCTTATTTAAGGATTATTATTGCTTGTTTTATGTGTCTGCTTTATATTCTTGCTTGACAGTGTGCAGTACAGAGATATATCAAGGGTAGATGGGAGTTGGGGGCTGGTCCCTAACATCCTGCATTTGTTATATTCTTATGGGATTAATTGCTTCGATAACTGTTGATTCATTAACCAATGACTTTTCACTGGCCCGATATGTGTTGATTAGGTTACGCCTGTATTCCTGTAAAGGCAAAACGGCACTACTGAGGATCACTAAAACCCCAAGCAGCTAAAAAAACACATTTTAAATGACACACAAAAACTCTGTGAGTGTTAAGTCTAGGCAGCTTGAGTTGAAAATTCACCCTCCTCCCCTCTGGAATTTTTCCACCCTGTAATATGGACAATATGGACCTCTGACCAACCCAGAATTTTGGCCAAGCTGAACAGGCCTTCCCCCCAATTAGTCCGGATAAGAGGCAGTGTACAGTACAGTACAGTAGTCCGTCGCCAACCATGGATTTCATGTATCCAAGGCTTTTACTCTATGCCATTACACCATGCCGACATATTTTATGCTCCATAGACTGAATATTTATTACGTGTTTTCTACAGTAATAACATTGATATTTTCTTTGACTGTGGCCCCTAAGCTTGCATTGAATGTTAGTTATAAAGACGAGAAGAAAGTGAAGAGGACAAGGAACGTAATGGCTCTAGAAAAGAAAGTTGAAGGCCTCGATAGACTAGCGCGTGGCGAAAGCATTGCGCCAGTGACATGCGCCATAGGGGTAAACAAATCCTCAAGTCATACGATTAAGAAAAGTGAGGCTACGATAAGGGCTGGTGTCCCCCTCTTCATTATAACAACCACCTCTCCCTCCACATCATCCTCATCCACCATGAAGGTAAATACCCCCTTTTCTATTAAATTTATAGTACTATTAAATTATATTAAGCTATTTTATATGTATTTGACTCAAATTTAATGAAATGTACAATGCAGGTATTGTTTTGAGAAAGAACGGGCAACTTAGTTAAGCTTTGACGAGTGTTATCTGTGGCCATGGAACCTAACCCCCTATTTTAGTCTTACCAGCCGTGGATTTACCAGTCACAGGATTTATCCAGGAACTTAACTCCAGCGGTTGTCGAGGGACTACTGTACTCGTGTGCTTATCTTTATTACAGTTTACCTCTAAGGAATGAATAGAGGACACAACATACAGAGAGAGAGAGAGTGTAATGAGTCCAGCTCCCTGTATAGTACCATAGTGGGAAGAGGCTAACAAGGCTGATCAAAAGTTGTTGCCTCTCTACAACAGTATTGCACCAGTGTACATGAGGCACTGCGAGGGAGAACGACACAAGTGACGAAGTGGCTTGAGATATGTGTTTTTTTATACCAATATAACTTTAAAAATTTCCTTTAAACTTTTAATGCATTTTCCTTTGTCACTTGGCTCTTTCTTGCCTGATGTGCCCTATATGTCAGCATCACTGCATGTAATATGATGATGATGACATTGTCTTTACAGAAACCTTCAGACAGCATTGGAGCAATCAAGGTCTTGGGTCGTCTGGCAGAGTGGAATAGTCACTGGGGTCTGGAAGCTGTGAGAGGCAGGGATAAGGAACTGCTGGGCTTGTCTCTGTCTTCACAGCCCACCTACATTCTGTGTCACATCACCTCAGCCATCTACTCTTTCTTCTACCTCTTGTTGGCCCTTATTACAGGTAGGTGTCTCTTTCCTGTTTGTTTGTCTGTCTTTCGCTCTCCCATGTAAATGTAGGGATGAAGTAAGATAATATATATTGGCTGATGGGAACATGTACTGCAGCTCTCCTATACAGAGTACAACATTTAACCCTTCAATATATTTGAGCAGTAAATAAGTGTTACTTTCATATTCTTATGTAGAGTAATGACGATATGTTTTCACATGTGCGCACTTACATACGATCAGTCTCACTTTTTTTTGCCATTAATGGTTAGCTACTTATATTGTTCCATTTATTAACATTAAATAACATTACAGGTACTTCAAGCAACCATATTATTTTTTTTACATTAATTTTACTACAGCTACAATCAGGGTCTTATTTTCTTCAGTTTTATATGTAGAACCAATCAGTCACTGGTTTTGTAAGCTTTAACGTAAACAATGCCGGCAACTGTCTCGTCTCCTCATTATTAATAAATTGTATTGTTAATTTTGCACACACAAACATTAATTCAATAAAAACAAATTCAGAAACATTAATTAAAATATATATGAACAGTAAATAAGTGTTGCTTTCATATTCTTATGTAAAGTAATGACGATATGTTTTCACGTGTGCGCACTTACATACACGGTCTCTCTTTTTTCTTTACCATTATTGTTAGCTACTTCTATTGTTCCATTTATTAACATTAAATAACATTACTTAAAACAACCATATTAATTTTACTACAGCTACAACCATGGTCTTATTTTCTTCAGTTTTATATGTAGAACCAGTCAGTCACTGGTTTTGTAATCCACGAAAACAATGCTGTGTCATTTCCTCGTGTTTTTTAATATTCTACGTATTATTAATGAATTGTATTGCTCATTTTGCACACATAAACATTAACTCAATAAAAACGACATTCAGTAATAAACAATAATGAATCTTTTGTACATAAGTGAAATGACGCTGTTTATGCGATTATGCACGTCGTCTGCACGTTGGCGGGCCGTTCAAACCCGTCGAAATTTAAGTTTCCGCTGTCAAAATTTTTATTTATTTTTTTGTGTGTTCCAATAAAATACGTTGAATTAAAAACTCGCGAAATTTGAGAAGCTACTGTACGACATTTAACCCTTCAATATGTCTTCAAAGAGACCATGATGCAGAGAAAGTGGTGCTAGTGCTTCCAGGCATAAGCACAAGCCACTATCTATCCAGGAAGAGGGTGAATTTCCATGGTCCGGCACCGGTCAGGTCCCGAGGTTGCCGGACTAGAGAGGTACAACCTGTACATTGTTTAGATAATTTAAATAAACAATACTGTATAATTATATAACTTCGTTTTGCTGTATTTTGGCATAAGATAGTTGAATTGATAACATCTAGTGGTATAATGGTTTAGAAGAAATACTGTACTGCATAAATATTTTTCCATGAGTAAGGCACAGGACTGGTAAACCTCTATCAACGATGGGGTTAGGTTCCTCAAAGCCCCATCACAGGTCGAAATATTGTAAATCAGGTTTATTATAACATGGGGTTCAATGGGATAGGTTCCTGGCCAGTCGGACACCCACACGTCTCACCGAAAAGAAAAGAAAAAAATAAATCTAGAATACTACCAGCACTATGACACAATTAAACAACATTCACCTTATCATTAAGAACAAGTCTGTTCATCATCACATGTCCCCTTCGAGGCTAAGGGGACTCTTAAGGTGGAGTTGAGACATTAACCTGAGTCCCACAGAGACTTTGGGGAGTTTGAAGAGTTGGACTGTAGGTGTAGCCTTTGTCTTGGCCCTAAAGATGGTGAGCAGACATTTTCCAAG
Organism: Homarus gammarus; assembly: GCA_958450375.1. Classification (NCBI taxonomy): domain Eukaryota; kingdom Metazoa; phylum Arthropoda; class Malacostraca; order Decapoda; family Nephropidae; genus Homarus; species Homarus gammarus. The sequence goes on along the minus strand of CAUDMG010001614.1, from coordinate 1,607,749 downwards.
TTACACTGTTCACCTCAGTCACAAAAACACAATAATGAGGATGGGGACTCAATTCTTTTATGAAAAAAAAATTAAGAAATATTGCAATTGTGAAGGTGTGGTAGGGGAATTGTGGGTCTCTTGTTACCTACCTGACTTGATCAATGTCAGGAGGAGGTGGGGTGGGGCGGTCTCATGCAATGTCAGATCACTCATTGTCAGGATGGGAGCTTTGTGGGTCTTATGCCCTGAAGATATCCTTAAAAAAGATGAAAGTTAAGTAGCAAATATACAGTATGTAGGAGTATATAGCTCGCAAAAAGTGCAGAACTTTTATTCACAGCATCTGCTATAATTGTGTTAGAAAAATGAATTTCATACCATAATGACCCTCATTAAATTTTCTACAAGACTTTTTCAATAAGAAAGCCTTAAAGAAAATAATTCAACACAAAATGTTGATACCAGAGTCTATAAAATCAACTCCAAGAAAGAAATGACAATTTTTTTTTCCAAAAATATTCAAGAATAATTTATCTTAACATTTGGTAAAATAAATAAATTTAAAAACTAAAAATCTTTATGATACGGGCGTGTGAGACACCTCAAGATGAAGCTGTTTCACAGCCACGACAGTTGAATTTTCTTCCCTGTACTGGGGAAAGTTTTCCCAAGTCTAAGTTATGCATCTCACATGGACAAACACAAGAGCTGTACAGTATTTATTTATGCAAACACTACTGTACAGGTACTTGTACAATATATCTACCTATATAAAACAAAGAAGTCTGTCTGTTTGTGTGTCCGCACGAGAATCTCGAAAACTACTTTACCGATTTGTAGTGATGATGGATGGTGTTATATGTAGTGATGATGGATGGTGTTATATGTAGTGATGATGGATGGTGTAATATGTAGTGATGATGGATGGTGTAATATGTAGTGATGATGGATGGTGTTATATGTAGTGATGATGGATGGTGTTATATGTAGTGATGATGGATGGTGTTATATGTAGTGATGATGGATGGTGTTATATGTAGTGATGATGGATGCTGTTGTATGTAGTGATGATGGATGCTGTTATATGTAGTGATGATGGATGCTGTTATTTGTAGTGATGATGGATGATGTTATATGTAGTGATGATGGGTGGTGTTATATGTAGTGAAAATTAGACAATAAAATAATAACAGTTTAATGCTAAAAAAATATACTTTGCTGTACCGTTGTAGTGAAAAACATGGTAGAACTTACATACACCGTTAATGAACTATTGATGAAAGAAGAAGTTTTGGGGACTGAACAGTGAGACAATGTGGAGCCTCCCGGGGGGTGGCGTCCTACCGTGGCCTAGCGAATGAGCGCGTTTCTGCTAGTTATGAATAAAGAAAATAATGTTAGTTATGAATAAAGAAAATAATGTATATTACTGCTGTCATCTTGAGCCTACAGTCGGAGCACACTGTCCGATATCCTGAATACAATATGTAACTGTGATGGAGGTGTGGTTACTGACCTGACCTGATGCAATGTTAGGTCTGCCCATTGTATATAAACTTTTCTCTCATTTGCATGTGGAAGTGAGGTGGGGGATTAGTGGTCTCATATTACTGGTCTGATGCAATGTCAAATCATCCATTGTCGGGTTGGGGAATCAGCGCGATAGCCCTTCAGTCACTAAAACAGAGTACAGTACAATGTGAACTTTAGTGATGTCCTCTCACTGTAAACACACCCACACACCCACCGGCAGCGGCGATATACGTGTAACTTTGTAGATAATTTCAGCTCCCTACAGCTGAAGACACAGTTTTGGAGTCTGCCAAAGGCTTAAGATGCACATCTGATCTGATGATGAATCTCTTCATCGATGTCCTCGGTGGTGGACAAGTGGGAGCCGAGATACTGAAAGTGGGCTAACATTGGAGAGGGTAGTACCGTTAAGCTGGATGGATGGTGGAGGTGTGACAACCAAGGGCAGGCTGAAAGAGAATCTGAGTCTTACGTGCATTCACCTCAAGGCTGAAGTGTGCATACGCATCTGCGTAGGTGTTCAGTGTGAGCAACAAGGGTGAGGTCGTCTGCATAGTTCAGTAATGGAAGCTGCCAACACTTTTGTTCCTGCCTGGAGTCGTTTTATGTTGAAAAGACCCTTCATCCGATACTCGATGTTTACCCAGGTGGCTAAATTGGCACTGGCACGAGTAAGGAAGGCAGCCAAGAAAATGGAAAAGAGACTTGGTACCAGTACACACCCTTGTTTAACCCCCATTTGGATAAGGGAAGAACTCAGACTGGGTGCCATTGTGCAGGACACTGCCGTTCATGCCATCATGGAGTTGCCTCACAATGGCGATGAATTTTGGTAAGCAGCCAAAACGGCTGAGGGTCCACCAGAGGGCGTCCCTGCTGACCAAGTTGAAGGCCTTGGTTAGGTCGATGAAAGCCAAGTACAGGTCACGACGCTGTTCTCTGCACTTTTCTTGCATCTGACGGGCAGCAAAGACCATGTCAGTGGTGCCACATGATGGTCTAAAGCCACATTGAGATTCTGGGAGGAAGTTTTCTGCCTCAGGAAGAAGTCTGTTTAGGAGGAGTTGGGCGATAATCTTGTCAGGTATGGACAGCAGCGAGATCCCACGGAAGTTGCCACAGTCTGACTGGTCTCCCTTGTTCTTACAAATATTGACAATGGAGGTGTCTTTAAGAGCTTGGGGGATTTCCTCTTTTTCCCATATATTCTCCAGGAGAGAGTGGAGATGGCTGGTAAGCAGAGGTCCTCCTGCTTTATACCCCTCGGCTGGGATTCTATCAGGCCCTGAGTCTTTGTTATTTTTCATTTGTTTGATGGCAGTAGCTACCTCATCCAGGAATAGAGGGTAACTGAGGTTGGTCAGCTCTGGATGCTGAGGCACCTGCTGGGTAGTCAGGACATCCACATCGGTGTTTCGGTTGAGCAGTGAATGGTAGTGCTCTTTCCAGCGCTGAAGGATGCCTTAATTGTCTTTAATTAAGGAGTTACCATCGGATGAGGGGGGGGGGGGTGCGCGCCATGAGTAGGTGGCCCATACAATGTTTTAGTGGAATTGAAAAATTCGTGCATCTTGTGCTGATCTGCAAGTATTTGTTTTTCACGTGCTTTATTTTTAAACCAGTGTTCTTTAGATTGCAAAGTTCCCGCTGGTGCCGCCGCTTTCTTCTTGAGGGAAGGTATCAGCTTTAGTCCGAGACTGAGGGTTTTTCTGCCAGTCAGGTAAAGCAGCACGTTTATCGTTGACGAGTACATTGATTGCCGGGTGACTTTTATCACACGCACACTCACACACACACATAAAAGATGACCAGCAAATATTGAGCTCCATTTCTTACACACACATGTAACCAAGAAGAAACAATGGCTGGACTGTAGTTCACCAGATAGCCACGAGGCAGTGTTTGAGTAGATGAGACCTCGGCTGTCAGATGAAGTGAGTGATGTGTTCCATATTCCAAGTTGGCAGTGTGATGAATATTGTTATGTGGGTTTGTTTACATCCCAATTGGGGGTGTGGTCGTAATATATCGGCATCTTTAACTTGAATTATCGAAGATGGATTGTTAATTTTATGACCATTTGAACATGGACAAATGCTAGAACTGTACATTGGATATGAATAACCTGAGCAGATAGAAAAGTTTCATAAACCTGGGTACAGTACTGTAGTCCTCGCTAAAATACACTTGATGACAAAGATAATGGGAACCCATTAGTAATGAATAAGAAATTAGTCTTTATTCTGGAGGAATTCTACTTCAGACTTGTTTTTATTTTCTTATTACACCGTGAGAAATGGATGTAAAAATTTTTAGAGGCTCCTAACATGTTGACACAGCCCAGGGATGATGAGGACCATTAGTTTTGTGAGCCATTATATTTATTTAATGTTTTGTCACCCATGATTATTGTTTGGTCATGTTGTGGCATCATCCATTTTGTCTTGATCAACGTGGAGTTTTGTGTGTGAACATCCTGCAAATCAATGGAGACTTTCAGAAAGCAAGTGGTACACAAAGAACAGTATCTAGTGACTACAGTTATTGTAAAACTTTATCATTGACCTCTTGAACATTTTTGTGTTGTGTGTGAACTGGCATATTGAAAATAAAACATCATTAATAATATGTGACATAAGTGGAATGGAAAGATGGTTAAAGTTAATTTAATATTTTTAAATTTTTATATAATTGAGAAGTGTTAAGTAAATGGTGTCATATTAAGTCCCAGTTGTAATAGGCCCTAACGTACCAAACCTAACCATTAGGATTGGGATTTGGTCCTAATGAGCCCTAGTCATGAAGAGTCTTATCCCTAACGGATTGTTGGCTTATACTGTACTCGTATTAGGAATGGAACCCCTTTGACCTACAACTAAGATGATGTGTTGACTAATTGGAATGTATGATCTTACTCTGTTTCTTACAGTTATCATCACTGCCTGGCTCGCATTCTACTGTGTCCGATATCACAAACGCAAGGCTGAAGAGGAAAAACAACAGGTGAGTATTTTTAGGTTTAGGTACTGTAACATCCTCGGAGTTCTTGCCGCTTTCAGATTTCTGATAATCCTTGCCCGTGCAACTTATCCTTTGAGTTCTTTACAAGATTGACTAAGAATTGAGCTACAATGAGCAACTCATACAATGCCCAGGAGTTTACTAGGCATTTGCAGGACACCAATAACTCTAGAGGAGGTATTTGAGTTCCATAGTGAACTATAGACAACTTACGCCATAATTTATAATGGTGTTTCACAATTTTAAGGTTTGGGTTTATCCTTTTGCAAGTCTGTGGTTTTCCTTGTACTGTATACCTGTAGTTTTTCCATCTTATTTCATCATCATCATTGTTTCATGATAACACTGGACAGCTGCCAACTCAACTATATTTGTGTCCGCATCAAGTTTGTATTACAATAATTATTTGGTGGCCACCTCCTGATTGTTTAGATTGCTAATTAACTCCTTCTGTATATACTGTCTTCTTATCTATTTTATTTTGGCTGCTGCCAGATGATTTTATTCAGCTGAGGAAGTTCCATAACGTGGTGAAGAGGTTAAACAAAACTTCACTGCTTCTACAAGATACAGACTCAATTTTATGCCTAATCCATTTGCTCATAAATGCAAAGGAACACCTTACTTAGAGCATGAATTCATCCCCCTCTCATCCTATTGAAACTTTAATATTTTCATCTGACCAGCTAGACGTAATCATCTAGGGAAACCCTGTCAGTATTGTCAAAGCATTATTCTGTATTGTAATCTCTTCCAACTGATCTACTGTACACTTTCCCTTCTCACCCCCCCTCACCCCCAGTAACCCCCATAGAAAGACAGCCATCCTCTCTCCCTTCCGCTCACTAGCGAATGCTTCGAATTCACATTTCAGAGTTCATGGTTCATTCCTCAGGGAGAGAGAGGATTGGTATTGCTAGGTGGTAAACACAGAAGTGGAGCTGACTGTACCTTAGGAACCACAACTGTTAGCTAATCCACCATACTCCTGCTGTGTGATTGACTTCAGGATATGTTATGCCATGGCCACCAGAGTGCATTAGAGATATCAGCAAGGTGCATCTCATAATATATTGAGACTTTAGTGAGGGCAGGGGAGTCATGGTCCCAGTATTATGAGTTGTATGGGTACAAGAGGATCATGTTACAGGAGGATGTCACTAAGAAACAGAAACTGTCCAAATTATTATCCATCCTTTAGTTTACCTTATGATGTCTGTTTTAAGAGTCTCACACACACACACGCCACCAGAAATAAGGACTGGGTACTGTAGATCCATTCTTGTATTTACTAGTTTTTACATTATCTTATGAAATGTTACTAAGACACTAAGTGTAATAAATAATTTGGTTTGTGTGTATTAAAATAGTCAAGGCCATACTGTACCTGCAAAATAATAGTAAAACATTATTGATATCCCAGAGAAGAAGTAGTTTAATAATATGGCCAGACACAAGAGTCAATCTCCTTATTAACTTTCCCTGTGTCTTTGGTGTAATAACTTCCTAACGAATTTCTGTAGTTTAAAACTTCATATACTTATATGCTTGTACCAAAAGCAGTTCTTACACTTGACATTCTCTTAAAACTACAGCTTTTACCACTTTCCTTGTACAGTTTTAGTGCGTTTATCTCAAAATGCTATAAAACAATATCTAAACACTTATGGGAATTGAGAGTGTTTGTGATTATTGATAAAAGGATTCATTATTGAATAAGGAATCAGTAATGTAGAAAGGACTGTTGAATCCTTCCACTTATTGCAGTTAAGTTGTCTCGTATATCGTAGAAGGTCCCCCCACCACACTGCTTCTACCTGCCAACACCTTCCTCCCAATTCTCTCCCGTGTCTTCCTCTTTCACAAATCGTATGTACTGTACTCCCTTATTCCCTTCATGATCCCCATTCACTGAAATATTGTTTTCTTTCTATCTTTTAGGTTTATGAATTGATAGAACAAATTTTGGAAGTGTTGGGAGGCATTGGTGGGCCATCTGGGAAAGATTTCGTCGCCATAAATCATGTTCGAGATTCCCTCATCGGCCCAAGAGACCGCCGTGCCAAGAAGAACCTGTGGGATAAAGCTGTGCAGTTTATTGATCATTGTGAATCTCGGGTATGTTTGAGAGAGAGAGAGAGAGATCCTGGCAGGTTGAGGTGTTGAATATATATATATATATATATATATATATATATATATATATATATATATATATATATATAATATATATATATATATATATATATATATGTACGTAACTTGGGGACATTATATATATATATATATATATATATATATATATATATATATATATATATATATATATATATATATATATAATATATATATATATATATATATATATATATATATATATATATATATATATATATATATATATATATATATATATATATATATATATTCCCCAAGTTACGTACATAATGGGGACCAAAAGGTTGTACTTAACTCGAAATGTACGTAACTCGATAATTTCCGCGAGTTTCTTTGGAAAATCGGGTGCTGTTTTCCAATCAGCACTCGCCGCCTCACCAGTCACTCGAACATTATGCAGCTTATTTCGCACCTTGAATCGGTTAAACCACCCATTGCTAGCATTGAATGTCACAGTATCATCAGGGTGATCTTTCTTTAGGTCGTTGAAAAGACTTAGGGCTTTCTCCTGAATCATACTGAGACACAGAGGCTTACGTTTTTGTGTGCAGTCCTCGATCCACAGCGCAAGATATTTTTCCATTTCTTCCAGAACCTTCCCTCTTCTTTTAGTTATAATCGTAGATTGCATTGGCACTGCAGATTTCACATGTTCCTTGATCTTTTCTTTGCCCTTATCAATTGTATTAACAGTTGACCGACTCAGGTTAAATTTGCGGGCAACATTGGTCAACTTTTCACCACTTTCAAGCAGTTTTATTATGTCCATTTTTACCTCTAGTGAGATTGCTTGACGTTTCGTAGCACTCCCACTGGCTTCACCACTCTTACGCTTTACACCAGTCATTGCACATAGAGTAAAGTGTACAAAATAGGGCAGAAATTCACAGGAGAAGTACTGTATGCACAATGACCACACTTGTTGTTTTGGTGCGTCTAGCGTGTCGTCTGCATGGTCAGTGATAGTGGCGGCGCGGTGCGGCTGGCTCGCCCGCCAAATTTAAAAATTGCTCGCCCTTTTAAGACAATATTTTTGCAATTAAAGACTTCAGAAACGATGTACGTATCGGCCGTTTGTACGTAATTCGGATGTACGTAATTCGGGGACGAACTGTATATATATATATATATATATATATATATATATATATATATATATATATATATATATATATATATATATATACTGTACACATATATATATATACATATACTGTATATATACATATATATATACATACATATATATATACATACATATATATATACATACATATATATATATACATACATATATATATATACACACATATATATATATACACACATATGTACATATACATATATATGTACATATACATATATATGTACATATACATATATATGTACATATATATGTACATATATATGTACATATATATGTACATATATATATACATACATATATATACATATATATGTACATATATATGTACATATATATATATATATATATATATATATATATATATATATATATATATATATCTATATATATATATATATATATATAAATATACAGTATACAGTGGTAGCGGAAAGTTTGGGCGCAAAATTACAGGCGCCCAAACTTTCCGTTATTATCAAAACATACGATAAATACCAATTTCCGCCCTAACTTTTCGCTATATTTCAATGCTAGGGTTTGTACCGCTATTTAGGCGAGACAATACACACGACTTGGCAACTCTGATTAGTCGCTTCAGTGAGCACGTGGGTGCAGTGTGTAAACTTCTCTCACGCGGACTAGTCGTTTTTTGGCGTTTTTTTCTGTGCTTGTGCCTCAATATCTCTGTAATGGGAAGTGGTAAAGAGCTGGGAAGAGACACAATTGTTGCTATTATAACCCTCTATAAGGAGGGTTATAAGTGTAAAGATATAGCCACTCGTGTGGGAATAGGAGTGCGGCAAGTTCAAAAGTGGATCAAGAAATTTAGAGACGGCGGAGGTGAGGATATTCCTACCCCCAAGCCTCGCTCTGGTAGGCCAAGGAAAATACAAAATCGTACTTCCAAGGTTATAAAGAGGCAGTTGGATAAAAATCCAACACTCACAGCTCGAAAACTGAAGGAAAATAACCCTGCACTGCTCCAGGACGTGTCTGCAAGATGTATTTCTGATCATTTACTCAAAGATTTACAATATCGCAGTTGTTGTGCTAAAGTTCTTCCCCTCTTAAGTGCAAAAAATGTACGGGATCGCATTGCTTTTAGCAAGAAATATAAGGATTGGACCCTAGAAGACTGGGAACAAGTCTTGTGGAGTGATGAGTCAACGTTTGTGGTGTTGTCTGGCTGCAGGTCCAAGCGTGTCAGGCGTCCCAAAGGATCGGACCCAAATGACCCCCGCTACACAGCTAAAGTTGTAAAGCATGCTCCAAGTGTTATGGTGTGGGGATGCTTTGCATTTGGTAGAGTTGGCAATTTAGTATTTTTTGAAAAAAATGAGAATGTAAATCAGCACAGTTATTTCGAGTTATTGTGTGATAACCTGCCTGAAAGCTTTGAAAAGTGTAACGCTAGCTGGTTTTTGCAAGATGGAGCTCCTGCTCACACAGCTCAATCTATTATCCAATGGTTAGAGGACTGTGGTGTAGATTACTTCAAAAAGTGGCCTGGGAATTCACCAGACCTAAATCCCATAGAGCACGTGTGGCATAGCATTAAAAAGAGCTTCAGGATCGTGGCGCTTCGACAGTAGCGAAGCTAAAAATAGAAATACAGGATATTTGGGATAATATCATTCCCCAACACGTAGAAAAACTGGCAAGATGCATCACACAACGTTTGGAGAAGGTCATCAAGCTTAGAGGAAAATCGCTTGGCAAATAAGGTACGTCATGAGCCCTTTAAATGTCTATTTAAATGTCACAATTGTTTACATTCGTCTTGCGCCCAAACTTTCCGCTACCACTGTATATATATATATATATATATATATATATCTATATATCTATATATATATATACAGTATTACCCCGCCTAACGCGGTTTCACTTAACGCGTTTTTTCATATACGCGGTGCCTCGCCAGAGCTGAACTTTCACTTAACACGGATTTTTTCCACATATACGCGGTGATTGTCCGGCTCGGGACGCTATTTTTAGATTTGCCCCACCCGCCCCCCTGCCTGACTGCCTGTTTTAGCTCATAAAATTCATACAAATTACCCGGCCAGAATATAATTTACATTGCTGGAATTCTTATAATTTGGTGATCATTTTGAATATAAACATCATATATTTTGCATTAGACATACAAATTTTAGATAAAATGTTTTCTCTGAGTAAATATGTTATCTTTTGTGCAAAATATATGACATTTATATTCAAAATATTCCTGGTCTTACAAGGAATCCAGCAATGTCAATTATATTATCCTAACTTTAGTTTGAGGTATTATTTATTACTAAAAAGTTAAATACAGCATTCTGGTTTTCCCACACATCTCCTTGGGACGGTTGGTGGGGGGTGGGGGGGAGGGAGGGACCGACCGAC